>CADEHL010001265.1:320720-323471 GCA_902827135.1 Harpagifer antarcticus | reverse complement strand
CCAAACTTCCTTTCCCCACATCAACCAGCTCTGACTGGGGGGGTCCCAAGCGCTCCCAGGCCAGCGAAGAGATATAATCCCTCCACCTGGTCCTAGGTCTACCCCTTGGTCTCTTCCCAGCTGGACGTGCCTGGAACACCCTCCCTAGGGAGGCGCCCAGGTGGCATCCTAACTAGGTGCCCGAACCACCTCAACTGGCTCCTTTCGACGCGAAGGAGGAGCGGTTCAACTCCGAGTCCCTCCCGGATTACTGAACTTCTCACCTTATCCCTAAGGGAGACACCAGCCACCCTGCGGAGAAAACCCATCTCGGCCGCTTCTTGTATCCGCGATCTCGTTCTTTCGGTCATGACTCATCCTTCATGACGAGGTGAGGGTAGGAATGGAAATGGCCATATGATCATAATGAGCGAAACCCCTTGAAGCATGAACAACCTGAGGCTAAGTTTAAGGCAGAAGAGAAACACCAATGTTTACTGAGTTTCTGAAAGGTCTTACTTGCTGAATGATAGTTTCTCTTCTCACTGCCTCTTTATTGTCAACCTCAGCTCGATGTTAGCACACAAATAACACAACAATTTTAGAGAAACTTGTTGCGGCTCGATCAATCGTCCGACCGATTTAAAATACTGGAAAATCCGGATTCTGAGATTGTTTATTTTGGTACTTTTGCAGCTCCTCCTCAGGTCTATAATAGATCGACAGTGTCATACATGTTTTTTTATTTCAGGACATCTTTGACACGGCATGGAACATGATGTCCGGCAGAAACTTCCCCAAAGTGTCTTCAGATAGTTCTCCTCAAGAATTAAGTTCTGATTCAATGCATGTGGATCAAAATGGAGCTCCAGGTAACGGTAATATCCATCTCCACAATCATTTCTCCATGTTTTAAAGCAGATGTGTGTCTAAAGAAGTGGAATTATTTGCCGAATGACTTAAAGTGCTGTAAGAAATGTTGTATGTTTAAAGGTCCCATGTCCTGCTTTTCCGGTTATCACCCGTCCCCTTGTGTTATGAAGGTTTTCTGCATGTAAACGGTCTGCAGTCACAAACCCTCAAAGTACACCCTGTAGCGAGTAAAACTCTAACACAGAAAATACCTGTCTCTAGGCGCTTTCACACCGCAGTACTTTTCCCACTTTAGTTCTGATATAGTTCCGAAATGTTGCGTTCACACCAAAAAAATCCGGAACTAAAATTAGTTAATGAGAACCGTTTTACCCCCTTTTTCCCTGCTAGAGAGCTCTCTTTTTCCATTGTTTACTTCTTGGGTATAGTGACGTACCGTTACGTTACGTCTGCGGAGCTGTTACGTTTGGACCAACCCGTCGACTTCCACACACACACACACACACTCGGCGGGACGTTGCGAGGCTCGCTGCTGTGAGGAGCGGACAGTGTGAGCTGGCTCACTGGTGTGGGGTCGGCAAGACACCGCGGAACTCAGCCTGGGCACACACACAAACTCCCAGCTAGGCTGCGGGTGTGTGTGTGTGTGTGTGTGTTTCGGGCTGGGTTTCGCTGTCTCGCAGACGGCCACTGGGCTCACAGGGAGGGGGGGGGCAGGAGCTCCAACAAGCCGTGTAGGACAGAGAGTGAATACACATACTACACAGAGATGCTGTTTGAGAAACCAATGTGGGTTTGGAACATTGAACAATGTAAATCTATTCTAGTCGACCTCACCAATGGAATCAGTAGAAATGGCCGTGACATGGGACCTTTAAATTAGGAGAAATGCCAAGTTTTCCTCATCATTTTTGAAAAATAATAATTGATTGTGTTCTGGTTTTATGTTTCAGTATTTGTAAGCAACTGTTACAGAAAGAATATTGCTTTTATTTATTTTTTTAAGAAGGGGCAGGTAAAATAAGAAGTTCTTCTCCCTGCTCCATTCCACCATGCGCTATAAAAAATAACCAGTATAAGTGTACATGTTTTAAAATAACTGCCATGTGTGGGATAAATATATATTTCTGTGCAGTTTTAAACATGTTCCTTTACCTCTCTGTAGGTCTTTTAGAAGCTGCAAAGAAAATGGTCTCGGCCGTCGATGACAAACCTGAAGATCCCGCCTCCAATTCCAACAATCCCGATGAAATGGACGACGTTGACTTGTACTCAGCAGCGGAACCAACCAGTCTGACGGACCAGGACTTGTCTGGGATAGCTGCTGATTCTTCCCAGCCCTCAGCTGTAGGGAACAATCCCAGTGAGTTACTCCTGCAGAGTGAAGGAGCTGTGGGCCTGTCTAGCGACTTTGAAGAAGATGCCCAACTATCCCTAGCTATCCAGTACTCCATGGAGACGAGCCATTATTCACTGGAGGATGAGGAGGAACAGCTGCAAAAGGCTTTGGAGCTATCTAAGGAAATGAGCCAACATGAATCCTCTCCAAGCTGTTCTGAGAAGAGTCCCGCGGTGAAGAAGAGCTTCGATGCTTCCCTGCTGGACGCCATCAAAGCAGCCAACACCCTCCAGTTGTTTGTGTTTGCAGGGTATCCCGCTGACCTCATTCGGGTCGATATAGCTTTTGGGAAGAAGGTCACCGGGAGACAAGTCGAGGAGAAACTGGAGCACAGGTGTGTGAGGAACATGTCCGACTACCACAGGATATGTCTGGATATGATCAAAAGGAAGCATGCGGTCGAGATTCAAATCCAGGGCAGTATAATCACCGTTTCTGGCTTTAAGGATTATGTGGCTGGTGGATTGTGTGATGTGAAGCTGCTCCTGGAGAAGATCTCC
>CADEHL010001265.1:270720-315720 GCA_902827135.1 Harpagifer antarcticus | reverse complement strand
ATCTGTGGGTTTCTTATGTCTGAGTTCAGCCGGGGAATCTGTTTACCAAAGTTCTCTTTAATTATGATTTGTTATATGTTATTCAAATTTGTTTTGCTTTTTTGTTTGAAACATGAAGACATTGCAGTCTAATGAAATATCCTTATTTTAAGAAAAATAAAACGTCTTCAAATGAAATACAATGGCAGTTTCTTCGGCACTCATCTGGAGCTCTGAGCATGTATATATATAGCATATTATGTTTGTGTTTTCTTTACCATACATAATATTCACATAGGAGACTGTCTGCTAATATGTGTAAATGTGGCGTAGTGGGTTGTCCGTAGGTATTCGGAGCAGGGGGTCACAGGTTCAAACCCCACTGCAGTCAGCATGTCGTTGTGTCCCAAATTGCTCCTGTGGGGATTGTCCACAGTATTGAGTATGTAAGTCGCTTTGGATAAAAGCGTCTAACAAGTGACAATTTATTATTATTATTATATTACACACAGAAGGGCATTAAAATATACACACATACATATACATACATACATACAGACAGACAGACAGACAGACAGATATGCGCTTCAGCGGCTTAAATACACATACGACGAATGAACACTAAGCAAATCCCTCGTATGTGTACACCTACTTGGCAATAAATCTGTTTCTGATTCTTTTATATTTGAGCTGCTATAACATTGGTTACCTGCAGGTGGCAGCAGCTCACCCAGCAGCCGCTAGTCTACTCCCAAATGAAGCACGCGAAGAAGAAGTCGGCACAGCGACACAACACAACCGCCACTAACTGTTCAAGTTAGAAACCCACAAACTATGGCACTTTAAATGTAAACAGAAGAAGGAAAAATAAAGACTCTGATAACGTGTGTGATATAGGTACGTTTACAAGATTAATTCACCATTTTGCAAAAACATATCAGGTGCACGTTGCTATGCTAGCTAATATATGCTAGCTCATACATGCTAACTACAGACAGGAACGTTAGCTCATTTCTAAGCAACGTTAGCTTTCCCATACATTCGTTTTCTGGGGATAAATGTTAGTAAAGACACACATTAGTCATACATAAATTATAAAATTGGATACAAATGTTTTTTTATTGTCTCACTGTCACGGGAAAAGCTAACTGACTTCATTTATTCACCTTTTTGCTAGCTATTTATTTAGCTTAGTGAGTTGTATATTGTAGTTTAGATACTCTAGTGATATATATCCTTTCCATTGTGCATATGTATATACGTGCTGCTAATGTAAACACATTGCTTATTATATTTGCATCCTTAAAGTTTTAGTTACAAATAGGAACGTTACATACATTTGTTTTCTGGAGATACATGTTGATGGAAATACAAATTAGTCATAACAAATGCTTCTTTGTTGTTTCACTAGACGTTAGCTGTCAGGGGAAAAGCTCACTTTGACTTTATTTATCCACCTTTTTGCTAAAGCACGCTAGCTGTTTATTATGTACCATAATGCGAAGTCAAGTGCTTTACCTGTTTCACTTCATCTGTGAAATGCAGAGGTTGAACAAGTATTTATAGCCGGGGGGTCAAACTCAAATACACAGTGGGCCAAAATAAAAAAATGAGTCGAGGGTTCGGACTGGTTCAATGTTTATTGCAAAACTTATTGAAATGAAGTTATTGCACATATTAAACCTGGAACTAACAAAGCTTCAATTATTGCCTATAAAAACAACATTAAATAATCAGTTACATTCATTTCTTATGGCTCTATCTGCAGCTTCTCCAGAGCCATTTGTTAGGATTACATTTTCCCACAGGCCAACAACAGCTTCAACAAAACTATTCCCCTCAAAGAACAAACCAAACATACCCTGCTGTCGTGAGAGAGAAAGTGCAGAAGGAAGCATCCTTTGAACTCAGTGTGCTGCTCTGTGATGCTAGCTCAGATACTTGGCATCTCATCTTGGGTGCTAGGTCATCAATGTTTGGGCTCAGGCTCTGAGCGGAGGAGACCCTCAGGTGAAGGTGTGCGTGCAATATACCGGAGGGCCAGATCTAATAGTAATTAGAAATGATCCTGCGGGCCGAAATTAAATCCACTAAGGGCCGGATTTGGCCCCCGGGCCTTGAGTTTGACACGTGATCTAGATACTTTACTCAAGTACAATTACTTATACCACACCGTAATAATAATCGATTTCAAGTAAAAGTACTGCATCGACAGTGGTACTTAAGTATTTATGTATATATTTTGGAAACTTCTTAGCAACATTGCTGCCCATTAATGTTCTGTAAACCCACTCGATGTTTTCATCTATACCAGATCATCGTTTTTTAAGTCTAGAGGAATCAAAAGTACATACTTTGCCTACAAAATGTTGTGTAGTATAAGATGAAAATACTCAGGTAAAGTCAAGGGTGTAATTTTGGTTTGAGAAGTGGGGGGGACACAAAACAGGGGGTCCTCCGCAATGAAACATTCTTCTCGATTGAATTCCATTTCCTGCCTTTCTACAAATATATCAGGGACTATGCTGTTAGAAAATCCAAGACAAATGTGTAGTGTATATAATGAGGAGAAGATTCTTTAAATTGAAGTTAAAAGCATCGATCTGGTGCACTTTGAAGACAGCATTGGGACACAGCTCTCAACACTCAAAAGAAACAGAACTGTATATTTCAATATTCCAAAAACCATTAGAATCTGCTCACAAGCAATAACACATATTGATCAACTCCTCTCTCCTTAAACTCACCTAGTCTGCATTCTTTCTTCTTATGTTTGCATCTTTTACTAATCGCTGCCCTTTCAAACTGTGGGTTTCATTTTTTACTGACCTATAGCACACAGTGGAATGATTTTTTAACTTATTTTTTACAACTATATTAAATAGATGGAACTATTTGTTTACATAGATGACCAAACCGTTTGAGACCCACTGAGATAACTAACTAAAGTTTACAATCTAATCGCTAATGAGACATTATCTCAGTCTCTCAGTCCGACAGGACTCGCCCTCTCCTTATTGTTGAAACAGCTTCTACTCTCCGTTAGCTCCGAGCTAGCACCAAATGCTAACAACGTGTGTGTCTCCGTGTGTGTGTGTGTGTGTGTGTGTGTGTGTCTCTCTCTCTCTCTTTGTGTGTCTCTTTCTTTCTCTGTGTGTGTCTCTCTCTCTCGCTGTGTGTGTCTCTGTGTCTCTCTCTCTGTGTGTGTCTCTCGCTCTGTGTGTGTCTCTGTGTCTCTCTCTCTCGCTCTGTGTGTGTCTCTGTGTCTCTCTCTGTGTGTCTCTTTCTTTCTCTGTGTGTGTCTCTCTCTCTCGCTCTGTGTGTGTCTCTGTGTCTCTCTCTCTGTGTGTCTCTCTCTCTATGTGTGTCTCTGTGTCTCTCTCTCTGTGTGTGTCTCTCGCTCTGTGTGTGTCTCTGTGTCTCTCTCTCTGTGTGTCTCTCTCTCTGTGTGTGTCTCTGTGTCTCTCTCTCTGTGTGTGTCTCTCGCTCTGTGTGTGTCTCTGTGTCTCTCTCTGTGTGTCTCTCTCTCTCTGTGTGTGTCTTTCTGTGTGTGTGTCTCTCTCTCTGTGTGTGTGTGTGTCTCTCTCTCTGTGTGTCTCTCTCTCTGTGTGTGTCTCTATGTCTCTCTCTCTATGTCTCTCTCTCTGTGTGTGTGTGTGTGTGTGTGTCTCTCTCTCTGTGTGTCTCTCTCTCTGTGTGTGTGTGTGTGTGTGTGTCTCTCTCTCTGTGTGTGTGTGTGTGTGTGTCTCTCTCTCTGTGTGTCTCTCTCTGTGTGTGTGTGTGTGTGTGTGTGTGTGTGTGTGTGTGTGTGTGTCTCTCTCTCTCTGTGTGTCTGTCTCTCTCTGTGTGTGTGTGTGTGTGTGTGTGTGTCTCTCTCTCTCTGTGTGTGTCTCTCTGTGTGTGTGTGTGTCTCTCTCTCTCTCTCTCTTTGTGTGTCTCTATGTCTCTCTCTCTCTGTGTGTGTGTCTCTGTGTCTCTCTCTGTGTGTCTCTCTCTCTGTGTGTGTGTCTCTGTGTCTCTCCCTCTCTCTGTGTGTGTCTCTGTCTCTCTCTCTGTGTCTCTCTCTCTCTGTGTGTGTGTCTCTCTCTCTGTGTGTGTCTCTCTCTCTATGTGTCTCTCTCTGTGTGTGTGTGTGTGTGTCTCTCTCTCTGTGTGTGTGTGTGTGTGTCTCTCTCTCTCAAAATGCGCTCGTGCCACACACAGACGCTCCTCTGTGACGATGACCACTTGACACCGCGTAAAAAATAAATAATAATAAACACATTTGAAAAATGGGGGGGACACAAACAGGATGTTGAAAAGTGGGGGGGACATGTCCCCAGTGGAAACTACGCCCATGGGTAAAGTACAAGTACCTCAAATGTGTACTTAAGTACTTGCTTGAATGGTACGTTAACGTTTAGCACTTCATTTGCATTGAAAGGTGTCCTGCAATGCTACATTTAATTTGGCATGTCGGCTTTGGACACTATTCACTGATCCAATTACACATATCTACTCCAGTTTACTTTGAAGACTTGGACAGGATTGTTGGACATCTTGATTGGAGAGTGGTGATTTAAAAGTGATGTTAAGAGCTGAGTTCTCCCCTCATACAGTGAGTGAACCTCTCCAGGATGTATGCTGTTTACAGACAAGCACACACTCCCACTGCGGTGGAGTTTTCTGTCTACTGCAACTTCATATCCAGCAAGGAGAAGAATCTGGTCGTGGCTGGAACATCTCAGCTGTATGTCTACAGGATTATCCACGATGTCGAGGTAACTCTCATTTTCATTCTGTTTCATTGTGCCAAGCTTTCCAATACAAAATAGTTCAGCTTTAATGTAACATGTATGTCATTATTTCAGAGTACATCAAAGACCGACAAGTCTTCAGGTATGTCTACACATCATACCCAACGTATATATTGTACCATTAATGAATAAAAACACCTTAATAAGTGCATTTCTTCACCTCCTCCACAGATGCCAAACCTCGTAAGGAGAAGCTGGAGCAGGTGGCATCCTTTTCTCTCTTCGGAAATATTATGTCCATGGCCAGCGTACAGCTTGTCGGAGCCAACAGAGATGCACTACTGCTCAGTTTTAAAGATGCCAAGGTACCATTGACTAACATGTGGCCTGGAACTGACTCTCAAACAGCCTGTAATTGTTATTCACTGACCTGTGGTTGTGTTTTCTCACCAGTTGTCAGTAGTGGAGTATGACCCCGGGACACATGACCTCAAGTCTCTGTCTCTGCATTACTTTGAAGAACCGGAGCTCAGAGTATGAAACCATAACACAGTACACGTGTGGAAATAGTAGCTCTATCTGACTCATTAAGAAGGGATTAACATGTTTTTATTTACACTTTCAGGATGGCTTTGTGCAGAATGTACATATTCCCATCGTCCGGGTAGATCCGGAGAATCGCTGCGCTGTAATGCTCGTCTACGGCACCCAGCTGGTGGTGTTGCCGTTCAGGAAGGACTCTATCACTGACGAACAGGAGGGCGGAGTTGGAGAAGGGTACGTCTTCATCATACTTTACATTCTTATTATTATTTGTGTGGTAGACATCTCAAAAACCTGCACAAAATATCTTAACATGTTGATTAAAGGTCCCATGTCATGCTTTTCTGGTTATCACCCGTCCCCTTGTGTTATGAAGGTTGTTCTGCTTGTAACCGGTCTGCAGAGTCACAAACCCTCAAAGTGCACCCTGTAGTGAGTAAAACTCTAACACAGAGAAGACCTGTCTGTGCTGCCCCTGAACGCCTCGTTGGACATTTCTCTTTTTCCATTGTTTTCTTCCGGGAACCAAGTGACGTAACGACGACCCCTCACACACACTCAATCTTTTCTCAGCTGCAGCTCCGCCGATTTCTCCTCCCTGAGACGGCGGGAGGCTGTGAGTCGGTGTGAGCACACACAAACTCCCAGCCCGGCTGCGGGTGTGTGTGTGTGTGTGTGTGTGTTCGGGCTGGGTTTCGCTGTCTCGCAGACGGCCACTTGGCTCACAGGGAGGGGGCGGGGGGGGGGGGCTCCAACAAGCCGTGTAGGTCAGAGTGAATTCTATTCTAGTAGACCTCAACAATGGAAATATGATCAGTAGAAATGGCCATGACATGGGACCTTTAAGAGAGTAAGACAACATTAATAGTACACAAACATTTAAAATGATAGACAAACAAATGGTTGGAATCACAGCACACAACAAATCTAAAACAAAACAACACAACAACAACAAAAATGGTTGATCAATTTCTATCTCATTATTATTTGTGTGGTAGACATCTCAAAACCCTGCTCCAATAATCTTGGTTGATTAAGAGAGGTAAGAATCGGGAATCTGGTAACCTTTAGTCGCAGCAATGGGAATTCATATATTATAAACTCACACCTCTAAGTCTTGAAAATAAATATTGATTCAAGAATAGTTGAGTAAAGGAAAATAAATAAACACATACGTTTAAATAGATAATAAACATTTATCTGATTCGTCTCACGTGTACATACGATTTACATTTTAAGTGAAAGAAAGGTTACACAGATGCTTGTTAATGCTGTCAAATAGAATAGGCAGGTGTGATTATTTCTAAATTCAGAAATCTTTCAAGAAAATGTAAATGTGTGTATGTTAAACCGAACCCTAAACTTGGTTTGGTTAAAATGGGAATCTTACACTGTTCTACCCGTTAATTGTAAGAATCTGTAGTTTACTTCATTGTATATCAATGGTAAGAATAACAATACAAAAATAATAAGAAAACGGCTATTTAATTAAAAAAATGCACTTTTATCCTGATGTTAGCTTCCCTCAGTGTGCGAAAAAGCACACGTCCCACCCAGAGTTCCCGTTAGCCGGTAATTACCGGACTACGACCGGTAAAATATGCTGAAGACCGGCAAATCTAAATCTCTCCGGTCAAAGTGTCCGTTCAAAATAATTTTAGTTGAGCGCAATACCGCATCAGTTGCGCCACTGATGAGACAGACAAAAGAGTATGTGACGGACAAGAATAGTCAACTCTAAAGTCTAACACTTGATGTGGAGAAAGAGATGTCCTGGATGGGTTGATTGTGCGTTGATCTGTTGGTAATGCCTCGGGGTTCCAGTGGGCATGTAAACAAATGCATAATGCTGCGCTATACTTTGCGACCTCGCCCGGTTGCATAGCGACGCTTATCGTTTAGGTGTCTTTTAATAAGCAGGTAGTCCTATCATTAGCTACAACCAGCTGGATCTGATCGATATGGACAGAAACGCGAGTCTAATCTGACGGAGAGAGAGATCAGCTGCTGCTGACGAGTCGACACGCAGCTCTGCATGATCACCTGCGGCGGTGAGCGGAACAAAACACAAACACTGCAGGTTAGAATATCACACGTAGCTATTTTAATGACCTCTCAAACTACCGTAACTAGTTATAGATATGTTTAGTTTCACTGTCGGGTCACTCTGGATCCGAGAGCTGCATGATACTGACGGGCTGTCAGGAGAGGGAGAGCGCTCCGTTTATTATTCCCGTGTTATTATAAATTACTGTTCACTTTTGAATAGTTAGTTAATCTACTATTTGTTTAATATCGAATCATATCAATTTGTTTTAAAGCTCAATAAATAACAAAGACGACCTTTGACCGGCACTTTTCTCATTTTGTCCGGAAGATTTAAACGGACATGTTGACCGGCGAAAAAATATTCTAACGGGAACTCTGGTCCCACCGTCCGGGACGTGTTTACAATATCGGACAAGTAGATCTTTCAATTGACTTGTCCGGCTGACAAGTGACATTTTTCGCCCGCATTTATTGACAAATTATAGATAAATTCAGTTTACAAAAGGCAGAACTCGTTCGCAAATTGTCCGTGTCCGCCATTGTTCGTTTAGAAATGTTAGTTTTGGTTCTGCTTGTCGATTCAGGAAATGCATCTCGCCGCTTTCTGTACTGGAGACGGGGCGGGAAGTGTAGCGCAGTGGCAGGGTTCAAACTCGGTTAGGCTAGGAAGAAATAACAATTGTCCGGTACCGGTTGTTTAATGCTTACTACACACATCTATGTGATATACTCTTCTGTATCTCATCTGCAGTCCTAAATCCAACTTCCTGCCGAGTTACATCATTGACGTTCGTGAGCTGGACGAGAAGCTGCTGAACATCGTCGACATGAAGTTCCTCCACGGATACTACGAGCCGACGCTGCTCATCCTGTTTGAGCCCAGTCAGACATGGCCTGGGTCAGTGCTCCACAACATCAGACATAACAAGCCCTGTCTCTTATTAACCTGTAGATATATACGTTTTTTTTTCTGTAACAACTCTCTGATTTAATGTTTTACTTCTGTTTTCTGATCATTCTTCCAGGCGTGTGGCGGTGCGTCAGGACACCTGCAGCATCGTGGCCATCTCCCTCAACATAATGCAGAAAGTGCATCCTGTCATCTGGTCGCTCAGTAATCTGCCGTTTGACTGCACGCAGGTCATGCCTGTTCCCAAACCAATCGGTGAGCTCAGATCAATCTCCCATTTGTCGTTTACTCCTAGGTCACCTATTATCCAAAATCCACTTCTCCATGTCTCTTCTACATCAACATGTGTCCCCTCTTCTTCACGTCTCTTCTACATCAACATGTGTCCCCTCTTCTTCACGTCTCTTCTACATCAACATGTGTCCCCTCTTCTTCTTCGTCTCTTCTACATCAACATGTGTCCCCTCTTCTTCATGTCTCTTCTACATCAACATGTGTCCCCTCTTCTTTATGTCTCTTCTACATCAACATGTGTCCCCTCTTCTTTATGTCTCTTCTACATCAACATGTGTCCCCTCTTCTTCATGTCTCTTCTACATCAACATGTGTCCCCCTCTTCTTCATGTCTCTTCTATATCAACATGTGTCCCCTCTTCTTCACTGTCTCTTCTACATCAACATGTGTCCCCTCTTCCTCATGTCTCTTCTACATCAACATGTGTCCCCTCTTCTTCATGTCTCTTCTACATCAACATGTGTCCCCTCTTCTTCAATGTCTCTTCTACATCAACATGTGTCCCCTCTTCTTCATGTCTCTTCTACATCAACATGTGTCCCCATCTTCTTCATGTCTCTTCTACATCAACATGTGTCCCCTCTTCTTCATGTCTCTTCTACATCAACATGTGTCCCCTCTTCTTCATGTCTCTTCTACATCAACATGTGTCCCCTCTTCTTCATGTCTCTTCTACATCAACATGTGTCCCCTCTTCTTCATGTCTCTTCTACATCAACATGTGTCCCCTCTTCTTCATGTCTCTTCTACATCAACATGTGTCCCCTCTTCTTCATGTCTCTTCTACATCAACATGTGTCCCCTCTTCTTCATGTCTCTTCTACATCAACATGTGTCCCCTCTTCTTCATGTCTCTCTACATCAACATGTGTCCCCTCTTCTTCATGTCTCTTCTACATCAAACATGTGTCCCCTCTTCTTCACTGTCTCTTTCTACATCAACATGTGTCCCCTCTTCTTCATGTCTCTTCTACATCAACATGTGTCCCTCTTCTTCATCTCTTCTACATCAACATGTGTCCCCTCTTCTTCACGTCTCTTCTACATCAACATGTGTCCCCTCTTCTTCATGTCTCTCTACATCAACATGTGTCCCCTCTTCTTCATGTCTCTTCTACATCAACATGTGTCCCTCTTCTTCATGTCTCTTCTACATCAACATGTGTCCCCTCTTCTTCATGTCTCTTCTACATCAACATGTGTCCCCTCTTCTTCATGTCTCTTCTACATCAACATGTGTCCCCTCTTCTTCATGTCTCTTCTACATCAACATGTGTCCCCTCTTCTTCATGTCTCTTCTACATCAACATGTGTCCCCTCTTCTTCATGTCTCTTCTACATCAACATGTGTCCCCTCTTCTTCATGTCTCTTCTACATCAACATGTGTCCCCCTTCTTCATGTCTCTTCTACATCAACAGTGTCCCCCTCTTCTTCATGTCTCTTCTACATCAACATGTGTCCCCTCTTCTTCATGTCTCTTCTACATCACCATGTGTCCCCTCTTCTTCATGTCTCTTCTACATCAACATGTGTCCCCTCTTCTTCATGTCTCTTCTACATCAACATGTGTCCCCTCTTCTTCATGTCTCTTCTACATCAACATGTGTCCCCTCTGTGGAAAGAGACTCTGAAAGTTTCAGGAACAAAGATTTTCTCTCTTTTTGATCCATTTCTATAAAAACCTGTCTGAAAATGAGCTGATCAGATTTTGGCCACTTAATGATGTCATAACGATGTTTTGTCTTGTGTAACCATTAGCCAATCAGCAACCAAGGTAAACTGCGTTAGCTTCTTTGATAACATTGAATTTGTCTTTCTAGGTGGTGTGGTGGTGTTCGCTGTGAATTCCTTGCTGTATCTGAACCAGAGTGTTCCGCCTTATGGAGTTTCTCTCAATTCTCAAACTAATGGAACCACAGCATTTCCTCTGCGTAAGTATTATCAGCTGAAAAACACAACTATGGCTTTTAACGCCTGCATTTCCCCAAGGGGATAAATATAGTTCCATCTTATCTTAACTATACCAGTACCTCTGATATCTAGCCTCATTATTAAATATAATTTGACATTCTGCTGTCCTCATCCCTTTGACTTGTGTCCCCAGGTGTTCAGGAGGAAGTGAAGATCTCACTCGACTGCTCTCAGTCTGACTTTATCGCCTATGACAAGATGGTCATCTCGTTGAAAGGAGGAGAAATGTAAGTCATTGTAATCTCCGACAGAAACACAGAAGGCAGTTTAATGATTCTTCACTGACTTGTTGTTGTTGTGTTGCAGTTACGTGTTGACTCTTATAACTGACGGCATGAGGAGTGTCCGCGCTTTCCACTTCGACAAAGCTGCTGCCAGCGTCCTGACAACCTGCGTAAGTTCTGGAAGTCTTAAAGGGACACTTGGGTTATTAGACGGTGGGTTATTTTATATAGTTGGTGTATAACCTACAGTTCATGGCGGTTCCCAGTTTAGAGAAACAGACACGAGTTATAGCATCGAAGCAAAGCTCTGTGTCGTGGCTTCCTTCCTTCCTTTTCTTTCAAGCCAGGCTTATATAACTTAATAACTTAAAGAGTAATTGTACGGTTAAAAACGGTGCCTCGACGTCGTCTTTCTGCCCATCACTGTCACTTTAGAGGAGGCGCCGTTGGAATTGTAGTCTTTTGTAGACAGACGTCACAATTAGGTGGCCTGTCCGATAGAACAAAATACTGGCTCTAATGGCGCATTTCCACCGCAGGGCCTCGCACGGTTTAGTACGGTGTAGTTAGACCTTGGTAGGCCAGGCTCACTTTATGCTGCGTTTCCATTACAGTTTAGGAACTGGGGCAGTAACTATAGTAACGCAGTGTAGGCGGAGCCGTGACGTCATCTTCAATGCGAACCACAAAACCAACACAGCCGTTAGCTGTTAGCACTCAGAGCTCACAGCTCCTCATATCTGTTCAGAAACTAGACAAAAGTGAAACAAGTACAAACCACAGACTGCCTGTGTCATGGAGAATACAGTCGCTGGGTTATTTATGTCTGTAGGCCGTTGCTGTGAGTGTGGACGGTCGGAGCATATATAACGTTAGCTTAGCCGATCTCCATTCAGAAAACACGCATTTTAAAAGGTGTTTCTCTGCCGTCTGTCTGCAGACTCAAAGCATTAATTCATGGTTTTTACTAACCGGTATCAGTATGTTGTTACTTCGGCATCATTTAGAAACGTGTATTACAATTAAATCACGGTCAAATATGTTCATCTTGTTGTAGTTGTAGCCCCCTTGCCAGCGATTCTCTCTCTAGTTTAGCATACTCAGCCCGGAAAGAACCACGATTTTTGAGGGCCAGAAAAACTGTGAAAAGAAACGCACAATAAAAGCCAACAGTGGAAACTAACACTAGCACTTTAGGATTGAATTCTACAGAAATTAACATTTTAAACCCCCAAATATGTATTGCCTATGAAATGAAACCACTAACCCTAAAAGCATCACACCTACCTAAACCGATAGCTATTATTTTATATCTGGCTGATATTTTTTGGGTGTTTATTTGATAATGAATATCTAAAAGTCTGCCAGCAATCAGGGGTTTTCAAATTAAACAAAATTCCTCTCGCACTCATGTCCGTCCTCCAGATGGTGACCATGGAGGCCGGCTACCTTTTCCTGGGTTCCCGCCTCGGAAACTCGCTGCTCTTAAAGTACACCGAAAAACTTCAGGACACGCCACCCGAGGAGGGCATCGAGGATCAGGACAAAGAGAAGGATAAAGACAAACCGGTACGTTTGTGAGTGCGTAGAATATGGTTTAAATGCAGCCTTCGAAGTGCGTATGCTGTTGCAGAATGAGTTAAAAGTATAAGGTGTTTCGTTGCCGGCTTAAACATAGCCTATAAACTATATATTTATTTTTGAATTCCAGGAAGAACCACCGAACAAAAAGAAGCGAGTAGAATCTTCCGCCAACTGGACAGGTATGTTCAAATCTGATATGTAAACATGATGACAAAAGATCTGCACACTGTTCGTCAAAGTCAACTTTATTGTCAATCTTTCAGTTTGTGTGTACAGACAGAGAGATCGAAATACCGTTTCCCACAATCCCAAATATATATATATATATATATAGGGAGGCATGTGGCGCGGGAGACTAGTGCGTTGGTGTTCAGATCAGGGGGGCATACCGGTATTACCGAAATACCGGTTACTGGTGGCTTCTTTTTTTTCTTTTTTAAATTAATTTTAAAAGTGAGTCCGTGGCCCGTGATGGCGGGTGTTATAAATTAGATTGCATCATCGTTTTTCTTCATATTTTATGTATTTTTCATTGTTCAATACTAGAAAGGTAAAAGTCCCACAAATGAACTGTGATGGGATTTGCTTTCTCTCACCAGTGAAGGTAAATTAAGATTAAGATGGATTTTTATTAATCCCCGTGGGGAAATTGTTTCTCTGCATTTGACCCATCCTAGTGTTAGGAGCAGTGTGCTGCCATTTTGAACGGCGCCCGGGAAGCAGTGTGGGGAACGGTGCCTTGCTCAGGGACACCTCGGTAGCACTTGGTCTTGCCGGGACTTGAACTGGTGACCTTGCCGGGATCTTGAAAATGTTGATTTTCAAGATGAGATTTGTTTATTTGTGCAATGCCGAGATCTCATGACCTATTCTATTATGTATTTGTTCTCTAGTCGAATCTCAGGTTTAACATTAATTATAACGGAGCTATAACGGTCTGTTTGCATTGACAAGATGTGCTATTCACGCGGCACACCTGATGTGTTATAAAAGATATTCCATAATCGGTTTTCTTCATATTTCTTATGTATTTTTCATTGTTTGTTCAGCACTAAAAGGTCCAAGAAGTCCCACAATTGAATTTAATATTCATTTGACATGTTAACTATATCGTAAAGCGCTTCATGGGAGTAATTGTGGGATGATACATTTTCAAAGTATCACGATATGTATCGGTTGAGTATCGGTATCGTTCAGTGGTATCGGTATCGTAAAAAAGTCAACGATATGCATCCCTAGGCACAGGTTCAAACCCCACTGCAGTCAGCATGTCGTTGTGTCCCTGAGACACTTCACCCCAAATTGCTCCTGTGGGGATTGCCCAACAGACACAAAGAGGTTCAAATAAAAAATGTTTTCACACAAATCATAATAGGCGCTTTCACACCAGAGTACTTTTCCCAGCAATAGTTCCGAAAGTTCCTGGGATTTTGCGTTCACACCAAAAAGTTCTGGAACTAGAACTTTTTTCGGGAACCTTTTCCCCCCTTTTCAGTCCCTGCTAGAGAGGTGGTACTTTCATGGGGAGGAAAAGGTTCCCATTTCTGATTGGCTGGGCGAATTGCAAACCACGCCCCGTAAAACTCAGAAAAGATTTTGTCAAGCCGCCATTTTATTTGCTCGCATTAGCATTATTAGCATTAGCCCAGCGCACCAACGGAGAGAGACTAACTTATGGCAACACAAAAGAAAACATGGGAGTGGAGGAGATGAGGAGGTGTCGGCGTTCTGGCGATTTACTCGGAAGGCTTCAGTAGAAGCTGCTGCCAGTCCCCAACTCCGGGGACTTCTGGCCGGGGACTTCTGGTGGCACTATACGCCGTGAAGTTGTTTGCGGCTTGCAGAAGAAGAAGTGACGTCAGCGGCTTCATTGGCGTAATCTTCCCTCAGGGACTTATTCCGGTGTGAACGCGATCTACTAGATAGTTCCAGGAAATAAAAGTTCCGGGAACTATTTCTGGGAAAAGTACTTGGTGTGAAAGCGCCTATAGTTTTGCAAATTATTTGGCGGCCCACTTGCAATGCCTTCGTGGACCACTAGGGGGCCGCGGCCCACAGGTTGGGAACCGCTGCTCTAGATTAAATTAAAGCAAAGAGCTCCCAGCTATTTTAGTCTTGCAACATTTTGACTAAAAGAGATGTGTGTTTAATGTGTGTTTCACTCTTGTTTTGTCAGATGAGGTGGATGAGATAGAAGTGTATGGAAGTGAGGCCCAGTCAGGCACTCAGCTGGCCACCTACTCCTTTGAGGTAAACAAAAACAACCCAAAGTATTGTTTTTGTATGTAAATGTGGTTCTTTTATAAATGTGACTTATGTTCTGTGTGTTCATACAGGTGTGTGACAGCATACTGAACATTGGACCGTGTGTGAACGCCTCCATGGGGGAACCTGCCTTCTTATCTGAAGAGGTACGAGAATCATAATAGGGCTGCATGATATGTTGACATTTTTAAAGGTTTATTTCTTGTTTTGTACAATGTCTTTTTATGCTGCTGCAGCACAAACATTTCCCAACTTGGGATCAATAAAGTACTTCTTATCTTATATGGAAAAAATAACACATTTCGATATGATTCATGATATAGATGAGAGTAACAAATGCGTCACTTCCGGGCAAAAATAACGGCTCCGCCCAATTTTGGGGGAAAACAGCGCTGTCCGTTGAACGGCGGTCAAAACCAATTCTGAAGTTTTTGCCAATCCGATCAGAAATGTAAGAAAACCGGAGATTTGTGGATCTTCAAAGAGCCCGATTCCAATGTCCAGACAGGCAAACCACTGCATTAAGCCATTGGAAATCGCCGATCGGGCTCGATGTATGGTTAAATATTAGCAGTAGGCGATCGATGTCCATAGATGAGAGTAACATCTACGTGACTTTACGGCCCCGCCCACTTTTGGGGGAAACAACGCTGTCATTTTAACGGCGATCGAGCCTGAAGCCACAGAGCTCTTCTGTTACTGTCCTTTCTTCTTAGAGGAAGTACAGAAACACTGAACTCTGGATTATTTTTAATGTTTGAGGAGCAATAAATGACACAGCAGCTTTTTGGCATGTTAAAACTTTGATGTTCCGCCTCGCTCATGAGAGTAACAGCTGGAGAAATGGCAGCTTCGCCTACTGATTTTAATGTAACCATATATCAAGACCGATTGTCGATTACCGATGATGTAATGTAATTGTTTGCCTGACTGGCCATCGTGATCGAGCTCTTTGAAGATCCAAAAATTTGACGGTTTTCAAAAACATTTGATCGGATTGGCAAAAACTTTCAAATGACCGCGTTGTTTCCCCCCAAAAAGTGAGCGGGCCGTAATGTTCCCCCGGAAGTGACGTAGGTGTTACTCTCAACCTAACCCTCATTATTTATTTAAATAAATATGTCAATTGATCATGGTGTTATTAGTTAAATAGATAAATGTAGGATCTGTTTTGTAGTATATCGGGATATCTCTTCAGCTCCACAAAACTTTATTTAAATAATATTTAAACACATATATTTGGCTTTTAAAAATATTGTGCTTTCTGCAATTTACTCATGTACTAGTCAATATTATTATTTAGCAGACTTCAATTGTAACACTTTCTAGTGTCTCTGTAATCGTGTCGGTTACTTTCTTAAGAATAGAGTTTTCTGACGTGCATCTAATACTAACACACAGTTCACACAACTTTATTTAAGATAATATCCAAACACATTATTTCTGAAATGTGGTCATGCACTATGATTTATTTTCTTTTTTTTACTTATTTTTTATTTGGACATCATAAGCACAAGAAAACATGCATAGTCATAAATAATAACAATTAAGGGGAGAAAATAATATACAAATTAATCAGGATAACATGGTACGTTTAGGGGACTTGACCTTGATCATATTGTATGAAGTGTATACTACGACGGGCCGTGGTATATGGCCGTTATATCACAGCTAATTGCTATGCAACAACACTAACAGCTAGCGAACATATTAGACAGAGAGTATTGATCGATTATTTGGCTATTTATTTACATTGTGCCGTTTATTGTGCAGCTACTGAGAAACTGTCCAGCATCAGTAGCATGGCTTACGTGGTTACTTGTATAGGTTGAGGTTGTTCTAGGCTGTTGCTTGGCGTGGCGAGAATATTGCTCCACTTTCTCCAGATCCGGCTTCCAGTAGCTCTGGAGAGAGCTTTCGCACCTGTGGCCACTAACGGCCATAATTTCTCTGCTTTCAAGACCCGCATCAGAGAGCTTTTGAATGGTGGTACTTTTCCAGTTGGTCTACCTGCTCTTCACGTAGCTCTGCATGTCGTCGTTTAGGTGCTTTCTGGAGATAGGCACTCCTCAATCCACTCCTCCATAGTAAGACCCCCCCGGAGGTCCAAGTTAACCTTAAATGTTTCCATCTGAGCTTTGTTAGTTAGTTAGTTTCGTAACACACCTAATGTAACAGCTGTAACGGTTGTAGCTTTTCTCAGACGCGGAGGGATACTGACTTGTGAAAAGTAACTACAATTCTACCAGTGATATACGCTCATTATATCACGGCTAAGAACCAATCCGATTGCTTGATTTGACTTGTCCGTTTTATAATACACACGACGTTATTGTAGTAGCAGGGGCATTACAGGCATCCATCTCTTTAAAAATGTCGGTTTCTGATGCCGTAAGTGATTTTCTCCATTTCGTATAACTCCCAAACCTTCTGGATCCAATCGTTATACGTTGGAGGTTCAGGTTTTAACCATCTAAAGAATTGTATTTCTGACGTGCATCTAATATCACACACAGTTCCAAAACAATCCCGAGCCTGACCTGGAGGTGGTGGTTTGCTCCGGATACGGAAAGAACGGCGCACTGTCCGTCCTTCAGGTAAATCCTCCCACTTTTGTTGTTTAATTGCATGAGTAACTGATGAGGAATATGCATGATAAATGTCACGGCACCATCCTAAACCCTGTGGTGGTGAGGGCCGTCTGCCTCAGGTCCAGAGAAGGTGCTAAAGTGAAGTCTGGGTCTACCACAGCTGCCTCAGAGATCAAAGGAGTGGCCTGTAAACACCCCAGACACAAGCTCACAGTTCTTGTGTTATCTGTAGTGCCAGCATGTCGTGGCAAACACTGTAAAGACGTAGAGCGTCACAGTGACGCGTCCTAAAACCCGGAAGCAAACTCCTTCCGGTTCCTTCGACAGAAACCAATGCAGTTTCTCCATAGGTTTGGAAAATAGCTGGAACTAAGGTCTGTGGTTGAGACACATTTAAGAGACAGATCACGTTTTGTTCAGCCGGATAATCTCCACATGTCTACCCTACTTTTATCATGTTCGAATCATAAATCTAGTCGCCAGAAGCAAAATGCTAACGTTATGCTATGAACGAACTACAGCAGGGTCGCGTCTTCAACGTCACGCCGACTTAAGATCCATATTCAAACTACAGATTCTAAATGGAACGAGTTGAAGCGTTTGTTTGAACAGTCTGCAGGAGGCAGGGACTTGCTTTCAAGCAGAACAGAAACTAACTTAGAGGAGTGTTTACGTGTTCGGCGTAATGACGTACAACGGCCTCCACGACTTCTGTAGTCCTATTCAGCCACTTGGTAACAACCATCGTTTTTCAGACACGTCAACTCTTCAGAAATCACCAGTGGGGTCACTGCTGATGGATTTAATGTCGTAGAACAAAACGTGATCCGTCTCTTCAATGTGTCTCAACCACAGACCTTAGTTCCAGATATTTTCCTAAATCCCATGGAGAGATCCCATTGGCTCTGAGACCAGGGAACAGGAAGTGGTGAAATGCTGACTCACTTCCCGGTTTTAGGACGCGTCACTGTGACCCTCTATAGTGTTGGAAGCCTGGAAGTGTACAAAGGGACAGTTTCATCCCACAGTCCCATACAACTGTTAAACACCTGAACTTCTGAAAGAACATCCATCTGTTTGCAACTCATATATATATCAATATTCCAATTACTTACTTAACAAACAATCTGAGGGGAATTTCTTGTTTGTTTTGAACTTGTGATGTGTCATTTTGTAAAGCACTTTGAGCTGCATGTGTTGAATTTAAAGTGCTATATAAATAAAGCTTTATTGTTATTATAATATGGTGGCAAATACTGTAAATATATTGTTGGAAGCCTGGAAATGTACCGTGTATTGCCTCTGATTTTGAGTTGCTTATACGTTTCCTTTCTGTCCTCAGAGAAGCATCCGACCCCAGGTAGTCACTACGTTTGAGTTGCCAGGATGCCACGACATGTGGACGGTCATCTCCAATGAAGTCAAAGCTGAAGACAAAAGGTACTTTCTTTTTAAACTTTGTTTATTGGGTTTCTTCAACAGCAAACAGTTATTTTATCAGGGCATGTATCACAAGTAGGTAAACAAATGTTCACTTTATAGAAGAATAGGTAGAGTAACATGTAAATACTGCTTAACACCAGAGGCCTGTACGACGAATCCAGTTCAACAGACCCTGGATATGTCCGAGTTATCTTAACTAACCCAAAACAAACGCGCTCTCGCTAAGCGGTCCAACGACACTTGGTAACTCAAGCCAACTTTGCCCTATCTAGTTATGTGCGCGTTCACATGAAAGGGGCGGGGTTAGCAACATTTGACCAATCACAAACATGGAGAAGCGCACTGACAGCGCAGCGTCATACTTCCTGAATGAAAAGTGAACTTTAATATTAGACATATGAAGAAGTTAAACTTTAAACATCCATGACTTAAACACTTTATCCAGGATCAAAGCCACATAGCTGCACCTGCATTACATTACATTGCATTTAGCTGACGCTTTTATCCAAAGCGACTTACAATAAGTACATTCGACCAGGAAGACACAACCTTGAAGAAAACAGAATCATAAAGTACATCAGGTTTCATAGAGCCAAACATTTCAAGTGCTACTCAACTGGCTTTAGAGAAGCCAGTCCTTTATTAGTATATAAGTGCTTTGTTAGTAATTCTATCGCTCGAAGTGGAGTCGAAAGAGATGAGTTTTCAGTCTGGAAGGTGTGTAAGCTTTCTGCTGTCCTGATGTCAATGGGGAGCTCATTCCACCATCTTGGAGCCAGGATAGCAAACCCACGTGTTTTTGCTGATGGGAACTTGCAAGGTGAATACAGCTGGTACAAGAAAAAGTGTTTACATTAACAGGTTTCTGATATCACCGCCCCGTCGAAGACACGATCTGACTTTAATTACATTTGACTCGAGTGTTTCATCAACTTAATGTGTTGCTTAAAAAATAAGCAATAACTGTCAGTACGGCAGCACCTCCTACTCCAAAATGCAAAAGTCAGGAATGATTGGGAACTTTATCCTCTTAACACATTTTTAAAAAGAGCCCCATATTTTCTATTTCATTGTGTTTCTGCCTAAGAACCTTTAGCTGCTGCCTTCCATCAAATCGAATAACTCTATCTTTAGACTGCCTCTTGTTTATTTTAACGTGTGACTGGAAGGCCCTATTCTGCTTTCCTGTAGTGTGTAATAAAGGGTTGTGTGCATGTAAACGGTCTGCAGAGGCTAAAATCCAGAGGGAGTTTCTATTCCACACAAGTTAGATGTTTCTCATTCTTTTCACAGGCTGCAAAAAGTGAGGATTCAGAGGACGGTGCGGAGACCGGTGAGGACGGAGAAGATGGAGAGAAGGAAGAGAAGGAGAAAGAGAAACAACCGGAGGAGGAGAAGAAGACTGAGCCTCCGATAGAAGACGATAAGAAGAAACACGGCTTCCTCATTCTGAGCAGAGAGGATTCAACCATGGTACAACCACACGTCTGATGTCCAGGGACTTTAGATTTCAACAAATATCCAATCCACTTTATTTCTATAGCACATATTAAGAACAGAGGGTTTACCGAAGTGCTTCACAGCAAACATAACATTATAATAATTACAATAATAGATAAAAGGCACACATAATAATTAATACAAGGTACACAAAGACTATGGACAGACAGTAAAAGCATAAAACATAACTCGGGCTGACTCGAAAGCGAGGGAAAAGAGGTGGGTCTTTAGGCGGGACTTTTGGAGGGTGGGCGACAATTTGACACGGGGGGGCAGGTCGTTCCACCGCTGGTTTAGGGACTACTAGCAGCAGCTGATCAGAGGGGGTTTCAGGGTTCTTCTTACGGTCATTAAAAACCTGGAAAAGTCATGGAAATTCAAAATGCAAATTCCAGGCCCTGGAAAAGTTTTGGAAAACAATATTTTTCCCAAAGTTTTGAAAAAGTCATGGAAATGTAAATAAAGTTGCATCAAATGTAATTTATATTTTATCTAATCGCCGAAATAGTAATACTATAATGATAATAAATACTGTATCGTATAGTAATGAAATGTAAAATAGCATTTAACTGACGAGGTGTTTTGCTGGTGAGAGATTTGAGTTGCTTCAGCGTGAAGCTAGTGTTTCAGATACAGACCTTATTTTCCTGTTCCATATTTTTAGTGGTACCGCTGAGAAAGTTTAGGTGAGAAATGAGGTGAGAAGTCATTGAAAATCATTGGTGAAAAAGTGTATGAACCCTGGGGTCGGAGAGGAACTGAGGGGCCAGCCCATTAAGCGATTTAAAAACAAACAATAACATCTTAAAATGAACTCTAAAATGGACAGGAAGCCAGAATAGGTGTGATGTGGTCCTGCGTGTTCCTGTAAGCAGCGTTTTGTAAATAGAAGATAGAATATATATGATGTTATTTAGTTGTGGGGTTAATCGTCTGTGTGCAGATCCTGCAGACGGGGCAGGAGATCATGGAGCTGGACACCAGTGGCTTTGCTACCCAGGGTCCAACTGTGTTTGCTGGAAACATCGGTGACAACAAGTACATCATCCAAGTCTCTCCCATGGGGATTCGACTGCTGGAAGGAGGTGCAAATAACGTCTATTCATTCTGTTTGAATCCAGTATTTAACCTTTTTATATTCCTTTCAAACTTCCCTTTCATCCATTTTGCATCCCCAGTTTTACTGTTACCTGAACCCATCTTTGACTTTAGACACCCCTCCCCCCCCCCCACCCTTCATCCACTGTAACAATAATTGTTCGCACCTGGTCTCCCCTCCCCCCCCGGGAACTCCACCTTTCTCAAAGAATATGTGCACTAACACTTGAACCTGAACAATATGTGGGGTAATCTGTTTTGGGGCCATTACATTACAACTAGGGATGGGTACCGAGCCCCGGTATTAAACGGGCCCCGGCCGGGCTGAATTCTTAAAGACCGTGGTGCCGTTAAGCTCCGACGTTAGCGGTCTTTTTATCGGTACTGGAGACATCTAAAAATGATATGTCGTATGTATTATTGCTACACAAATATTATATTGCAGTTTTAGTTTCGCCAACTCCGTTTCTAATACGCAGAAAGACTGCAAAATGCGTCCATGATTATTTTTAGTATTTTCGATCTCTCCCCCGTCTGCGTGCGAGGGGGCGCGGCAATTTACACACACGCAGCTGCTACATGCAGCAACACACACACACACACACACGGAGGAGATGGCGGAGAGAACGCTCTCCGAGGTGGTTAAACGTTACCCGTCTCGATGCTCGTTGTCTAAAGTGCAATAAGAGTTTAGCATGTCAGGGCGGCAACACGAGCAATGTGTCTAAACATTTAGCAAAAGTGCTCCACATCCAGACGGAGGAATGCACCGGGATCGACTGTCTTTCTAGCAGCTCTGTAGCTCCATCCACGAGGAACGGTTCCACGTCAGGTGTTCTGTATGCTAGCAGCAACACACGGAGTTAACTCAATGATACAACCATGGGTTAATGATTAGAGGAAACAGCTATTCTGTTTACAGTTCTGTCATCAGATTATTTAATACGATTTGTTAAAACATTGTTGTTTCTTTTGATGTGAAATGTTATTTATTTAATTTAAATAAAAAGCAATGTTAGTTTTGTTCATTTTTTTTCTCCAAAAGAACCGATAAGAGTCCCGTTAAAAGACCGCACCGATAAGCGGTATCGATAAAAGTAGTAGTACCATTAAAACCTTAACGACACCCATCCCTAATTACAACAGGATTGTACGGTTATGAATGCATTATAAGTTAGTTCTGATGTATTAAAACAATATTGGATAATAATCAAAATTGAACGGTAACAGCTTTCGAACACAACACACGGGTTAAACCACTTTTCCATTCCCAGGTTTAGGATATTTAAACTCTGCTTTAAGACATTTTTTCAACCTGTTTCACTGACCTGCTCTCTCTGTATCTTCCCTCAGTGACACAGCTCCACTTCATCCCCGTGGATTTGGGATCCCCCATAGTGCATTGCTCCGTGGCGGACCCTTACGTCGTCATCATGACCGCAGAGGGAGTCGTCACCATGTTTGCTCTGAAGACCGACTCCTACATGGGGAAAACTCACAGGCTGTCGCTGCAGAAACCACAGATCCCCACCGTGAGTTATCCCTCCTCCTCAGCAGACCTTTAAATATAATAATACATCTGGAGTCTACATTTAACTTTCACATGTTTAAAACCACGTCTCATTGAACAGCAATCCCGCGTGGTCACGCTGTGTGCGTACCGAGACGTCAGTGGCATGTTCACCACGGAAAACAGAGCAAACTCCTCCGTCCAAAAAGAGGACACCGTCACTGGGAATCAGTCCGAGGAAGAGACCATCATCCATGACCTCAGGTAAGAGCATCACCTCCGCACTGACACGTACAGCCAGCCGCCACCTGCGCAGGTTATCTTACGGGGTTAAAGGTCGCCTATGATGCAAAATCTCTTCTACATCAACATGTGTCCCCTCTTCTTCATGTCTCTTCTACATCAACATGTGTCCCCTCTTCTTCATGTCTCTTCTACATCAACATGTGTCCCCTCTTCTTCATGTCTCTTCTACATCAACATGTGTCCCCTCTTCTTCATGTCTCTTCTACATCAACATGTGTCCCCTCTTCTTCATGTCTCTTCTACATCAACATGTGTCCCCTCTGTGGAAAGAGACTTCTCTGACATTTTCTCAAAATGCTGACTTTGTAACCAAATGTCTCTCAGAGGGGCGTGGGGAGGGGCTCCTTATTTTCATCTAAAGTAACAGACAGAGAATCAGCACTTTGGAAACAGGGCTGAAACAGAGGGGATTATGGGTAATGCTGCAATGATCTGTTTGGTGTTTCAGCCAATCAGAGACAGGCTCTGTATATATCTGAGACCTGTGATATATTGATTAAGAACAGTATAACAGGGGACCTTTAAATGTGTGTGTGTGTACAGTAGCAACTTGGTGGATGACGAGGAGGAGATGCTGTACGGAGACTCAAACGCCAGCGCTGCGCATGGAAGAGATGAAATGGGACGCAGCTACGGGATTCACGGGATTTACGGAAGCGACGGGCAAGGAAAAACAGAACCGAGCCACTGGTGCTTCATCTGCAGGGAGAATGGAGTGATGGAGGTACGAGGAATATCATGCATATTAAGAATATATGTGACCTGCTTTATCAAAATTTTAAACTAACGGGTAAACAAACCTTTTTTTTTTATATGAATCTGTTAACGCCATATTCAGATGTTATTTACAATTTATTTTAAGCTTGTAAAGACAGCATGACAAGATCCTAATTAGCCGCTCAGCCACCTTTCGATACGTCTCACTGAAATGATAAATGACAGGCTAATAGAAACACGATATGTCGTTTTAATCTGATCACAAATAAAAACAAAGAATATCAAAATAGTATCGCTGAATGCAGATAATAAATACAGTGCTGCTAACGTTTCTATGACGACGAGCGTCAACTTAGAGGTAGAGGCGATACAACGGGTGCTGTGTGTTTTTTGGAAAATACAAAACGAGACTTTAATCCCAGTAATACAAAGATTATCCTTGTCCTCAGGGGTTCCTAAACTTTTCAGTGACCCTCAAATATCAGTGCCAGATAGTCACCCAACTAACAGTGTTTCCCTTACATCGACACACAAACCCCACAGATCCTCAACTCCGGTGTCTCACTCATTAAGGCGGCAAACACATCGTTTTTCAAGCACTGGTCAATTTTGAGATGTTGTGCTATTTTGATTCTATAACATGTTTTCTTTCAGGCTTTTGGAAGGAAAACGTACAAAATACACATTTAAGTGTTTATTTTAATATAGTTTGTCTTTTTGCGTCTGTAGATTTCTCCTAAATTCACCAAAACTTAGCTTTCTAACGTAACATGAAGTCCCGCGACCGCTGTGTGCACCATGTCATCTGAGGTATCGTTGGAAAGCTCCGTCTCTCCTGCTCAATCTCATCGGATCCAAATATGGTCATTTCCTTTGTATCAGCAACCAATCGTGAAAGCACAAAGGCGTCTAAACCAAGAAACTAAATCTCATTGGCTGGTGTCAATTTCTGACAACGTGATTCGTTCAGATGCGTCACGTGGTGTGCTAAAACACTTCCTGGTTAGCTTTCCGCTAGAAATTGAAATCTCAAAATGGCAAAAGAACGGCGGAAAAAAACATTCACAGAGAAGACGACAACAAGTGTCACTTGCACGAAGCAAGGTTATACAAAAAACAGATGACCCCGAACATGAAACGCCTTCACGGAGTGCGTCGAGGCGCGAGCTGTCATCCAGAGAACAGGAGGGTTTAGCTAGCGCCTCACTGCTATCTTTAAAGGTCGTTTTCTCAAAATGAGTTTTTTCTCCAACTCTGAGTTCGAAATTTCAACTTCAGAAACACGTAGATACACCAAACCTACCAGTTATATTCCTATCAATATTATGAAGGCTTTTACAGAAGGGTTTGTTCATATATAATTCATAGCCTGAATTGTACAACATGCTATACCTAAAAACATGGCAAAAATTGATATTTTAGTTTTTTTTGTATTTTCTGATTTATGGAGTGATAAAAAGAGATATCCAAAATCCCTTCTGTAAAAACGTTAGATTGTAATATGACTACAAAATGAAACAAGAATTTCGAACCTGGCTTTATCCAAAGTTCAGATTTGTGTTCCTGAAATGTGTTAAAATATGCGCATATTTAATGAGATTATGGCTCATTTGCAAGTAGAATCAAATTCTGTGGGAAACACTGGATAATAATAATTGTATTTAACCCCTGCTCTATGCTACTATCTTAAATAATGGGTTACCCTGATCAATGCGATGGATACCTATGAATAATAAGCTTCTGATTTGGAGAACATAATACAATAAATATATAATTTGAAAGCCAAGAATCTCCATTTTCACAATGTGACTGATTCTGATAAGCTATGTTTACATATGCACTTGAATAAATAGCATGTTAGTGCCGATTCTAGCACGTTTTGTATTGATTTCTTTTTGTTACAGATCTACCAGCTCCCAGAGTGGCGGCTGGTGTTCCTGGTGAAGAACTTCCCCGTCGGTCAGAGAGTTTTGGTGGACAGTTCTTCCGGCCAATCGGCAGCGCAGGGGGACGGTAAAAAAGAGGAAGTAACTCGGCAAGGAGACATCCCGCTCGTCAAAGAGGTGTCTTTGGTCTCACTGGGCTACATGTGCAGCAGACCGTATTTACTGGTGAGTTTCGTTTGTGTTGAACTGGATTCAAATTAAGGTCCATAAGAAAAAGTGTTATTGTTTAATTGATCTTGATATCAACGTAGAATCAAAAAGTCAGTCAGTAGGGGCTTGGACTGTCAGCCGTATGGTCGCCGGTTCAAGTCCCCGACCAGACCTAAATATGGACTTCGACTTGGAGAGGTCCCAGTTCACCTCCTGCCCTGCCGGCAAAGCACCGGACATCCCCCTTCCCCCCTCACTCCCATTGCTCCCCGGGCGCTGTACAATAGCTGCCCACTGCTCCTGGTACTAGACTCCTGGTAGGATGGGTTAAAAGCAGAGAATAAATGTCACTGAGTGCTCTGCATGTGTGACCATTAAAGAGGGTTTCACCCCTCCCTATTCTATTCTAAAAAGAGTTCTAGATTTCTAAATACACAACACTATAGAGGGCCACAGTGACGCGTCCTAAAACCCGGAAGTACGCTAGCATGTTACCACTTCCGGTTCCTTCGTCAAAAAGCAATTCAATCTCTCCATAGGGTTTTGGAAAATATCTGGAAATAAGGTCTGTGGTTGAGACACATTGAAGAGACGGATCATGTTTTGTTCTAGGACATTAAATCATCAGCAGTGACCCCACTGGTGATTTCTGAAGAGTGGGCGTGTCTGAAAAACGATGGTTGTTACCAAGTGGCTGAATAGGACTACAGAAGTTGTGGAGGCCGTTGTACGTCATTACGCCGAACACGTAAACACTCCTCTAAGTTAGTTTGCCCTGTTCTGCTTGAAAGCAAGTCGCTGCCTCCTGCAGACTGTTCAAACAAACGCTTCAACTTGTTCCATTTAGAATCTGTAGTTTGAATATGGATCTTAAGTCGGCGTGACGTTGAAGCAGCGACCCTGCTGTAGTTCCTTCATAGCATAACGTTAGCATTTTGCTTCTGGCGACTAGATTTATGATTCGAACATGATAAAAGTAGGGTAGACATGTGGAGATTATCCGGCTGAACAAAACGTGATCCGTCTCTTAAATGTGTCTCAACCACAGACCTTATTTCCAGCTATTTTCCAAACCTATGGAGAAACTGCATTGGTTTCTGTCGAAGGAACCGGAAAGAGTTTACTTCTGGGTTTTAGGACGTGGCACTCTATGGGTTCTTGTTTTATAGATCAAAGGAGAACATCTGCTTGATTTGTAGTGCTCTTGTTGTCTAGATCTATAAGAGGAAATGCTCTTGTTTTCTAGGTCCATGTGGAGCAGGAGCTTCTGATCTACGAGGCGTTCCCGTACGATCAACAGCAGCCACAGAACAACCTGAAAGTGCGCTTCAAAAAAGTAAGATCTTAACACCGATAAAGACGGACATCATGGAGTGAAATTTGAACAAAGCGGATGTTAACTGTGCTTCTTTACTTCTGCACAGGTTCCCCACAACATCAACTTCAGAGAAAAGAAAACAAAGGTTAAGAAAGATAGGAAGGCGGAGAGTGGAGCCACGGAGGACAGCGTTTCTGTGAAAAGCCGGATCGCCAGATTCAGATACTTTGAGGACATCTCGGGATACTCAGGGGTGAGGAATAACAGCCCTGTTGTGACAACATTTAAATATAAGGAAATAATGGTACAACTATATTAATAAGCTGTAGTAATCAGAAGCGAACCGCGTCAACACGTGTATTTCGGTGTATTCACGGCATTCATTTTGTTATTCTACAGTATTGTTTTATAGTTATTTGTTAATGTAACCCAATTGCGTTTGTTACTTTCGTTGCAGTTGTATGTCTTAAGTGTAATTTGGCTTGGCTTCCTATTTATGGACATGCTTTTATTTTGAAGGAGAGTTAGCGCTGTTGAAGTTGTTGTTGCTATGAAAACAAGGTGACGGAGATTAACGGAGAAAAAGTAATATCTACATATAAAGACGGAGAAAGTAAACGATAACGTTTATGGTTAAGTGTTAGCACCCCCCGAAGAGGCGCAAGCTCTTACGTTGATATTGGAGATTTCAATAAATTCAATTTAAAAAAAACGAATAACGAAATTGAAACCTGAATAGTACTCCAACGAACGAATATTCGGATATTCGGGTACAGACCTAAGACGGGGCGGGGCAGCTGTTAACGACGGTCTGTACAACGGAATTGTGCCCAAACCGTCAACCGGCTGCGGAGCTAGACTCCTCTGTGCCCCGCGCACACACTGGAGAACTGCGCAACATCAGCTGATCACAACGTTCCCCCACGCCCCGGCGACGGCGTTCGCGACACAGAGGGCTTCATCACATAACTTCACATGGGGCCAGACGTTGGAGTACCAAACACTGACTCCTTGTACTCACCACACTGAGAAAGTTATGTGCACCCCTGTTAATAAGGCTTCAACGATATCCTGGGGAAAATACACAAGCGTAATGGAGCAGTCAGTAAAGTAATATACAAAAAATAGATACATCAATTATAATTAGCTGGACATTTACCAGCTGCAATATCTAAAAAAATACAAGATGGTGGAGCACTAGCCAATAGAAGCACGAGTGTTACATAGTGATGTCAGTACGTTCCTTTTTAAGATTTTTTTTAGTTGTATTCTAATAAAAAGGCTCCAATTAAAGTTATCACGTACTTCTTTAATGGAAGAATTTCCCTGGGCAGCCCTACTTGATTATTCGCCACCCTTGTAGACTAAGTTAGATTTTACAGGTGTGTGTTCCATCATCGTTAACTCTCCTCGTTGTTTCAGGTGTTTATCTGCGGGCCGTCTCCTCACTGGATGCTCGTCACGTCCCGCGGAGCCATCAGGCTTCATCCAATGACCATCGACGGATCAATAGAGTCCTTCGCTCCCTTCCACAACATCAACTGTCCCAAAGGGTTCCTCTACTTCAACAAACAGGTACACACACACACACACACACACACACACACACACACACACACGCACACACTTCGGTAGTATTCGTTGGGGGTTGCCTTCACTGTCACTTCCACAAAGAGAAACAAAAACACAACCTTGTAATTAAATGGTTATACTGTGTGTGTGTGTGTGTGTGTGTGTGTGTGTGTGTGTGTGTGTGTGTGTGTGTGTGTGTGTGTTGTTTTTCCTTCAGGGCGAGCTAAGGATCAGCGTCCTGCCCACCTACCTGTCCTACGACGCCCCCTGGCCCGTCAGAAAAATCCCCCTGAGGTGCACCGTGCACTACGTCGCCTACCATGTGGAGTGCAAGGTAATATCCTCTCACACAGAAGAAGACACACACATTTAAAAGTGTTCACTCGTCGTCAGCTTGAGCTTCAATCTCAGGATCCATGTGTCTGTGGTCCTCTCCAGAATGGAAGGAGTCATCACATACAGAGACTAGTTCCTGAGCAGTGTCCTTCACATGCTGATATCCAAGAGAGGGAGTCACACAGTCACAAGATGGAGGAATAGAAAGCAGTATTCAATGTTTACTTCAGATTAGCTCCACGTCAGAAATGAGCATGCTTGATGTCTCTCTCCATAGAGGCTGAACCATCATGTTAATCACATAGCTATCATCTGCCTCAAACAGTCCTGATGCTCTTCTAATCACACATCCTGTCATGTTCACAGCTACAGTTGGGATACCTTTGTTAGCATGTGACTCTCAGATTGGAAGAGGACATTCACTATCCACACACACACACACACACACACACACACACACACACCTCCACCATGCGAAGTAACAGCGTGTCGATCACTTTGAAGAGTTGGACTTGAAAGCCCTCTGGCCTAAAGTTTTTTTCTCTGGGAGAGAACAGGAAAATCAATGTGTGTGTGACTTTGAAGGGATTTGTGTTTGATGTGAACTTTTTCTCAGATTTTATTTTCTCTTTTAGGTGTACGCTATTTGCACGAGTGTGAAAGATCCGTGCACACGCATTCCCAGGATGACGGGAGAGGAGAAGGAGTTTGAAACCATAGATAGAGGTCAGACACACACACACACACACACTTCTGGTTTATAATTTCATATAGGCCTCTATACATGTTTATATCCATAACCATTTGTTCATATCTTTAGCTAAATATTTAAATTCTTTGTAAATTATTTGTGAGGCTACTATTTAATTTACAATTTAGCTGACATTCAACTGTTTATTGATTATTTGTTAGTAAAGCACTTCAACCCCTTTTTAGACTTCATCCTACAATTTTAATCACATTGCAGTCAGTTGGTAGTAGGGATGCTCCGATCGCCGGAATCAGTATCGGTCGATACCGATCCGATCGAGTGGGCGGGGCCTATGGGGTTCAGCTAATGGGGCTTCCACACACAACCAACATAATTATTACATTCAAATGAAATTCATTATTCAAGTTTACATTAACTTTGGAGAATAACACGGGAGAAATTAGCGGAAGCCTCTCTCCCTCTCCTGACAGCCTGTCAGTATCTCAAGCAGCTCACCGATCCAGTAATGAGTGACCCGACAGTGAAGAATATATGTATAACTAGTGTAGCTTGTTCCAGAGGTAGATAAAATAGCTAAGTGTGTTAGGTCTAACTCTCAGTGTGTGTGTTGCTTCGCTCACCGGTCCGTCACAGCGGGCGGAGCTGCAGGGTTTCTGCTTCACGTTGCAAACCGCTATTTTACTGTCTTTTTCTGACACCTTAAAATACTGCCAGACCGGTGAAGCCATTTTGGCAAGCTTGTTTTGCCGCACAGAGAAAAGTGTCATGTATTTTACGTCATGTAATCGGCTCTCACGATCGGCCTTTATAGAGAGCACCGATCGATCGGCAGAGAGTGAATATCGGCCGATATGGATCGGAGCATCCCTAGTTGATCAGAATTGCAATGTATAGTCTTACTTTAACTCTGACACACTGTCCCGTTGTTTCTCGTGTGTCTGCAGATGACCGTTACATTAACCCTCAGCAGGAGAGGTTTTCCATCCAGCTCATCTCTCCGGTCAGCTGGGAAACCATTCCCAACACACGGTAAAACCTTCGCTCCTTATTCATCTCATCGCTCTTTGAAAAACAATTAGAGTTAAGTTAGCAATAATCAATAAAGACACCTTGTTTTAATAGACATGAGGCGCCTGTATATGTCCTGACCTTCCTTTGTGTGTCTTTAAGGTTTGACCTTGAGGAGTGGGAGCATGTGACCTGCATGAAGACGGTGGCGTTGAGGAGTCAGGAGACGGTGTCCGGACTGAAGGGATACATTGCTGCAGGAACCTGTCTGATGCAGGGGGAGGAGGTCACCTGCAGGGGGAGGGTCAGCAACACACACACACACACACACACACACACACACACACACACACACACACACACACACACACACACACACACACACACACACTCTTTATTCATTTATTCATGATGATGACAATAACATCATCTGACTCCTTCCTGTTTGATTCTCAGATCGTGATCCTGGATGTGATCGAAGTCGTGCCGGAGCCCGGTCAGCCGCTCACCAAGAACAAGTTCAAGGTTCTGTACGAGAAGGAGCAGAAAGGCCCGGTCACCGCTCTGTGCCACTGCCACGGATACCTGGTGTCAGCCATCGGACAGAAGGTCTCACACACACACACACACACACACATTCACAAAGCAGATATCTGGAGTTTGAAAATCACTGCTGTCCCTTCATTCCAACTCCAAGATTCAGCCTTTCTTTTCCATTAGCAGTACTTTCAAAGCAAGCGACAGGATAAATAAAAACAGGGTGTGCAACAGGTCTTAGTTTCATAAACAGTTTATCTTATCTTGCTTTTGAATTGGACCCATGGACAGGCAGTATTTTTCCCAGTATAGTTCCGATAGTTCTTGAAATGTTGCGTTCACACCAAAAACATCCGGAACTAGAACTTAGTTCATGAGAACCTTTCCACCCCCTTTTCAGTCCCCGCTAGAGAGGTGGTACTTTCATGGGAGAAAAAAGGTTCCCATTTCTGATTGGCTGGGCGGATTGCAAACCACGCCCCGTAAAACGCAGAAAAGTTTATGTGAAGCCGCCATTTTATTTGCTCGCATTAGCATTAGCATTAGCCCAGCACACTAACGCAGAGAGACTAACTTATGGCAACACAAAAGAAAACATGGGAGCGGTGGAGATGAGGAGGTGTCGGCGTTCTGGCGATTTACTGGGAAGGCTTCAGTAGAAGCTGCTGGGAGTCCCAGCAGCTTCTACTGAAGCCAGTCCCCAGCTCCGGGGACTTCCGGCCGGGGACTCCGGTGGCAGTATACGCCGTGAAGTGGTTTGCGGCCTGCCAGTAAACCCAAAGCAGCAGAAGAAGAAGAAGTGACGTCAGCGGCTTCATTTGACTAATCCTCCCTCAGGGACTTATTGCGGTGTAAACGCAATTTACTAAATAGTTCCAGGAAATAAAAGTTCCGGGAACTATTCCTGGGAAAAGTACTTGGTGTGAAAGCGCTACTGAAACTGTTACCTTAGCATTATAGAACTCATGGTAACTTTGATAATTTATTTTAAATGGTGTTTAAATAAACAACAGAATGAAATAAGGTAGACTCTTTAAATAAGAGTTTTAACAAGTTGGCACTCAAGCAAAATGACTAACAAACAAATAAACAAAAGAAATTGGGCTAACAAAGAATAGGCTGTTATAAAACACAGCCTGGAGACAAATGAACCACAGTTAACATTGTTCCTTAAATAAGCAGAATACAGGTATAAGCACACATATACAAACAACTAAGTTAACCACTGTTAACTGAACTAACACAGAATGTACGGAGCGAGTGCCAAGCTAGTTAACCACTGTTAACAGAATGTACGGAGCGAGAGATGTCTGACACAGATTCAGACCTCTCCCGAATAACACGGTCTTGTGCGGGGATTGGAGAGTCGGGCCCGCCCTGCTCCAATCCAGATCTTCGGTCATGCCTACCGGGGGAAGGACAGGAAACTGGCATCCAATGGCGTACATATATATATATATATATATAGATAGAAGGCGGCAGCCGTAACAGTTTTGCTTTTGAATGGAAAAGGAAATGTATTGTCCGAAGGCATCAGTATCACATTGAGACGGTTACCTAAGCATTAAATAACTCTAAGGTAACTTTGAGCTCCTCCTCGTTGTCCCTGCAGATCTTCCTGTGGGTCCTGAAGGACAACGACCTGACGGGAATGGCCTTCATCGACACTCAGCTCTACATCCACCAGATGTTCAGCATCAAGAACTTCATCCTGGCTGCAGACGTGATGAAGAGCATTTCTCTGCTGCGCTACCAACAGGAGAGCAAGACGCTGTCCCTCGTCAGCAGGGTGAGTCCATTCGGTCTTAGTGACTTTCTGATGTATCAGTATGTATTTATTTCAACAACGACCATGCATACAAGTACATTCACCTCACAAAGAGAAGAGATGATTTATGCCAGATTGTATTTAATAACTCATTTCCATCTGCAGATACAATCAACCAACACTAAAAACATTGTATCATGTCTATCACACAAACAATTATAAAACATGATTTGAGTCGGCGGTGTTATGCCGTGTTATGCATGCCCACCGAGACATGCATGCACCTCGCGGGAGCGCGCACAGAGCAAAGCAAAACCTCCCAGACATGTGTTGATCCGTACGGCAAAGTACGGTTTGGAAACTATATCATTTCCTGTTGGAGGGCATGCATAACACGGCATCACACCAGAGCCTCGCTGCGGGGAAGCGTTGGCGCTGTTCCGAGTTTGTTCTAATCTGTCAAAATGACAGACAGCTTTCAGATTTTTCCATCATTGTTAAAAAGAAATATTCGGTTAACGCGACCACTGCTGTCCCAGCAACACCAGTACCAGCAACACCAGTACCAGCAACACCAGTACCAAGCGAGAGAGTTGTTTCAGAGCAGGGGATATTCAGGGTGTCCGCGGGTTCTTAAAAAGTATTACATTTGACTTCACAATTCCTGCATATACCCTGATATTGTAAACGCCCAAGCATCCCAGCTTATTAATACCTGGAAATGTGGACATTCTCATATTCCTAAAAACCTGTCTGATGATGCCGAGTGAGCGACTCGTGAGTTTGAGTTGAGTTGAGTTACTTGAAAAACTAAAGTGAAACTTGATTTATTTTATTGCAGGTTCTGATTATTAAATGTTTATTTGTGAGATGCAGTGGCTCAAAGAAAATGCCTACTTTGTTTGGTAGTACTATCGGTACAAAAACACTGGTTGTTCTAGTTCCTGTCACTTTGTTTTTGACACTTTAAAATACTGCTATCCGACTAACATTCTGTACAAATCAGATTTATTATTTAATAAAGAAACATTTTCCGAGTAAAAAAGAAACACATTTCAAAATTACATTTTTAATGTTCTTTATTTTTCAATATCGCGATAAATACCGTACCGTGAGTTTTTGGTATCGTTACATCCCTAGTAATTAATGTTGACTTAATATCAATGCAGTTGTTTATTTTAAGGGTAGATTTAAGTGTTGTGTTTGAGTGCAGAGGAAGATGAACTGCTGCACCCACGATGTTAATTGAAGTGTTGACGGTGTGTTTCCTGTAATGCAGTGTCTTATCTGTGTGTGTTTTTATTAACTGTTCTCGAACTGTTTTTGTAACAGGATGCAAAACCGCTGGAGGTTTACAGCATCGAGTTCATCGTGGATAACAACCAGCTCGGATTACTGGGTAACATTTAGAACACCCTAATGCAATTTAATTAGCAAAGAAATGTCCTTGTTTTCTCATTAACCTCCTTTCTCTTTCCTCTTAGTGTCCGACCGAGACAAGAACCTCTATGTATATATGTATTTACCTGAAGGTATGTATGGTATATGCTAATGGGATGTATATAAGATAAAATGAGACGGATCTTTACTAATCCCTGTGGGGAAAGTCAGTCGTTTAACAGCAACAGGGTGAGAATGAACAGCACAGATTAGAGATGATAAAATCAAAGATAAATATAAAATGATATACAGTTAAGTAACTTTAAAATAAGAAAGATATTTAAAATAGTTGTATTGAAGACACATAGAAAAGACATTGATAGGAACCTCAGTAGACACAAATGAGAGATTTGAAGAAGGTTAAGAAAGGTTGCCACTTATGGCGCTTTTCCACTGCAGGGCCTCGCTTGGCTTAGTACGGTGTAGTTAGACCTTGGTAGGCCAGGCTCACTTTATGCTGCGTTTCCATTACAGTTTAGGAACTGGGGCAGTTACTATAGTAACGCAGTGTAGGCGGAGCCGTGACGTCATCTTCAATGAGAACCACAAAACCAACACAGCCGTTAGCTGTTAGCACTCAGAGCTCACATCTCCTCATATCTGTTCAGAAACTAGACAGAAGTTAAACAAGTACAAACCACAGACTGTCTGTGTCACGGCGAATACAGTCGCTGGTTTATTTATGTCTGTAGGCCGTTGCTGTGAGTGTGGACGGTCGGAGCATATATAACGTTAGCTTAGCCAATCTCCATTCAGAAAACACGCATTTTAAAGGGTGTTTCTCTGCCGTCTGTCTGCAGACTCGTCAAAGCATTAATTCATGGTTTTCACTAACCGGTATCAGTGTGTTGTTACTTCGGGATAATTTAGAAACGTGTATTACAATTAAATCACGGTCACATATGTTCATTGTGTTGTAGTTGTAGCCACTCACGTCACTAGTTTAGCATACTCAGCCCGGTTGTTGACCCGTAAAGAACCACGATTTTGGAGAGCCAGAAAAACTGTGAAAAAGTACCCGTTAGCCGGAACTACCCCGAGTGGAAACGCAACAAAAAACGGGCCGGGTTTGGCACGGCACGCCTAAACCGTGCTACGCGCTGCAGTGGAAATGCGCCATTAGTGTAAAACCTAGAGGTTTCGCCTCTTAGAGAACATTTCATTGGATCCAGTTTTAGAAAAGACATAACATCCCTGAGCCACTGAGCCTTGGAAGGAGTCTTGTCAATAGCGAAGTAAAAGCCAGAATATCTAATTGCCTCGAGTTGTATATAATGTAATCTTCTCAGCACCCAAATACGGCAATATGGGGAAGTATTTTGAGATATTATTATAGTGAGAACACTAATGGGCAGGAAAAGAACATATGGGATAGGTTGCAGGGAGAGGCTTGATACTTGTCACAGCTTTCAATGACAGTGGGATATATTTGAGTGGTATATATCAGTGGTAACCCACAGCAACAGGTGTGTAATGAGAGGTGTGTGGGGTTGCAGCTAAAGAGAGCTTCGGAGGGATGCGGCTGTTGAGGAGAGCTGATTTTAACGCCGGAGCGAACATCAACACGTTCTGGAGGATGCCGTGCAGAGGAGCTCTGGAGGCCGGCAGCAAGAAGGCTCTGAACTGGGACAACAAGCACATCACGTGGTTCGGTGAGTGGACTTCTCCCAGATTAAGATTTCAACATTTGAAAGGTTTAATGTCGTACACACAACTACAATCTAGTTGTGTGTATGATACGTTTAGGAGTTTAGCAGTGTTATGGCCTGTGGGATAGGTCTATGATTTAAACCAGGCGTGTCAAACTCCATTTCATCGCGGGCCGCATCAGCGTATGGTTGCACTCAAAGGGCCCATTGTAACTTTAAGACTATACATATATATTATATACATTATTGCCTCTGCATTGGATTATTATCGGATATGGTAATAACTTCATAATTAACTACGTCTGAAAGCAGAAGTCCAGGGCAAATAAGTGCAAGTCTTTTCAGTGGGCATGTCACAAAATGAGATGCATTGTGGGACATGTAGTTTATGGACAACGTGCTTCTGTAAAGCGTGAAACCGTATAATAAACGTATTTTATTCTTTGCAAGCTCTTGCGTGCCACATGAAATGAAGTCCGTGAGTTCTACACCCCTGATTTAAACTCTTTAGATGATGCTTTTGAATCCTTTAATACCCAATTGTTTCTTATGGACTAAACCTTTTAATTAAATGTCTCCCCACAGCCACTCTGGACGGAGGAGTGGGCATGCTGCTCCCGATGCAGGAGAAGACGTACCGCAGACTGCTGATGTTGCAGAACGCTCTGAACAGCATGCTGCCTCATCACGCCGGACTCAACCCCAAGGCCTTCAGGTTCTTATCACTTATTACAGAGTCACTGCGCAAACATGACATCAGGAAGACCTTTACTTGCATCCTTTATTAACCCTATCTTAAGTACCTCCTAAAAATTCAGTGTAGGCGGAGCCGTGACCTCATCTTCAATGCGAACCACACAAAACCAACATCAGCCGTTAGCTGTTAGCACTCAGAGCTCACAGCTCCTCACATCTGTTCAGAAACTGGACAACAAGTACAAACCACAGACTGCCTGTCGGCTAGCCGGAACTACGCCAAGTGGAAACGCAACCAAAAACGGGCCGGGCACGCTTAAAGCGAGCTCCGCGCTGTAGTGGAAATGCGCCATTAGTGTAGCTGGGTGTGGCCTTGGCTTCTATGCATGAATGGTGGTGAGCGCTCCTGGAATTGTCCATATCCACCGCTGCTACTGCGGTTCGTTTTCGTCTCCGTTTCGTCTTCATGTAGACGGGGCCTTAGAAGCTAGGCGTGAATTTAAACTGTTAGAAGATCAACCCAAGATAAACCTATAAACCTATATATATATATATATTGAGACTCTTCCTTCCTCACCGCATTCAAAAAATCACTCAAAACCCACCTGTTAAACACTGCATTCAACCACTGACCCCCACCCCCCCTTTTTCTATTTGTCTCTTTACGTATTTTCTTAGTTTTTGTGTCTCTGTCAAAGCGTCTTTGAGTTCCTAGAAAAGTGTCATGTATTATTATTATTATTATATTGACTTCAGAATCAGGTTTATTTCCACGTAGGTTGACACGTACGAGGAATTTCACTTGATGTCATGGTGCATACATACACTTAAAACAAGACAGATAGAGAACTATTTTAAGAAAACTATAATAACATTAAAAAATAGCAGCATAGAAATAGAATATGATAAATGTCCATGATATACAGTGCTTGGGTAAATGATCCCTTTGTCTTCCTGTGTGCAGGATGCTGCAGAGTAACAAACGCTGCCTGCAGAACGCTGTGAGGAACATCCTGGACGGAGAACTGCTCAACAAATACCTTTACCTCAGCACCATGGAGCGCAGCGAGCTGGCCAAGAAGATCGGAACCACGCAAGACATCGTGAGTACTCGGAACAGGAGAGGACAGCTAGTGCAATATCCAAACAGCTGGGGCCGCTATATTTGAGGTCACATTATATTCAAAGTACATTTTTGCAAATCATATCTCTTTAGAGACCCGGCAAATTAAATACGGAACAAAATGAGTAAAATAAAAACGAAAAAGTACGTAGAGGTTGTTTGAAATGACAAATATCTACACATGTATCTACTTAAACACACACACATATATATATATATATATATATATATATACATACATTTGTCTATTTTTAAGGGCTTTTTATATATTTAAAGGGGACGTATCATGCAAAATGCACTTGTTGATGTCTTCTCTACATCAATATGTGTCCCCGGTGTGTCGGGGAACTCACGCAGCGTCAGGAAATAAACCCTCTCTCTTTTCCTCCGTACCCAAATCTCTAAAAACGGGGAACAACGGAGCTGATCCAGATAGTCTGGCATTGTTTCTGATAGCAACTTTCTGATTGGGCCGTGGGTCCACATTTCAGATATTACGTCATATCGGACGCAAATCTGGATCAGCTCCGTTGTTCCCCGTTTTTAGAGATTTGGGTACGGAGGAAAAGAGAGAGGGTTTATTTCCTGACGCTGCGTGAGTTCCCCGACACACCGGGGACACGTTGATGTAGAGAAGACATCACAAAGTGCATTTGGCACGATAGGTCCCCTTTAAATTTGTATATTTTTCGATTGATTTGTGTATTTTTGAAGTCTTTTTATTTAAATTAGTTATTTATAATTTTTTGAGTATATTTATTTAGAAATCACACCATAATACTGTGCAGTGAGAATGTGAATAACGTTTAAAATGATAGTTCTCTCTAATATCACAATCATGAGTCAAAATAACCGGAATACATTTTTTTTCAAAACCCCTACAGCGAACTCTGTTTTCTTAGTTTCTATTTCTCTAAATTATTAGTTACTAATGTTTAATTCCCGCTCTCTGCTCCTCAGATCCTGGACGACCTCCTGGAGGTGGACAGAGTCACGGCTCATTTCTGAGAAACATTCCCCCCGACTCGTCTCGTCCACTGAAATGTTTTTTACTCAACGGAGAACAATGTTTTGTTATGGCCGTTTTTGTGCAAAACTGATTTGTTTTTCTTACTTCGTCGACAAAAAAAAAGAAAAGAGGACAGCTATGTTTTCTTAAGATATTTTGTATTAAAAAAGAAACTAAAATCAGTAAAAATTAATTTACACAACCTGTGTGTGTCTGTGTGTTTTTTTGAGTCTTTTGAAAATCAATTACAGCCAGAATACTTGGGACATAAGGTGTTCTGACAGTTGCTCTGTTTAATTGATATAAACAAGAATTTAAAGTCAAGATAAAGTAGAATACAAATATTTAGATAAGTGTCCGCGGAGTCTTAAAGGTCACGGCCATTTCTATTGATCATATTTCCATTGTTGAGGTCTACTAGAATAGATTTACATTGTTCAATGTTCCAAACTCACATTGGTTTCTCAAACACAGGGTTCCCACGGGTGCTGGAAATCCTTGAAAATGCTTGAAATTGTACGAGGTGTTTTCAAGGTTTGAGAAGTGCTTGAATTTTGGGAATGGTGCTTACATTTGGGATAAAGTGCTTGAAATTGTAAATGCTTTATTACATTATTACATGTCACTTGTTAGACGCCTTTATCCAAAGCGACTTACATACTCAATGAGCAATTTGGGGTGAAGTGTCTTGCCCAGGGACACAACGACATGCTGACTGCAGTGGGGTTTGAACCTGTGACCACCTGATCGGAACACCTACGCTCTATCCACTGCGCCACACGTCCCCCGCGAGAGTCTGCGCTGACGAGCCACGTGAAAGGTACGCCGTAGTAGAGCATTTTAGATTAGGCTAACGTTGCATGTTACGTTTGTTTAAGCTAACGTTAGCTAGCTGAATAGCGAACTCGATTGAGGGATAATAATAATTGCAGGGGACAATCATTTCAGAGGAGCGTACCTATGTTAATATATGCGTTACAGTCGCCATCCTGTGGTGTTCAGAGGATGAAGCACTCACTGTTGTAAATCAAATCAAGTTTTATTTATATAGCGCATTTATAAACGATTTTATAATTCAACCCAGTCTCACAGCATTTCATGTTATAGTCACGAAATATAATCTATTGATCGACACATAGCGATTTTGAAAGCAATGTATTTCTACTGGTAGTATGTTTCGTGCCTAAACCAAATGTGACTTGCTCTATCGAAATCAGTCACATTGACCCGAAGACACATTTTCGCTTATATTACTGGTCTGGGGGAAGCTCGCGAGTGTGTGTTTGTGTATTTTTTGCGTTTGTGTGTATTGTGTTTGTGTACCGGGGAAACACTCACAAGAAACACCGGCTGTTGTTCTGCCTGCTGTGACGTCCAGTTACTCCGTTCTCCGCTTGTAATTATGCCGAAGCTTCAAAGTTGTATTTATCATCTGAATTTGCCGAAACAAGTTTAATATTCTGAAAGCCAAGACTTAGTTTATTTGAAAACAGATGAAAACAAACTGTCCCGGACCCTGCCGTGTTATCTATGATTACTATACGCCTTTACTTGATAATGTCAGCGGAGGGAGGGGGAGCGGCGCTGCGGAAGAGCAGGGTGCAAATTGCTTCCCTTTACAAGCTTTACAAATGTATTTATCTTGAGATTTTGGCAATAACAGTTTCATATTCTGAAAGCCAAGACTTTGTTTATTTAAAATCAAACAAAACACCCGAATCCTGAAAAACTAGTTTGTTTACACAAATCCACGCCGTTGCGACTTTTGACTGATTTCGATAGAGCGGGTCACATATAGTGTCTTGTTCTCGAGTGAGGGAACAATGGAGCGTGAGATGGGCCGGAGAATCGGAGCAGCGGGAGCGGTACTGCAGTCGCTTTACCGCACCGTTGTGACGAAAAGGGAGCTGAGCCAGAAGGCAAAGCTCTCTGTCTACCGGGCCATTTTCGTTCCTACCCTCACCTATGGTCATGAAGGATGGGTCAGGACCGAAAGAACCAGATCACGGATACAAGCGGCCGAGATGGGTTTTCTCCGCAGGGTGGCTGGTGTCTCCCTTAGGGATACGGTGAGAAGTTCGGTCATTCGGGAGGGACTCGGAGTTGAGCCGCTCCTCCTTCGCGTCGAAAGGAGCCAGTTGAGGTGGTTCGGGCACCTAGTTAGGATGCCACCTGGGCGCCTCCCTAGGGAGGTGTTCCAGGCACGTCCAGCTGGGAAGAGACCGAGGGGTAGACCTAGGACCAGGTGGAGGGATTATATCTCTTCTCTGGCCTGGGAGCGCCTTGGGACCCCCCAGTCAGAGCTGGTTGATGAGGGGAAAGGAAGTTTGGGGCTCTCTGCTGGAACTGATACCCCCGAGACCCGACCACGGATAAGCGGGAGAAGATGGATGGATGGATGGGTCACAAATAATAACAAATTAGAAGGAAAAAAATATATACAGATTTCAGTATTTTCCTCACAGACGGCAAAAAAAGCCCGACATTATACGATTTAAAATAAAAACAATAATCGTAAAAAGACGCAGGCACGAAACACACTACCAATAGAAATACATTGTTTTTAAAATCGTTGTGTGACACGAACAAAAGGGGGAAATCGTGTTGGTGAACACAAATCAATAGATTACATTTATGTCGTGACTATAACAGGAAATGCCGTGAGACTTGGTTGCGTAATTAGACAATAGCTTGTTAGTATGTTGTTATAAATTATAAACTGAGGATTGCCGGGTCGCTATGGTTGATACTCTTAGAAACAGGCTTTTATATAAAATCTTGAAGTGTTATACAAGTAAAACTACATTTTGCTTTAATCCCATGTAATTGTAGAATGAACACAGTCTTCCTTTGAAGATGTATAAAACAGGTGTCTTGAGAAGTCAACATTACAAATCATTTACACATTTGTAAATATTATTTTCCACTTTCACCATTGTGAATCTATTTTTATGCAGCTCTGCGGGATTTTGTGCCTACAATTCAGGCTAATACGCTACCAGAGGTGGACTAAGTATTCAGATATTGTACTTGAGTAAAAGTAGAAGTACTCAGATCTTGTACTTAGTAAAAGTAGAAGTACCAGAGTATAGGAATACTCTGTTTCAGTAAAAGTCCTGCATTCAAAATGTTCCTCAAGTGAAAGTAGGAAAGTATTCTCATCAAAATATAGTGAAAGACAGTGAAAGTAGTCGTTGTGCAGATTGGTCCATTTCAGAATAATATATATGATATGTTTTATAATGATTGATCATGAAAGTGTTCTCAAAGCTGCTGAAGGTGCAGCTAGTCTGAAGTACTTTGTATACTGCAGGGTAGCTGGTGGATTTACTCCAGGTGGAACTAAAGTCTGATTCAACACTTGGTTAGATTTCACATCATTCATCTGTAAAGTAACTAAAGGTATTAATACATGTAGTGGAGTAAAAGTACACCATGTACCTCTGACTTGTTTACTTTGATGGCAAACACTGACGGTTTATTTGGAGCTTCGACCGGAGAATTCACAAGACATGTCACGGGCCACGGTTTGACCACACGGCTGAGATGCCACAATCAACTCTGAAGAACTCTACCCGAGGCCGAGCCGTGTGTTTAGCTAGTTCAGAGAGTAATCAACATGCTGCATAACAAGATAGAATCATAACACCTCTATCAGCTGACGCCACCAGGCAGGAGCAGGGAGACAAAACACTGACACCGAGTCAGGTCCTTAAGCGAGGCAAGAATCCTTCCTAGCCTCGTAAAACGAAGAATGGTGGAACACGTGTGTAGGTGTGCGTCATATGCGAGGCCCCGCCTTAAATGGAGCGCGATTTCCGCCAAAGATTTTGGAAATTGGTCCGTGCGCAAAGCATTGTGGGGATTTTAAGACCGCAGAGGATACACTGTCACTACCATGGTAGTGACATACACATCTGCAGCTTCGAAATTTCCCCGTAGAATTCCAAGGATCCTGGACATTGGAACCAGGGCCGTGCACGGTTGTGGCATGACCACCAAAACAGAAAGATATGGACACAAGATGTGTGCAAATGTATTTAGTATCCTATCCATTTGAACATGATTTAAGTGGGTGGACCTAACCTCCTCTAGGGGGGTCCGGGGGGATGCTCCCTGGGGAAGATTTTTTTTTAAATGTTGAACTTAAAAGCATCAATCTGGTGCACTTTGAGAGCAACATTAAGAGATCTATGGATACTTCTCTCAACACCCACATGAAACAACTGTAAGCAGATTTTCTTTTTATTTATGGATATTTTACAAATCACTCTCCTTTCAAACTGTATTCTTGTTAGAACAACTTTATTTTTACTGTCATAGTATTTTATACTATAAGAGAATAGATGAAAATCTATTCTCTTATAACTAGAATGATCATAATACAAAATGAAAACCTATAATTGCACACTAAAACCATTATTTCAAAAAAAGAACTATTTCACATAAACCTCTGGTTTTTAGTGGGGCTGGGGCGGTTCAATAGTGTATGGACGCTGTACGCAATATAGGCGTAGTTCTGTTAGTATAAGATAATAAGATTTACTTTGTTGATCCAAAATCGGGAAATTGTTTTATGAAATTAAAAAAAATTGTTTTAATTTCTAACTTCTTTTTTTTTGGCGCCCCCATTGATTGATGCGCCCTTAGCATTCGCCTGTACTGCCAAGGGCCGGCCCTGATTGGAACAGTCCTTCGGCGGCACTCGATGACGTAGCATCCTTGAAATATTGGCTCTGGAGCATCCTTCCTCGACATTGAGAAACACCCTGTATAGTAAATGTGAGGTAAAATGTGTAACCGGTTAAAACTCGAAGTGGCGATGAGGTCTTAAAATGTATGGAAAGGGTCTGAAAGAGGTCTTTCATTATGAGAAAGTATGAAATGTCCAATTGATAAACACAACATGAGGTTAAATGAAAATGGGGAAATGTGTCACTCAAAAAACAAAACGTACTTTTTTTTTAATGCAATTTAATTTACAAGATTTACAGATAAAGTCTAAGTGATAATCACAGTGATGCCTTAAAGAGGTAGAACATTTTACAAACATTTGTTTAAACGGCACTGAACTTTTCAGCAGCATCAGAAAGATATATTTGGTATTGTACCAAAGCTTGATCAATAATAAGAATTTATATTTCTGTATTTCAGGACAATCCATGAGAAACTGAAGACGCGGCTTGTCGTCGTCGTGTAGCTTGTTATTAAACCTACAATACCTTACCTTCACTGAATGCATTGCTTAGCTACTGAATGCATTGCTTAGCCACTGAATGCATTGCTTAGCCACTGAATGCATTGCTTAGCTACTGAATGCATTGCTTAGCTACTGAATGCATTGCTTAGCTACTGAATGCATTGCTTAGCTACTGAATGCATTGCTTAGCTACTGAATGCATTGCTTAGCTACTGAATGCATTGCTTAGCTACTGAATGCATTGCTTAGCCAGGATGTCGCTCAAAATATAGAAAGCTAAGGCTGTGCTCTGCTCTGGAGTGAGTTCGGGCTTCAGTCCTGCAATTTGAATCACCCGTATTTAAAAAAAGTCCAGGAGCAACGTCACTAGCAGCTTTTCCAGGTAAAGGCTTCTTGCATTAGCTTCTATTTGGAATATGTCCTTCTTTATCCGCTCTTCCTTCACATGCACTAACTCAGGTACTCGTACATCTCTGCGTCGAGAGAAATCAGACCGCAGTACGACAGCAAACTGAGGAAGGAGCGCGTCAGACTCATCGAGGCCATCTCCCACCTGTGGAAGAGTCACATTGTTCATTAAAGAGTGCTCTCTGTCTCTACTTTAAAGAGTCCTCTCCTGCTGATGTTCAGGTGTATATCAGCATGTAGTGTCTCTACTTTAAAGAGTCCTCTCCTGCTGATGTTCAGGTGTATATCAGTATGTAGTGTCTCCACTTTAAAGAGTCCTCTCCTGCTGATGTTCAGGTGTATATCAGTATTTAGTGTCTCTACTTTAAAGAGTTCTCTCCTGCTGATGTTCAGGTGTATACCAGT
>CADEHL010001265.1:223220-265720 GCA_902827135.1 Harpagifer antarcticus | reverse complement strand
TGCCCAGATGGAAGGCTGACAGGCAGGTAGGCCATCCAGTTACTTTAGCCGGGCCGGCTCAGATGATTGGTCGTGCTTTTTACAGCGCCACGGCTTCCACAGATGAAGTTTTTATTGATGTATTTATTGTCAAAGCATTTAATGTATTCATTGCTATCGGGACGTTAAGAGCATTACATGGGATATAACAACAAGTGTTTCTGAATGAATTACCTACCCCACCTTTAAAACCAATGTTTAGGTCATAAACACAGCAGAGTAAACTATTCAGATAAGACTCAAAATAAAATCACCTTAAACGTTTCTTACTTGCCTCTCAGGGCTTTCGTACAAAATGGATTTCATTAAAAAAGTATAAAAATAATTAATAGTTTTTAAGTTACTGACAGATTTCACACATAAAGGGACAAATTGATTCTCATATTAGATTTGAAAACCCAGACAAATGTATTGCACACCTTAGGAGAATATAAATTAATAACCTGAGCTCACCTTTGACCCCCAGGGCTCTGGAGTGCCTCTCCATGGCGGCTTCATCCCGCAGGACTATGGACCTCCACAGTTTACAGAGAGCCGCTCTGTCGCTGGGGTCAAAGGTCGCAGTTAGAGCAGATAGCTGAATGTCCTCAGAGGATATTATCCGTAAACAGAAATATCTTACCGTGGACTGAGGTATTCGTACAGGCCGTGGTCCAGAAGCACCAACTCTGCCTTGTTGTCACGACCCCGTCTCACTAGCACTGCAAAACAGAAGAAAAATCATCCGTAATGTGAAGTGAACATTTATTGTTTAGAGGAAAGGCTACTCCCCTAAAGAGGAATCATAAAATATGGTTTGGTTTTACGACCAAGACACTTGAAATGGTTCACAGTTGAAGCGTTAGCCTTTAGCTTATAGAGAGACGAAGTCCCTCCCTTTCCGGGGAGCTCCATGGGACCTTATTTCTGAAAAGGTATGTATTGAAGTCAACGGAGAGAGAAAGATTATCTTTCGATCCCGTTTGAATTGTGCCACGAATTACACACATGATGTTTGTCAATTTTAAAGATAATTTTGCAAGTCAAAAAATTAAAATGTGTCGTAAAACTGTGAAGTAACACTTTGTTTGTGTGAAACCGCTCAATGAACTACATCTCCCATGTCGCACCACACACCAAGACGGCCGTCACGTTGGAACATTTCACTTCTTTCTTTCAGAACGAGGCAGAAAGTATTAAAGGAGGTAAAATCACTCCAAGTCTGGGCAGGTTGAGAGCTGCACACACACACACAAGGGGAGTTAGTCGGTTCTAAGAGCCAGCATGCGGGACCGGGACTCTGGGATTTGTAGTCTTTCTAGTTTCCTATTTTTCATAGTCTTATATTTCAACAGTTTTACGACAAACTGTGACTTTTTTGACGTGGAAATTATTTTTTAAGATTGACAGACATCATGTGTGTAATTCGTGGCACAATTCAAACTGGGTCGAAAGATACCTTTTCTCTCCCCATTGACTTCAATACATAATTTTTCCGAAATAAGGTCCGATGGGTCGGAAGTAGAAGGGCGGGACTTCGCCTCTCTATAAGTATCAGCTTCTTGCAGTGTCTTCCTGTATTTGCTTTTTTTTAATATAATCGCATAACATTGACCTCTGAGGGCCACCGTATATTCGGTATATCTGCACTGCACTGTTATTTTACGTATCCTCCCAAAATGATATCAGTGCGATAAACTTATATTAGCTATTATATAACTCTTTTCAAACACAAAGTTAACCAAAAATAACCCTAACGAGGTAATAAACAGAGTTACAGAAAGCGTTGTGATTGGACAGAAGCCAATAAACACAGGACTTAATAGAATAAGAATATATAGAATTAAATTTAAAGCCAAATGAAAAACGTGCCGTGAGTTTGCTTTAATATAAATTGAGCTGTTGTTGTTTACTCAGTTTTAAAAATCATATGTCATTCTATACATGCCTCTGTAGCTCAGAGTCAGAGAGGCGTTCAGGGACCTGATGATGTCGTAATTGCGAGACTCAAAGAAAAAGCAATAGATATTAAAACTAAAAATGCCTCTGATGTACGGACCGTTTCCGGGGTGAGGGTCAGCGTGGATGAAGCCGGTGTAGAAGATCTGCTCAGCGAACGTTTGGATCAGTTTATCTGCCGTCTGAAAAACAGATATATGACGAGGTATTTCAGAGCGCTTCCACAATACTCTGAATACTCTGAATACAATACTCTGAATATCATCGACTCACATCCTTCAGACTCAGTCCTCGTCTTTTTATTTCCTCCACGTCGTTGATTTTGCACCCGTCGCAAAACTCTGCCGTCAGAACTCTCTTTGAAACGGAGACACGAACATTGAGAAAGCTTCAGCTACGGAAAGGATGGAGTTATTATGTACAGGTAATAATAATAATAATAATAATAAACCTCACCTTAGTCGTGTGCTCCCAGTACACTTTGGGTATGACAACGAAGCTGAAGTGTTTGAGCTCCTCTGCACACCGCTCTGAATTCCTGGCCTCGTTCTCAAAGTCCAGCTCCTGAGCCAACGTGCCCTTCAAGTCCTACAGAAAGTGGGATAAAAGAGAAGCGCTAACAAACCGGCATTCATTTCAAGGGTTTAAAGTCAGAATATGTATAAATATTTGGTATTAACTGAAGTAAATAAGTAGATTGGACAAAATAATGCCAGTAAATATCTTGGTCTTAATATCTAGGTGTTTGTCTTCTAAGGAAATCAAAGAAACTTTATTTTTCTAAGTGTTGGTAAGGAAATAAAATGACCTTTAGAACCCATCTGAATCCAAAGCTGGGGTGCATGAATTTAATAATGTCCATCAGGACCTCCAAAGTCCGGATGTCACCATCGAAGCGATCCCTGAGGTCGATGTACTGCACCTGAGGGGACCAGAATTAAACACTTCCAACCAGAGGATATTATAACCCTTAAAGAAAGTGACGCAATGCGATATTACTTGAATGGTCAGATCAAGTGTGAAATGTGACTTGCTTCACAGCAGCTCCATGTGTAACATCAACAGACAAGTATCAAGACACATGAGAAACAAACATTTAACATAACAGCAGGATCAGTGAGAGAACAGCTGCTCAGAGCCTTCAGCGTGCTTTAGATCTGGATTCAGCTCTGTGTTTACTGAGAGGATCGCCTGGAGCACAAAGGATGCTTCAGTCTGACTTTATTGATCTCCCATTAGATGGTAGCAGTTCATATGCTCTGTTCAGAACATACAGACGTTGACTTTTCTCACCTTCACAGCGACAGGAGTCCCGTCTAACAGCTCCGCTCTGTGGACCTGCGCCAGGCTGGCAGCCGCGATGGGTTCAGGGTCAAAAGATTTGAAAATCTGCTCCGGGGTTTTACTGAAGTCTTCTTGAAAGAGAGCGTCCACCTGTTGCAGAGAAATCAGCCTTTCAGAACAACAGCAAGAAGCAAAGCCTCACGTTTGAGAAGCAGGAAGTCAGGCAGAGGCCAGAGGTGGGAGAAGTACTCAGATCTTGTACTTGTAAAAGTAGAAGTACTGACTAAACTTCTTTACTCAAGTCAACGTAAAGAGGCTTTGAAATGTACTTCAGTAAAAAGTACCCATAACTAGCAGCTGATGAGAGAAGTAGAAAGTACAGGTATTTGAGTTCAACATGTAAGAAGTAGAAAGTACAGGTATTTGAGTTCAACATGTAAGAAGTAGAAAGTACAGGTATTTGAGTTCAACATGTAAGAAGTAGAAAGTACAGGTATTTGAGTTCAACATGTAAGAAGTAGAAAGTACAGGTATTTGAGTTCAACATGTAAGAAGTAGAAAGTACAGGTATTTGAGTTCAACATGTAAGAAGTAGAAAGTACAGGTATTTGGGTTCAACATGTAAGAAGTAGAAAGTACAGGTATTTGGGTTCAACATGTAAGAAGTAGAAAGTACAGGTATTTGTGTTCAACATGTAAGAAGTAGAAAGTACAGGTATTTGTGTTCAACATGTAAGAAGTAGAAAGTACAGGTATTTGTGTTCAACATGTAAGAAGTAGAAAGTACAGGTATTTGGGTTCAACATGTAAGAAGTAGAAAGTACAGGTATTTGGGTTCAACATGTAAGAAGTAGAAAGTACAGGTATTTGGGTTCAACATGTAAGAAGTAGAAAGTACAGGTATTTGGGTTCAACATGTAAGAAGTAGAAAGTTCCAAAGTAAAAAGTCGTCGTGGAGTAAAGTACTGATACCAGACAAATGTACAGTAACGAAGTATTTTCACTTCCCACCTCTGGTTACTTTCCAGTTTCCCTCCTCACCTCTCTAGACCTCCGGCTCAGAGCCTTGTCCTCGAGGACCTGCAGGGTCCGGATGTATTCGGGCGGCAGAAGGTGGTTGAAGGAACAAAGACCCTGGCCCAGTTTGATGTAAATCCCCCCCGTTTCTGGTGGCTTCTCTCACCATGCTCTCTGCTGCCCTCTGGTGGCAGCCCGACATCGCAGAGACATACGATGTGCTGCTCTAGGGGGAAACAGAGGTAACACAGGACTGTACACACAATACAACTGACCACCTTTATGTGTCTTTAACCTCCAGCCGTCATCGTCACGGAGGAGCAGGACACAGCCTGCCTAGGTGCCTAGAACGTAGTGTGCACATTCTAAAAATAGCTCACTGACGATGAGCGGGTATCACGGTTTTGAACTTGTGACAGCCTGCATGTTGATTTCAGTAAATGGGTCAGACTTCCGATACCAGGAGGCACTGGAAATCTCCTTTAAACAATAACTGCACAGTACACGCAGTACACCTAGTACCAACACTGATGCTTATGGACATGAAAAAGTGGATTTTGCATAATAGGTGACCTTTAAAAACATGGCTCACTGAGAACTACACACACACACACACACACTTCTTTGTCTCCATGTATATTTTGTTATTTGTCTTTACTTGTAAATTCTCCTTACTGCCTTCTGTGTATCTGTGACACTGTACTTGTATGCACTTGTCTTGTAACTCCTACATCACTAAATACAAACCTGAGAACCACACACACTCGTCTGTGTTGGATATGGTGTGTGTGTGTGTGTGTTACATGTTGTGATCATGGACCCCTCGTTTCTGATGTGCTATATGTGACATGTATGTGGTAACGTGTGTTGTTTATTGTTCTCTTTCATCCCGTCTTTATAACTAATGCTGTTGTTGTGATTTTAAGGGTGTGTTGAACAATTACCTCATCTTGTCCCCTCAGAGACACGTTGGTCGTCCACCAGTAGTCCCCGGAGATAGAGAGTCCCACAGACAGAGATCTGAGGAAAACAGACCATAAACCTTTATGTTGGTGTTGAATTTCTTGAGTCAAGGAAGAAAGGAAGTCATAAAAAAGGAAATATGAAACGCAGATAGTGAAACAATACTTCCGATATATGGGAACATCAAATCTACAACTTTCTGGGAAATTAAGGAAAAAGCCTTGAAGAGAAATTACTTGTGAGGTGAAAAAGTATCTATTAGACTCGGGTTATTAGTGTCGTAGCTTATCGGGGCGAAGCTTTACCGAAGTCATGATGAAACTGATGTTTTCCAAACCTGCAGAAGCGAGCGATTCCTTGGATCAGGATCTTCGTCCTCCTCCTGTCTCGAGGCTCCGACGCAGCGTAGTGAACGCCCGCCGCCACAGGGACGCCCACAGAGAAACCCAGCAGAGTCTTCCAGATCAGACCTCGGTGCTTCACTTCCCTGAGAGCAGCAACACACACATTTACTGTTGGGAACATCCTGAATGTCCTCTTCCAATCTGAGAGTAGCATGCTAACACAGGTATCCCAACTGCAGGAGAGAGACATCAAGCATGCTCATTTCTGACGTGGAGCTAATCTGAAGTAAACATTGAATTCTGCTTTCTATCCCTCCATCTTGTGACTGTGTAACTCCCTCTCTTGGATATCAGCATGTGAAGGACACTGCTCAGGAACTAGTCTCTGTATGTGATGACTCCTTCTGGAGAGGATCACAGACACATGGATCCTGAGGTGAAGGACACTGCTCAGGAACTAGTCTCTGTATGTGATGACTCCTTCTGGAGAGGATCACAGATGGATCCTGAGGCTGAAGCTCCAGCCGGGACCAGAGTTTTCTAACATGAATCAAGACGGCAACAACAGCATGGAAATGACAAGGATGAAGGGTTATTAGTGGTGACTGTGTGGATCCGTCAGCTATCAGACAGACTCTCTTTAAGGGTAGACTGAATACTTTTTGGATAAGCTCAGAGAGGGCAAAAGTACACACATCCTTTCCTCAAGTAGAAGTACAGTAATCGTGTTTAAAAATACTCTGGTGAAAGTAGAAGTACTGACTAAAGTTCTTTACTCAAGTAAAAGTAAAGAGGCTTGGACATTTAGCTGAACACACTGTACGGTTGATACTGGGAGCTGTGATCTGGTACCTGATCGAACTGAAGGATCTGGTGTTTTGGAGCGAGGAGATGAGAGGAGGAGATCTTCGGAGCTGAGCCATGTGACGCAGACACACCCTCAACTACAGAGACAGAACCACAGCATGAGAATCACTTCTGCAGCAACTTGAGCTCCAAAACCCAAACCCTGCCTTTGTGTGTGCCATCATCTGTTCTCCTATTCATGCGGCACTGCTGGAGGAGACTTACGGTAAGCATTCTACACTAGCTGCTGCGCACATGACCATGAAGCCTTGGATCTGGATCTTGGCCAGGATTTATGGATCAGAAGGTTTCACAGATTGTAATCAACATTACTTGTGTTATTTGGTGCTGCTTGTGTATCCCTCAAGCTCTCCTGTAGTGTGTTGTATTGGTGCATGTTAACGGTCTGAAAAGACTCAAATCCCTGTGTGACACTTTCTAAGCTGTAAAGCACAGGGCTTATTGTTGACTGACTAACAATCCAAACGTGCATTAATATTCAGTTTGAAATGATGAGAAAACGGAGCAACATTGATTGAGAAGCAAAAATATTTAATGATCGTTTAGTTTTCTTTTATCATTGATTCCTTTAACTTTTCAGAGCCATTTGTTTCTAACCCCGGTCCTTTGGCCTGGTTGGACATCGCCAACATTGATAATAGAGCTGCAATAAGTCCACAAGCAATCCATTAGTCCATACAAAGAAATGCCCAATATTTTAACAGGATTTCAAAGCAGAAACTGGCTCTGGTTCGCATCATAGAACCAGGACTAAGAACCAGGGTATGGATAATAAACACTATTTTCTGACATGTTATGGAACATATGCTTGATAAAAAAGTAAGTGGAAAAAGCCAGACAAATACTGATCATTCTGAGAAGCCGAATGTCACAAGAACTGGCTCGTGTGTGTGTGTGCGCTTTCTATTTTTAGATGTTTAATTTCTAGAATTGTCTAATCTTTAATTTCTACTTATGTGCCCTGTCTGTCTGTGTGTGTGTGTGTGTGTGTGTGTGTGTGTGTGTGTGTGTGTGTGTGTGTGTGTGTCTGGATCAAGGCCCTTTTGAACAGTCCTGGTTTGTTTTTGTTTGTCTGCCTCTGAGGGACAAAATGTCTCCAGTGCCGACGATTGGTTGTTCAGATAGCGTGATGTCAGGGACCTGAGCGCAGGACTATCAAACAAACCCCCCGTCACTCAACTAAAGGGTTTTCCTAAGAAGAAAGAGCCTAATTAAGTGGTCTAATCTAATCCACACTTAATAAGTATCAGGGACGGTTGCAGCACATCTTGCATTCGTCTCAATTACTCGGAGACTATTTGGTCAAGACAAACATTTAGATATATTTAACTCACATATTGGTTAATTACCAATGAACCCTTGGATACAGTCATTTGAGAGGCTGTGTCCATGTGTAATATAGATTAAATAACTGTGTAAAATGGATATAATATGGGTGTAATACTGGTGTATTAACGGTATAATTATATGTAATATATATATATATGATGTAATATGGTGTTGCATGTTTGCAATATGGATCTAATAACTGTGTGATATGGGTGCAATGTAGAAAACAGCAATCAATTAATGTTCCCAAATATTGAAATGTGATTTAAGGATTAAAGATAGTTACAGTACGTGTAACACTCGGGCCGGGTGCAACATCTTTCACTCATTAACTTCTTGTCTAAATGAGCTTTGGATTTGCACGTGTTTATGTTCATTAATATCAGAGTTATGTTTACATAGAAACACATACTGTCACCTAAAGAGCTACACAAGTACTCAGATCTAGTACTTGAGTAAAAGTAGAAGTACTCAGGTCTTGTACTTGAGTAAAAGTAGAATTACTGAGATATTGTACTTGAGTAAAAGTAGAATTACTGAGATATTGTACTTGAGTAAAAGTAGAAGTACTCAGATCTTGCACTTGAGTTAAAGTAGAAGTACTCAGATCTTGTGCTTGAGTAAAAGTAGAAGTACTCAGATCTTGTACTTGAGTAAAAGTAGAAGAACTCAGATATTGTACTTGAGTAAAAGTAGAAGTACTCAGATCTTGTACTTGAGTAAAAGTAGAAGTACTCAGGTCTTGTACTTGAGTTAAAGTAGAAGTACTCAGATCTTGTACTTGAGTAAAAGTAGAAGTACTCAGATCTTGTACTTGAGTAAAAGTAGAAGTACTCAAAACTTGTACTTGAGTAAAAGTAGAAGTACTCAGGTCTTGTACTTGAGTAAAAGTAGAAGTACTCAAAACTTGTACTTGAGTAAATGTAGAAGTACTCCGGTCTTGTACTTGAGTAAAAGTAGAAGTACTCCGATCTTGTACTTTAGTAAAAGTAGAAGAACTCAGATCTTGTACTTGAGTTAAAGTAGAAGTAACTCAGATCTTGTACTTGAGTAAAAGTAGAAGTACTCAGATCTTGTACTCGAGTAAAAGTAGAAGTACTGAGATATTGTACTTGAGTAAAAGTAAAAGTACTCAGATCTTGTACTTGAGTAAAAGTAGAAGTACTGAGATATTGTACTTGAGTAAAAGCAGAAGTACTGAGATATTGTACTTGAGTAAAAGTAGAAGTACTGAGATATTGTACTTGAGTAAAAGTAGAAGTACTGAGATATTGTACTTGAGTAAAAGTAGAAGTACTGAGATATTGTACTTGAGTAAAAGTAGAAGTACTGAGATATTGTACTTGAGTAAAAGTAGAAGTACTGAGATATTGTACTTGAGTAAAAGTAGAAGTACTCAGATATTGTACTTGAGTAAAAGTAGAAGTACTCAGATATTGTACTTGAGTAAAAGTAGAAGTATTCAGATCTTGTACTTGAGTCAAAGTAGAAGTACCAGAGTGTAGGAATACTCTGTTTCAGTAAAAGTCCTGCATTCAAAATGTTCCTCAAGTGAAAGTAGGAAAGTATTCTCATCAAAATATAGTGAAAGACAGTAAAAGTATTCGTTGTGCAGATTGGTCCATTTCAGAATAATATATCTGATATGTTTTATAATGATTGATCATTAAAGTGTTCTCAAAGCTGGTGAAGGTGCAGCTAGTTTGAAGGACTTTGTAGACTGCAGGGTAGCTGGTGGATTTACTCCAGGTGGAACTAAAGTCTGATTTAAGAGTACAAAATTGTACTTATATACAGTTCTTAAATTAATCTCAGTGACTTCCCATCTCTCCACATTAATCCATTGGAGTGTTGGCTAATGCGACCTGCTGATTATGTGTCTGCTGGTTAAGTAGCTAACTTGAGCTAAAGCTACTGTCAAACGGAGCACAACATGTATGAGAAATAATGTGTATTTACCCCTCGGCTGGTTTCCCCTGCCATTTCTCCTGGGAAGGTAAAATATCACCAATTTCAGTGATGATTTAATGACCAAACTCGGACACCCTTCCTGAGCGGAATGTAGCCGAACACTGGTGATAGTTCTAACCAATCTGCGGACAAAGCGTGGATGAGTGACAGTCAGAGAGAGCGAGATGGTGCACCCCCAACTACTTCTGCTTTCGCTTCGGTCTACTTCACAATCCATAACATGTACTTTTTGTGGCCTCAAAGAAATAATAATGATTACGTTTAAAAAATGCATAGTTGAACAACATTTAGCAGATTATATACATATGCAAACAAAAATTATATTAAATAACACAAATGTATATTTAATGTAACACACTTAATGTAACTAATATCCTGCTTTACATTGTGTCTGAAGCCCTTCAATAGTGTTTTATTGTCAGTTTATAGATTTGTTATCCTCACGGTCTACATTAACAACAAATCAAGTAGAAGTATAAAACAGCATTCCTCGAGTAAAGTCAAAGTGCCTCTACATTGATTAAGTACTGTATTTCAATTCATTCACTCAGTTATCGTGAACGAATCCCTGTAAAAACCTTCCATGACGGACGATCGGAGTTTTCAGATTTCTCTCTTGTTGTTGCACTGCACTCTTTGTGACGTCATGAAACGTCATTGATCATACCAATGCCCTTGTCCTATAACGGCATCGTTGGTATGCATGTCTCCTCCTCCTCCTCCTCCTCCTCCTCCTCCTCCTCCTCCTCCTCCTCCAACTTAAATCTTAAAAGTTAATTATTTACACATTAAAGAAACAAATAAACAATTACATTAACATTATGTGACCTTGTGTTACCTTTAAACTAAATGCAATAGTAAGTAGGTACACATACAATAAATGGTGCAATACAGAAACACAGTAAGACGAACTACATCAATTTGTAAGATAGGAGCACAGATACGAGGTTGTTTTGTAAACTGTTATAAAAGGAATGAATGCACTTACGCAAACAAGCTTGCTACGATGCTAAATGAGCTATTAGTATGTATAAGTTACTCCATCTTACATCATGTAGTCTCTGTAGGCTCCAGGGTCCTCACGTCAACCCTAATGGAAAGTTGCAAAACAAGACAAACAAACAAGTTAAGGGCTACAAAAAAAGGTTGGGTGGATAATGGCATCATGATCAGATGTATTTTTAATTTCTGTTTTTAATAAATTACCATTAATTTCAAATGTTTTTCATGTGCGTTTCTGTCAGAGTGAAGTAACTGCATTTAACCAGAGTGAAACCGGAAGTGGGGATTGGCCTTCAAAATAAAAATATGTATATTTGCTCACAAAAAACACCAGACTGTAACTAACCAACAGGTTTTAATAAACTATATGGCCAGAGGTGAGAAGTAACTAAGTACATTTAATCAAGCACTGTGCGTAAGTACAATGTTGAGTTACTTGTACTTTACTTGAGTATTTCCATGTTGTGCTACTGTGTACTTGTACTCCACTACAATTCACAGGTATATCGTGTACTTTTACTCCACTACATGTATGTAATACCTTTAGTTACTTTACAGATGTGGATGAATGATGTGAAATATAATCAAGTGTTGAATCAGACTTTAGTTCCACCTGGAGTAAATCCACCAGCTACCCTGCAGTCTACAAAGTACTTCAAACTAGCTGCTCCTTCACCAGCTACCCTGCAGTCTACAAAGTCATTCAGACTAGCTGCTCCTTCACCAGCTTTGAGAACACTTTCATGATCAATCATTATAAAACATATCATAGATATTATTCTGAAATGGACCAATCTGCACAACGACTACTTTTACTGTCTTTCACTATATTTAGATGAGAATACTTTCCTACTTTCACTTGAGGAACATTTTGAATGCAGGACTTTTACTGTGACAGAGTATTCCTACACTCTGGTACTTCTACTTTGACTCAAGTACAAGATCTGAGTACTTCTACTTTTACTCAAGGACAATATCTGGGTACTTCTACTTTTACTCAAGTACAAAATCTGAGTACTTCGACTTTTACTGAAGTACAAGATCTGAGTACTTCTACTTTTACTCAAGTACAATATCTGGGTACTTCTACTTTTACTCAAGTACAAGATCTGAGTACTTCTACTTTTACTCAAGTACAAGATCTGAGTACTTCGACTTTTACTCAAGTACAATATCTGGGTACTTCTACTTTTACTCAAGTACAAGATCTGAGTACTTCGACTTTTACTCAATTACAATATCTGGGTACTTCTACTTTTACTCAAGTACAAGATCTGAGTACTTCGACTTTTACTCAAGTACAAGATCTGATTACTTCTACTTTTACTCAAGTACAAGATCTGAGTACTTCTACTTTTACTCAAGTACAATATCTGGGTACTTCTACTTTCACTCAAGTACAAGATCTGAGTACTTCTACTTTTACTCAAGTACAAGATCTGGGTACTTCTACTTTTACTAAGTACAAGATCTGAGTACTTCTACTTTTACTCAAGTACAATATCTGAGTACTTCTACTTTTACTCAAGTACAAGATCTGAGTACTTTCCCCACATCTGGAAAAGCCATATCGATATCAATGATTGAATTTGAGATGTTTATATTTTAGAATTGTTTATTTCTACTCTTTTAATTTGTTAGTGCAATGCCTTGTTTTGTTTTATGCTGCTGGGACAACAAAAAAAATCCCAAATTGGGATTAATAAAGTACATTTTATCTTATTTTATAGAAATATATGTCATGTTTCAGTCTATTTTTTACAGATTAATAAAACAAAAATATCTGAAGGCTGTTTTCCCAGTTTAAGCCAGTCCTGAGATCGGTGTTAAAAGTATAATATCTGAGCCAGGACTGACTTTAAATAAGGTGTTTTTGACAGTGAGGGATTCAGAGATGGTAAAAGTACACACATCCTTTATTCAAGTAGAACCGTTGCTCATGTTTAAAAATACTCTGGTAAAGTAGAAGTACTGACTAAACTTCTTTACTCAAGTAAAAGTAAAGAAGTATGTGCTTTGAAATGATGATTGGTCGTGCTTTTTACAGCGCCACGGCTTCCACAGATGACATTTTTTTATGGATTTTTTGTCAAAGCACTTCAGATATTCATTGCTATCGGGATGTTAAGAGCATTCCATGGAATATAACAACAAGAGTATCTCGAGCCGGTTTCTCAAACTTACCCCACCTTTAAGTGAAAAGTACCCATAACTAGCAGCTGTTTTAAAGAGTACCTGACCTCCCTTTATATTAATAAAACAATAATGTCATTGTTAGCTAATGAATGTTTCCATGCTGAACAACGGCAACATGACAACGTTTCCATTGGTCCCTCTTCTTTAGAGAAGACCAGGAAATGATGGATACACGGATCGTGTTCAAATCAATAGGCACGCAATGACTCTAAAGAATAATGATCACGCATCAAACACACATTCAGACTAAAGGAACCAGCTGTTTGGGAAATGAGAGAAGTAGAAAGTACAGGTATTTGAGTTCAACATGTAAGAAGTAGAAAGTACAGGTATTTGAGTTCAACATGTAAGAAGTAGAAAGTTCAGGTATTTGAGTTCAACATGTAAGAAGTAGAAAGTACAGGTATTTCTGTTCAACATGTAAGAAGTAGAAAGTACAGGTATTTGAGTTCAACATGAGAGAAGTAGAAAGTACAGGTATTTGAGTTCAACATGTAAGAAGTAGAAATTACAGGTATTTGTGTTCAACATGTAAGAAGTAGAAAGTACAGGTATTTGTGTTCAACATGTAAGAAGTAGAAAGTACAGGTATTTGGGTTCAACATGTAAGAAGTAGAAAGTACAGGTATTTGTGTTCAACATGTAAGAAGTAGAAAGTTCAGGTATTTGAGTTCAACATGTAAGAAGTAGAAAGTACAGGTATTTGTGTTCAACATGTAAGAAGTAGAAAGTACAGGTATTTGTGTTCAAAATGTAAGAAGTAGAAAGTACAGGTATTTGTGTTCAAAATGTAAGAAGTAGAAAGTACAGGTATTTGAGTTCAACATGTAAGAAGTAGAAAGTACAGGTATTTGTGTTCAAAATGTAAGAAGTCAAAGTAAAAAGTCGTCAGAAAATAAGTAGTGGAGTAAAGTACTGATACCAGAAAAATCTACGCAACGAAGTATTTGTACTCCACTACTTCCCACCTCTGGAGTGATTACACTACTTGGCGCTGTTTTTCTGCAGGTATTTTAATTTGAAAAATGTTTCCATGCGGCTGTCTTTATTCCACCGGAAGTAGCAGTGACCCGTGTCGCTGCAGTGTTGCGCTTTCCTGTTTACGGGCGGGAAGAGCGAACTGACTGGAAGCTAGTACTGTGTTTAAAATCGGCCGCACATTTTCTCTTAAATTCTCCTCTTCGTGCTGGTGCTTTTGCAGGATTTAATGGTTCATTGCGAGGACTTCTTCTAGCGGACCTTTGCAGAGAAAACGACAGGATTTGCTCCCTCTTTTTGGACCAGATGGAGGATCCTCCTGCAGATTCAGATCAGGGCCCCGTGGTGCAGGTGGCTGAGATCCGCTGGCCGCTTACAGCTCTCCCTCTTCGGCTACTGGAGTGGAAAGTGAAGCCTGGAACTCTGGTGAATGTGGACTCTGTGTTAGCCCTGTGTGCTCCTATAAGCCAGGATAAAGGCGCAGAAACAGCCAGGCTACCCGAGAAAAAGGTGAAAGCAGACCGAGCTGGAGTAGTGAAGGAGCTGTGCTGTCAACTGGGACAAGTCATTCCTCCAGGGTGAGTGTGTGTGCTGGGGTTTTAGTGCAACAAATTACAAATAGAGGGAGTATTTACACCGAATATAATCGTGTGAGAAACTGAGCACAGTCAAATGTAATTAAATATGATAAATACTATATTCAAAGTGGAGAGCCATGCAGGTTTAATAGGTCAGAATCTGTTTTATTACCAAGTAGGTTTACACATACAAGGTTTGTTTTGATATGAATAATAATACTATTATTCAGCATCTTTCAAAACATAGTTACAAAGTGCTTAAATACACAGAGAGCAAGTGGATTTAAAAAACATCTAAATATAAGAACACAAATATATGGAATAAGAATACTTGAAAATGGTACGTTCAAAGCATAGACTGTATATATTTATTTATTTACACGTTCAAAGACACAAATTAAAAATAAGGCAAGACGAGGAATTTGCTTTGGTATAAATGATAATAATAATTAGCGTTATTTATTTATTTATTTATATAGCACCTTTAAAAACATAGTTACAAAGTGCTTACATTCACAGAGAGCAAGTGGATTAATACACATTATTTACACATGAGAACACAGAGTAAAACACACAGAAAATAATACAAATACGTAGCAAATAATATAAAAATAGTACTATTATAAAAGGTATTCGAACAAGACTATTGTAGAAATGTAAAGATAATATTTACACACAATCGTATTGTGTGAGAAACTGAGTACAGTCAAATATAATAAAATATGACATTCAAAGTGGAGAACTGTGCAGGTTTCAAAATAGGTCACGTGGAGCAGAAATGCGCAACACGTGCAGGATTTACAATTTTAAAATCAACCAGATATTTGTTTACATGATGTGTATTAATGACAATGGGATGGATTATAGTCTTTTTCAGTGGGGCCTTGTCAATGAAGCCGGTAGCAGAAGCTAGCTGTTTGCTAACCGGCTCCATATGTTTGTAAAGACTACAGGAAACATGTCAGGTGTAGTTTAGTTAGCATTTTGCCTGCTAATCACTTCTCTCGCAGTGTAACGTAGGCTAGCTACATGCTAACACTGCTCATAAGTGCTCATAAGTAACAGTTAGCTTGTTTGCTAGCTGCACTCGAATCAACACAACAGCTCGTAGTTGTGTCAAGTCACTCAACGTAAACAAGCGCTTTTTGCCAATACTTTCAAAATAAAAGCGTGTTCTTTTAGAAAGTTTGTTTTCTGACATTATCAGCAGTTAAAATCATAGTGAGAAATAATAAACAGAATTTTAGCAACCATTACACGAATTCTCTTTTCTCTGTTTAGCATATTTAGAATCATAGTAACGGACAACATATGTTCACGCTTTTACTTTGAAGGTGTACTAACTGCATTTGCTCGTCGTTGTGTCAATTCAGTCAAAACAAACAAGCGCTTACGGCCACACCTTCAAAATAAAAGTTTGTTCCTTATGAAAATTGGTTTTCCGACATTATCTGCATTTAAAGTTATAGTGTAGATGAACATAAATTGTATACTGAATTTGAGCAAACATTTCATGAATTATTATTTCTTTGCTTGGTATATTTGAAATCACAATAACGGACAAACAATGTTTACGCTTTTATTTTGAAGGCGTAATCACGTTGTGTGTTATTTTGTTACGGTGACACAGTGAAATGTGTAAAAACTATAGTTGGACATGCACTATTCCACTGTCCCACTGAAATAATGAATGCTTGTACGCCTATTATAACAGGAAATACATTTTTGAGAAGATGTATACCCCACATTAATAAACATCCCCTAATATTTAAAGGTTCAACTGCCCTTAGCGTAAAAAAAAACTGACAAAGAACAGATGAAAAGGAGATGCATTTGTCTACAGCAGCTTGAGGGCAATATTTTCTCAAATAAAGTAGCAAAACTATTAAACAGAGTCATTCAAAACCAAAGTAAACTGTGTGTCTTAATTACAAAAATGGCAAATGTATGACAAGCTTTTTATTTCTGTAAATAGTAATACATATACATTTATTTTACTTGACTTACAACTCTCCCGATGTAAAACCCAGTCGTTTAAAGCAAACGTTAACAAATAGTTAAAGCTTCATAGTCAAATGCTTAAACATGTATCATCTCATAAACTTCATTTATACCAAGCTGTGCATGCCACAAAGAAAATGTTTATTTAATGTGAATCCTGCTTAAAGAATGGAGCTATACACTATTACAGGTTTACCGAAAAGTCAGGATTTAACATGTTTTCTCTTTTTTCCAGGGGTGTCATCATCAGAATAGAAGAATGCAGCCATCCCATAGTAATGAAGGGTCTATGTGCCGAATGTGGCCAGGACCTGACTCAGTAAGACATGCAAACACACTCACACTTTCATACAACTAAACAGAAACATCAATCAATGTTTATTTATATAGCCCAATATCACAAATGTTAAATTTGTCTCAGTGGTCTTCACAGTTTGTGCAGAATATCAGTATGACAATACGACACCCTCTGTCCTTAGACCCTCTGTCCTTAGACCCTCACATCGTACAAGGAAACACTTCCGGAGAAAACCCACAGTTTAAAGGGAACATGGGAGAAACCTCAGGGAGAGCAACAGAAGAGGGATCCCTCTCCCAGGACGGACATACGTGCAATAGATGCCGTGTGTAAATCGAAAAGATAATACATGTTACAGCGTAGGTAGTCCAAATGTTTGGAAATGCATGTGTGTATAATAAGAAGATGAATCCACGAGGATGTCAACAATCCTGTGGGAGCCATCAGGGAAGTAGTATGGTGAGAGTCAGGCAGGACCGCAGTGACAGGTTCAGCCACGACTCGAAGTCCAGGACTCAGATCCAGAACTCAGGATAGAGGATCCAGGACACAAGGCAAGGCAAGGCAAGTTTATTTATATAGCACTTTTCAACACAAGGCAATTCAAAGTGCTTTACAAAAAATGAAAGACATTAAGACAATGGCATTTAAAATCAGTCATTAAAAAGAAAAGATAATAAAATAAACATTTAAAAGAAAAAATACATGGATAAAAGTTACAGTGCAGTCTAAGATATGAATAGTTCAATTAAAAGCAGCGACAAAAAGAAAAGTCTTCTTGCTGGATTTAAAAGTAGTCAGAGTTGCAGGGGACCTGCAGGTTTCTGGGAGTTTGTTCCAGATGTTTGGAGCATAATAACTGAACGCTGCTTTACCATGTTTAATTCTGACTCTGGGGACAGAAAGCTGACCAGTCCCTGAAGACCTGAGAGATCTGGATGGTTCATAATTTAGCAGGAGGTCAGAAATGTATTTTGGGCCTAAACCATTCAAAGCTTTATAAACCAGCAGCAGTATTTTGAAATCTATTCTTTGACACACAGGAAGCCAGTGTAAAGACTTCAGAACAGGAGTGATGTGATCCACTTTCTTAGTGTTAGTAAGGACTCGAGCAGCGGCGTTCTGAATCAGCTGAAGCTTTCTAATAGATTTTTTAGTGAGAACTGTGAAGACACCATTGCAGTAGTCCAGTCTACTGAAGATAAAAGCATGGACAAGTTTTTCCAAATCCTGCTGTGACATTAGTCTTTTAATCCTAGATATATTCATTAGGTGATAGTAGGCTGATTTAGTAAATGTTTTAATGTGACTGTTGAAACTCAGGTCAGAGTCCATGACTACACCTAGATTTCTGGCTTTATCTGTTGTTTTGAACATTGCAGACTGAAGCTCCGCGATAACTTTCATACGTTCTGCCTTGGCTCCAAAAACCATTACCTCAGTTTTATCTTTGTTTAATTGGAGAAAGTTCTGACATATCCAGTCATTGATTTGTTCAATGCACTTACTCAGTGTTTGAATTGGAGCATAGTCTCCTGGTGAAATTGTTACGTAAATGTGTGTGTCATCCGCATAGCTATGGTAACTTATTTTGTTGTTTTTCATTATCTGAGCCAGTGGTAGCATGTAGATGTTAAAGAGAAGAGGCCCCAAGATGGAGCCTTGAGGTACCCCACATGTCATATTTTTCAACTCGGATGTGTATTTACCTATAGAAACAAAGTTGTTTCTGTCCTTTAAATAGGATTCAAACCAATTTAGAACTGTTTCCGAAAGTCCCACCCAGTTTTCCAGTCGGTCTAGTAATATGCTGTGGTCAACAGTGTCAAACGCAGCACTGAGATCTAATAATACTAACACTGAAGTTCTGCCACTGTCTGTGTTTAAGTGGATGTCATTAAAGACCTTTACAAGAGCAGTCTCAGTGCTGTGGTTTGGACGAAAGCCTGACTGGAACACATCGAGACAGTTATTTAAATGCAAGAAGTTACTCAACTGTTGAAAAACAACTTTTTCAATGATTTTACCTAGAAATGGGAGGTTTGATATGGGCCTGTAATTGTTCATTACTGAAGCATCTAGATTATTCTTTTTTAAGAACGGTTTAATGACTGCAGTTTTCAGGGCCTGTGGAAAAATACCTGAGTGAAGAGATTTGTTTACTATATGAAGTAGATCTGATGCCATGCAAGGCAAAACATCACAGGACACAGGACACGGTTCAGGATCCAGGACACATGGTTCAGGATCCAGGACACATGGTTCAGGATCCAGGACCACAGCAACAGGATCAGCCACGACTCAGGATCCCGGGATAATTTGATAATCGATTAATCTATCGATTAATGAAACGATTAATCGACTATTCGGACTATTATGCCTTGCACAATTTCTCAAACGCCATCAACTTTTAGATTTAGCTTGAGGTTGTTTTAGGCATGTGGAAACTAACAATGAAGACAATAAAGATGAATACTTGATTCAAAAATACATATATTATTAAATTAACTAAACACATTTTGAACAAAATTAACATTGCTTTTTATTTAAATTAAATAAATAATATTTCACATCAAAAGAAACAACAATGTTTTAACAAATCGTATAAAATAATCTGATGACAGAACTGTAAACAGAATAGCTGAAACTTTAACAAACTAAATAACTCAGTTACCTCTAATCATTAACCCATGTTTGTATCATTGAGTTAACTCCGTGTTGCTGCTAGCATACATAACACCTGACGTGGAACCGTTACTCGTGGATGGAGCTACAGAGCTGCTGGAAAGACAGTGGAACCCGGTGCATTCCTCCGTCTGGATGTGGAGCACTTTGATAAATGTTTAGACAAATTGCTCGTGTTACCACCCTGACATGCTAAACTCTTATTGCACTTTAGGCAACGAGCATCGAGACGGGTAAAGTTTAACCACACCTCGGAGCGCGTTCTCTCCGCCATCTCCTCCGTGTGTGTGTGTTGCTGCATGTAGCAGCTGCGTGTGTGTAAACTGCCCCGCCCCCTCGCACACAGACGGGTAGAGAAAGATCGAAAATACATCATAGATGCATTTTTTTGTCTTTTTGCATTTTAGAAACGAGTTGGCGACACTAAAACTGCAATATAATGTTTTTGTAGCAATAATACATGACATATATTTTTTAAATGTCTCCAGTACCGATAAAAAGACCAATAACGTTGGAGCTTAACGGCGCGTAAAACACATGTGATGACGTCACCAACGAATCGACGACTGAATTAGTTGGCAACTAATTTGGTAGTCGATTTTAATCGATTAAGTCGATTAGTTGTTGCACCCCTAGAGTACACAGGTGCAGACAGAGAAGGAAGAAGTAAGGTCCCCCCCGACAGTCTAAGCCTATAGCAGCTAAACTAAAATGTCTACGTACATGCACTCCGTTAGGATAGGTTGAGGGAAAAGATGTATGCGCCACATCTATACCATGAGCGCATTGCTCCTAAAAATTTTTTTTGACACTGACACCAATCAACAAGAAACATGTGTGTTTTAATGTTCCTGTTTATTGTTCGTATGATAAGCTCACTCTGCTTTGAGCTGATTACTAAACATCCCGACCGAAAACAATGTAGAAGTGGCAGTTCTACATCTGAGTATTTGTGCTGGATTTGTTATTATTTGATGCCATCAGGTGGCACCAGAGATCACACAGAGAGCTGAGCATCACTCGGGTCATACATCAAGTCCTCACCAAAACGTGCACCATGTATTGCAGATATTACTGGATTTAAAGAAACATAGCGCCGTTAAAAAGACAAGGACATCTACTGTCATCTCAGATAGAATGAGGAGATTCTTCTAGATCAAAAGTGTCATTTGAGAAGAAGGCAGGGAATCATTTGTATACAATATACTTGAATGGTCAGATCAAGTCTGAAACGTGACTTGCATCACAGCAGCAGCCTCTGTGTGTAACATCAACAGACAGATATCAAGACGCAACACATGAGAAACAAACATAACAGCTCAATCACTGAGAGACAACCTGCTCAACGAGCTTTTGATCTGGACTCAGCTCTGTATTCACTGTGAGCATTGACTGGAGCACAAAGGATGCTTCAGTCTGACTTTATTGAATCGCGGGGGCCCTGTATCTAATCGGAGACATGTCATTTAAAAACATGAAATATGTTAAAAGGAGAAAAGATCAGTCTGAAGAAGCGTGTAACTGCCAAAGCAGTCGCTCACTGTAGTGATTTTTCTCCCTTAATTGTTGCTATTTTTCTCACTCATCAAGCACCCAAGAGATGCATAACTCCCACTCTTTCTCCTTTCCTCCTTCTCAGGCTGCAGAGCACAAATGGGAAGCAGCAACACATTCCCATCTCCACGCACCCGGTGTCCATGGTGCACAGCGTCCCTGGAGCTGATGGTCAGCTCCGAGGTGAGTCATGTGATGGAGAAACGCATGGGGAAATGGCAGGTTTAATTAAAATCCATATTAACCGACTTTAAAAACGTGTGTGTGGTTGTGGTGTGTGTGTGTGTGTTGTGTGTGGGTGGTGTGTTGTGTGTTGTGTGGTGGTGTGTGTGTGGTGTGTGTGTGTGTGTGTGTGTGTGTGTGTGTGGTTGTGTGTGTGTGTGTGTGTGTGTGTGGTGTGTGTGTGTGTGTGTGTGTGTGTGTGTGGTGTGTGTGTTGTGTGTTGTGGTGTTGTGGTTTGTGTTGTGTTGTGATGTGTGTGTGTGTGTGGATAGTAACGGTGTGTGTGTGTGGTGTGTGTGTGTGTTGTGTGTGTGTGTGTGTGTGTGTGTGTGTGTGTGTGTGTGGGTGTGTGTGTGTGTGTGTGTGTTGTGTGTGTGTTGTGTGTGTGTGTGTGTTGTTGTGTGTGTACTCATTTCTTCTAGGGCTAGCACGCCTCTAACCAGAAGTTGCGTGTCAGTGGTTAAAAGTATGAAGGAGGGGTACAAACAGTATAATTTAGACACTATAGTATATAATGAAATATGATATAGATTTATTTATGGATTACTTTCTTTAACTTATATTGTATGTAAAAAACATGAGTTTGGTATCCGAGTGAAGGCATCTCTTAACTCGGATAAGGAAAAAGGTATTTATAAGAAAATCTGTACTATGTCGTGTCAAATGATCATATAATCATTTAAAGAACAGATAGACTTATACTCTGGTTGCATTTTACACTTTTAAATTGTATTTTAGTCTTCTATGTGTTAAACAGAGACATATCTGGAGGGCGAAAGGTGATTTACAAATGGTTAAGGACGAGGGGGGTTTCATGGTTTCATGGTGGAGATGTTTGGATAAGGGTGGGACCAGTTGGCTTTTCTACTATATAGTGAAATGTAAGCTGTGCTCTGGGTGCAGAACTTCTGTATCCTCTGAGGGTGAAGTAGATCTGTTCCTACATTTCAGATCGATCCCACTTGTATATTGACTTTCTTTATTACTTTACTAAATATAACAAAAGACCAACTTTGTCAAAAAGTGGTGGTTGCTCCTGTTCTCCCACTGATTCTCTGCCCCCCCCCCCCCCACAGCAAGCAGAGCAGCTGGGCAGAGAGGACCAGCAGAGGCTGCACAGGAACAGGAAGCTGGTCCTGATGGTGGACCTGGACCAGACTTTGATCCACACCACGGAGCAGCACTGCCAGCGCATGTCCAACAAGGTAATATCTGTGTGAAGGAAACTTCTGAAGCATTGGAGACGAAACTCAGAGAGACACGGCCAGGGAGAGCAGGGACACAGTTTATCTGGAGCTTCTGCCGGAGAATTCTACATAATGATAATGTCTACTTCTACTTGCAACATTCTCTTGCACTATTTTATTTCTATTCTGTTATTTCCTGCAATATTCTGTTGGTTTATTGTTTCTATGTCCTCTATATATTCATGTTGCACTGTTGAAGGAGCGTTAACTTTTCCGCCTATGATGTTTTTTTTAACAATGACGGAAAAATCTGAAAGCAGTCCGTAATTTTGACGGATTAGAACCAACTTGGTAACAGCGCCAAAGTTTCCCCGCAGCGAGGCTCCGGTGTTATGCCGTGTTATGCATGCCCTCCAAAAAGGAAATGATATAGTTTCCAAACCTAACTTTGCCGTACCAATCATTGAAATGTCTGAGTTTTGGCTTTACGCAGCGAAAAAGTCTAGCGCAACCTCTGCCTAGGACTTAAGTTTTTCATTGCCATATCTTCACTGTAGCTACTGTGCACATGACAATAAAGCCTTGGATCTTCCTTCAGGGCATCCTCCACTTCCAGCTGGGCAGAGGAGAGCCGATGCTCCACACTCGACTTCGCCCGCACTGCAAGGCTTTCCTGGAGAAAATCGCCAAACTCTACGAGTTACACGTCTTTACGTTCGGGAGCCGCCTGTACGCACACACCATCGCTGGTAATTCACTCATTCCTGTTACACTTTACAGCACCTTTCCCACACTATAAACACTGATTGCAGGATTCCATCAGAGGTGGGAAGTAGCTGAGTACAAATACTTTGTTACTGTACTTAAGTACATTCTTCTGGTATCAGTACTTTACTACACTTCTAGTACTTGACAACTTTTTACTTTGACTTCTTACATTTTGAACACAAATACCTGTACTTTCTACTTCTTACATGTTGAACCCAAATACCTGTACTTTCTACTTCTTACATTTTGAACAAATACCTGTACTTTCTACTTCTTACATGTTGAACCCAAATACCTGTACTTTCTACTTCTTACATGTTGAACCCAAATACCTGTACTTTCTACTTCTTACATGTTGAACACAAATACCTGTACTTTCTACTTCTTACATGTTGAACACAAATACCTGTACTTTCTACTTCTCACATGTTGAACTCAAATACCTGTACTTTCTACTTCTTACATGTTGAACACAAAAAATACCTGTACTTTCTACTTCTTACATGTTGAACATCAAATACACTGTACTTTCTAACTTCTTACATGTTGAACCCAAATACCTGTACTTTCTACTTCTTCACATGTTGAACATCAAATACCTGTACTTTCTACTTCTTACAAATGTTGAACTCCAATACCTGTACTTTCTACTTCTTACATGTTGAACTCAAATACCTGTACTTTCTACTTCTTACATGTTGAACTCCAATACCTGTACTTTCTACTTCTTACATGTTGAACTCAAATACCTGTACTTGTCCTACTTCTCGTCATTTCCCAAACAGCTGGTTCCTTTAGTCTGAATGTGTGTTTGGTGGCGTGATCATTATTCTTTAGAGTCATTGCGTGCCTATTGATTTGAACACGATCCGTGTATCCATCATTTCCTGGTCTTCTCTAAAGAAGAGGGACCAATGGAAACGTTGTCATGTTGCCGTTGTTCAGCATGGAAACATTCATTAGCTAACAATGACATTATTGTTCTATTGATATAAAGGGAGGTCAGGTACTCTTTAAAACAGCTGCTAGCTATGGGTACTTTTTACTGAAGTACATTTCAAAGCCTCTTTACTTTCACTTGAGTAAAGAAGTTTAGTCAGTACTTCTACTTTTACCATTTTAAACACGAGTATCTGTGCTTCTACTTGAGTAAAGGTTCTGTGCACTTTTGCCCTCTCTGGAATCCACATCGTTTCATTGACATAACAACAGGGTTTTTCAGCTTGTACTGCACATTTGTGTCCATAAGAGGGAGGTATCTGCTTATATTTGTGTTTCAGCTCAGGTTATGCCGACTGTGTCATTTAAAAGCAGCAGGGTGCTACATTATAAAATGCATGTGAAGCCAGTTAATGTGTTGCATTAATTACCTTCCAAATCCCCAGCCTAGTTTTAGTAGCATTTGGCTGCTGGGTGAGAGGATATATATATATGTATCCTTCTAGATTAATATATTGAGATTACATTAGATGAATACTATTCCTACCACCTGTTTTGCTTTAACTTGCTTTAATAGAACTTCAAGAGTTTAACCCATTTGACAATAATGCACAATGGTTTGGTTTATTTGAATAAATCTGCATTTGTCTTAACCACTTGCACTAACCCGCTTTCGGCTACAGATTAGATATACTATATTGATGCCAATTTGCGATTTCTTTGTCACAGCAGCATGTAAGGCATTGCAAATCTTATAATAATATTTAAAGAGTAAACAATATAAAAATGTATACACAATAAGTTAGACTACTCCACAATAGAATAACCTGCTAGTAAAGAAACTATATGTAATGGATATATACAACTTAATGTAGTTTGTGTTAGAGAATAATTCTGTCTTTACTCCTAAATATTTAAACATTTTCTGTGTGTTGACATTTACGATCAGCCCTGCTCCTTATCTCCCGTAAGGAATGTGATAATGCAGTCGTATGTTGATACTATACGTTTTATGGCTTGACCTAGCGGACATAGGGGGTTTTACGACTGTGAGAACGCTGGCTTTCTAATGGCGCGTTTCCACTGCAGCGGGTAGCTCGCTTTAAGCGTGCCGAGCCGTGCGGGGTCCCGTTTTTGGTTGCGTTTCCACTTGGCCTAGTACCGGCTAGCGGGTCCTAATTCACAGTTTTTCTGGCCCCATAAAATCGTGGTTCTAGGGCCAGGAACAACCAGGCTGAGTCGGGCTGAGTATGCTAAACTAGAGAGAGAATCGCTGGCAAGGCGAAAAAAACCTTTTAAAATGCGTGTTTTCTAAATGGAGCTTGGCTAAGCTAACGTTGTATATGCTCCGACCGTCCACACACTCAACAACGGCCTATACAGACATAAATAAAACAGCGACTGTATTCGCCATGACACAGGCATTCTGTGGTTTGTACTTGTTTAACTTCCGTCTAGTTTCTGAACAGATATGAGGAGCTGTGAGCTCTGAGTGCTAACAGCTAACGGCTGTGTTGTTTTTCTGGGACGCTCATTGAAGATGACGTCACGGCTCCGCCTACACTGCGTTACTATAGTAACTACCCCAGTTCCTAAACTGTAATGGAAGCACAGCATTAAAGTGAGCCGGGCCTAATAATGATTTGACTCTCTGTAAACTAGTTAAAAGGGTCTACCAAGATGTGAGGCGGATCAGAATTGACATGACAACCCACCCGTGCAGTCAGAACCTTTTGCTGCTGTGATATTGTGATATGAATTCTCCGGCCGTATACTTGTAATAAACTACCAGTGTTTGACATCAAAGCTCCGACTCTCCTCGTGTCTCTCTGAGTCCTGACTCTCCATCGCTGCAGAAGTTTCCCTTTTTAACAGGCTGGGTTATATTGAAGTGCATGTAGTTTATGTTGTCTTATTGGTATTCAGGGTGTGTCTCTCATCACGCCGTATTTAATAGAAGCAGCCTCACTGTTCGGCCTCCATATGATGAAAGTTTAATGCCTTCTGAATTGGATTTTACCACCGGCTGTGATGCATGAAGGTCAGCACGTTTCAGATCAGAGCTTCAGATGTTTACAGTTTCTGTTTTGGTTAAAGGAGAGACACTACAGGGAAGGTCTCTATCCCCTGCCAAGGTTTAATCCATGTGTGTGTCTTAGAGTTAGTTGTTAGTGAGAGCCTGAGAGAGTTTGCAACGCTTGATTTAAGGAGTAAATTGTGGGAGAAAAGGTTTTAACCCTAAGTAGTATCTGCAATATATACAGATAGTCCTGCACCTCTATCAAAACGACACGATTGATACTAGAGAAAGGGCGAATCAAAAATGTATTATCTAAATTACCTTGTACGATGGGTCTAAGGTCAGAGGGTCTAAGGACAGAGGGTGTCGTTTTCTCATACTGATATTCTGCACAAATTGTGCTGTTGTATTTACTGTATAGTGTCCTTACTGTAAGGTAATTATTATATGTACAGCACTTTAGCTCGACCAACAATCGTTTTAAAATACATTTTATTCTTGATAACCCTCTCGAAAGATCTCATCAACTTCCCCACTCAATCTATCAAGACCTGAGCAGTTCTATTAGATATAGGATAAGAAACAGAGATAAATAAAACCTGATTTGATAAAGGCAAGAAAAACTGAATCATGTTGAAATGTCAACGATTGATTTAAGGAGCAAATACTGGGAGAAAAGGAAATGTCTGAACCCGAAGCAGTTTCAGGGTGTTTTGAAGTCCTGCACCTCTATGGAAACGGCATAATCATGGCTAGAAGAAGCAAAGCAGAATAATGTCTTTTAAAGAGAGAATATTTGTATTGATGTGCCGTAGAAAAGATGTGGAAATAAAACAGCATATTTGGTTGCCATATGCTTCTTTGAAATAAAGTGAAATACCTTCTGCGACCTTGCAGAGGAAGTTTCAAATATGCATCGTTTTTTTTTTCTTTCACTTCCATCTTTAATCTTCCTTTTTTCTCTTTTAGGTTTTCTGGATCCTGAAAAGAAGCTTTTCTCTCATCGGATTCTTTCCAGAGACGAATGCATCGACCCGTTCTCCAAGACGGGGAATCTAAGGTGGGAAATTTTGAAGAAATCATTTGATTTATTTTGGGTGTGTTTTTACCCTATTTCGTTCTGAAGCATAAAGACACCCCTTGTATGTCTCATTTTGACTTCCTTACAAGGTCATGATGGTGATTTGAACAAATCATTTCTTCTGGAAGCGTTTTTCTCGAAGGACAATCTGTCTATGTTGTCAGTTAAAGAGGCTCTATTATGCTTTTTGGTGTTTTCCCTTTCCTGTAGTCTGTGATATGTGTTTATGTGCATGTAAATGGTCTGCAAAGGCAAACATGTCCTTCCAGAGGGGGTTTCAGACAGAGGGCAAATAAAGAGCTTTCTGAACATTAAAGCAGAGAGACATGAAGTAGAGACACTACATACTGATATACACCTGAACATCAGCAGGAGAGGACTCTTTAAAGTAGAGACACTACATACTGATATACACCTGAACATCAGCAGGAGAGGACTCTTTAAAGTAGAGACACTACATACTGATATACACCTGAACATCAGCAGGAGAGGACTCTTTAAAGTAGAGACACTACATACTGATATACACCTGAACATCAGCAGGAGAGGACTCTTTAAAGTAGAGACACTACATACTGATATACACCTGAACATCAGCAGGAGAGGACTCTTTAAGTAGAGACACTACATACTGATATACACCTGAACATCAGCAGGAGAGGACTCTTTAAAGTAGAGACACTACATACTGATATACACCTGAACATCAGCAGGAGAAGACTCTTTAAAGTAGAGACACTACATACTGATATACACCTGAACATCAGCTGGAGAGGACTCTTTAAAGTAGAGACACTACATACCGATATGCACCTGAACATCAGCAGGAAAGGACTCTTAAATGCAGACGAGCAGAAATGGTAGCATCATTTTTTCTCTGTCCGCTTCACTTATAAGAAAGTAATTGATTTTAATTCTGTCACTCCCATTAGTTCAGCCACATACAGATAAATAACAACCTTGCAGTGATTATAAACTCAGCTGTTTTTGCTTCCTGACAGGAATCTTTTCCCCTGTGGCGACTCCATGGTCTCTATAATCGACGACCGGGAGGACGTGTGGAAGTTCGCCCCTAACCTCATCACTGTGAAGAAGTACATCTACTTCCAGGGAACGGGGGATATCAACGCTCCCCCCGGGTCCAGGGAGGCTCAATTGGCAAAGAAAGGTCAGTGTGGCGTCCCTAACCCTAACCCTAACCAGCTCAGTTTGAGTCGCCGAGAGGCTTAGCTCGGCTATGAGCTGCGACGCGTTTTCAAAGAGAGAGTCCATACTGAAGATAGATAGTTTGACCATATTTAATAAACAAAATCAAAATGACAGCACAAGCTCACCCTCTGTCATCCGCACTCGAAATGAAACCGGTGACATATACACAAACCACACCCATGTGACAATTACCAGAAGTGGCTTTCGATCCCGTTTGAATTGTGCCACGAATTACACATATGATGTCTGTCAATCTTAAACAATTATTTCCATGTCAAAAAAGTCACAGTTTGTCGTAAAACTGTTGAAATATAAGACTGAAAAATACACAACTAGAAAGACTTCAAATCCCAGAGTCCCGGTCCCGCATGCTGGCTCTCAGAACCGACTAACATCATATGTGTAATTCGTGGCACAATTCAAACGGGATCGAACGATAATCTTTCTCTCGCCATTGACTTCAATACATAATTTTTCCGAAATAAGGTCCCATGGAGGAAAGGGAGGGACTTCGCCACTCTATAACACAAATAATGAACTCGGGCTGAGTAGCATTTGGCTCCTACAGTCAGTGCCCACAAACTTCTTTTTGCAGGCAGACTCTTTGAGGACAAACTTTCCGGCGGTTTATGCAACACGGAGGGTCTAAAGGGGCCAGAATGAGCTGAACAGTTTCCAGTTCTGTGCACACTGCGCATTGAAAGCCACTGTTAGCTTCCCTAATCTCTGCCTGCAGGGATGAGTTTATAGTGCAGAATGTCCCACAGTTCAGCTCATAGTTGGAAATAGAGGGACATAGTTTACTGAACTGCATCTCACTGACACTCTGACATTAAGTGAAATGCAAAACGAGGACAATTCTGTGCAAACTGTGGAAAATGTCAACGCAAAGTATGAAGGTTAAATTGGGAATGCATCAGGGCCTCGCTTATTATCGAAGTGCTGTTTCATCAATGTATTTCACCTATTATAATCTGTTTATTATGGGGGGGGGGGGAAGGATTGGAATTGGGCCCGAGTGTGTCATACTACCCCGCAATTCAAAACCCAACATATTGCTTTTTCAGATACTCATTTATTCCATATCTACACTGGTTTTAGAAATGAAAGAACAAAGCTGAATGAATCAATGCATGAATATAGATGACGCAGTTATGTATCACAATATCTCAGTATAGTATTCCATTAAAAGACGGCACATTATCATAGTGGATGCCCCTCCTTAAACTTTATTTCATGAATAAATGTAGATATCAGTACATTTTTAATACACTTTTATAAATACACGTGGCTACACAGTACATCTAAAACAGACCTAAAAGTGCCCTGTGGGGTTTTTCTAAAGTCATTGGCTTCTCCCTCAATGCCTGTGTTGTACAGTAGTGTGTAAGCATACTTAAATAAATGTTTTAAATGACAGAACTGCTCTAACGTTGTTCAGAAGTATTCCATGCATCTTTATTGACTGACGTGCTGTATGTAGAAGGCATAAATGATGTCTCTGTTAGGCGCCTGTGTCACATGGTGCATTACAGAGAGTCAGTGAGGCGGCAGTGAACAGTCATCAACACTGTGTCACTGTACAGCCAGCATGCTGAGTTACATGATGAGCCCACACACCTCTCATCGTGAATCAAACGCGTTGTAGAGCGAAGCCTCCCATACTTCCACCTCTGTACGTCCCTCTGAGTTGGACTCGCAGTGTTCTCTTCATTATTATCACGCTGCCCCTTCTGCTTGGATTAATGTTCAGAAGGAGCTGAAGCTGTCAGATGTGATCACTATGGGGAAATTCAAGTAGGCCTGGCACGATAATTAATTTAGTTAGACGATACATTTCCCGGAGATTATTACGATAATATATTGTCGGCACCGTTGTAAGAAGACCGCTGACATAATAATAATTATAATAATAATTAAAGTACAAATCCTTTCAAACAACTTTTTATTGAACATCCGACATTGCAAATGAAATGTGAAATAATATTCAATATTTAAATTATATATAATAAATAAAAAACAAATTAAATTATAAAAAATTAATTAAATCACACAATAGACTCTCTCTCTCTCTCTCTCTCTCTCTCTCTCTCTCAGCCTCGCTCGCGCTCTCTCAAAGCTTCCTCCCGTCTCTCAGTCTCTCGCTTCTCTCTATCCCTCTCCTCTCCTTCTCCCGCCCCTCTCTTCTCTGTCTCTTCTCTTCCCTCTCTGTCTCTCTGTCTCTCTCTCTCCATCTTTCTCTCATTCGTCTCGTTTCTCCCTTCCTATTCCCTCTCCTTGTCTCTACTTCTGTCTCTCTCTCTCTCCCATCTTTCTCTCTCTGTCTTCGCTCTGTCTGTCTCTCTGTCGCTCTCTACTCCTCTCTCTCTCTCCGTCTCTCTCTCTCGTCCTCCCATCTACGCCCTCTCAATCCCTCTCTCTCTCTCCTTGGCACACATTGTCCCACAAGCAAAGAAGAACCTTCCTTACAAACCACAGTAAAAGCGTACAGTCCCCCCCCCACTTGTCCATACAGAGACCCAGAGGCCTCAACAGGCCATATCCAAATCTGTATTTCAAAGTTTTCGAGCAAGGAACACCATCATGTGTGCATTGTCGGGCATCTTTGATTGAAAACCTGTCGGGAAGGTGGAGGCTCTCCATCTCCAGCTGCCGTGTTCGCTCCCAGCTGGGAAAACGGAATGGGGTGGTTGTGTTTCAGATGCAGTTAAGGTTGGTCGTATTGCTAGCTTTTGTTGCTACCTCATAAGGGGTACCTAACGGAACCTACGGGGAAAAGTACTCCGGTGTGAACGCGCCCTATAGTCATTAGTTTCTGGGCATGTCATTTCGAGAAACAGGCTCAGGGCTTAATAGGTTAAGACCAAAACTCATGTACAACAACTTCCTTACTTGCATTAAATAAGCACTAATTAGAGGGTTATTGAGGTTAAAACTCAACTAATGGCCTATTACTTGTAGAATATGGTCATATCGAATAAGGCATTAATCAGTGTTTTATAATGACTTAATATAATACCTTAATATAAAGTGTTACCATGTTTTGTTTTAAAAATAACTGCCATGTGTGGAATAAACAAATAGAATTTAAAAACAATTTTAAATGATCAGAGCAGAAAACAGCTGCTTGGAGCAAGGCAGTGAATCTCATTGGAGACCTTTTTGTAGGACCTTCTCATTTACACAAACCCACTCTCAGGCTGTCTCATCAATTAGTGAGAAGTCGTGGTTTGTGCTGATTACATGTTATATAATTTTCCCACACCACTCCGCTCCTCCGCTCCCTCCACTGGCTCCCGGTAACTGCTAGAATCCACTTCAATACACAACTAGCTACCGGTATAGGGGTGTAACGGTTCACAGAAGTCACGGTTCGGTTCATACCTCGGTTTGGGGGTCACGGTTCGGTACAACAAGGAAAAGCAAAAAAAACTCCCCAAATGCCTAATTTTTTTGCTGTTATTTCTTTTTAACAGTAGTGCAAGTTTTGGTATGAAAATAAGGAACTCTAACATTTGGAATCATTAACTGTATTACAGTTAAAAACAAACCACAAACAGTAACACACACACTCAGATGGCCATATTATCTATAATGGCTGATGTCAAACAAAAAGTTTAAATAAGCTACAACTAAAAAGAATGTCTTGAAAATATTAAAATAAATAATAAGAAAGTGTTTGAATCACAATCAATAAAAGGTAATACAGAACTGTATAACATCTCCTGATGTCACAATATAAAATAAATACAATGATAAATATAAAAAAAAAAAAATCTGTACCTTTAGGAACAATGTCTAACATGTGTAATTAACTTGTGAGTGTGTGAGGCCATTATGCCTAAATAAAGGTTCTCAAGCTTTACTCTATTTTCAAGTTGTTCTTCAAAAAGATGAGTTTGTCTACGTTGTCAGCAGTGAGGGCAGATCTGTTGGCGGTAGCTATGGTAACTATGTCACCTACCGTCGAGAAAACCCTCTCGCTGGGGACTGAGACTGACTCGGATGTGATTGAGCATGTTTGAGGTGTTACCACTAGCAATACCGCACCGCTGTCGAACAACGCCGACACATCCGTCCTCGTCCGATCCACAACTCGCACCCCATCATTGTTGTAGTCCACAGGGAACCCGACATGTTCCCACACAGCTGATTTAAAGAAGCAGGTGGGTCTTCTAGCTGTGTGTTCTGTGAACTCGCCATAGATACTAACTTTTGTTCTTCATGTATTGAGTTCGTTTTGTTGTGTTTTGTTCTTGTTCTTGTTCTTCATTTGTTATTTACGGGCGGGCTGGCTTTTAGGCGCAATACCGCCCCCTGGATTATATATAGTGTAATACTGCCCTGAGTGACACACTTTTTTCCCACTCGTAAAAAAAGGGGTATTCGCCGTGTGACTGCATGTGCCGAACCGTGACGTCCGAACCGTGACGTCCGAACCGTGACGGTACGGGACGAATACCGATACACCCCTATACCGGTATAATCAAAAACTACCATGTAGATTGTCAGCTCCTCTTGAGTAGACTTAATTAGATACAACTCTATTGTCATTACAGAGTACAAGTACCTAGACAACGAAATACAAGTAGCATCTAACCAGGAGTGCACAATGAAGCAGTGAAGTGACGTGTAATATATAGTTTAATATAAGAATCAATGCATGACACAGATGTAAAGACGGTAGTAAAAGATATTGAGATGCTGCGCAAACGATGCATGTCTAACAGTTCTAAGAGTAATTTGTCTTTAAAGATCTATTAATCACTCTTTAAAAGTTTTCCCTACAGTCTAATTTGATGCATTCGTCCGGAGTCCACTGGACTGCGTATTTTATTTCGTGCTATGCCTCCTCTGATTATTATTATTATTATTACAGCCCTTTCCTTTCCATCCAGCCATGTAGCTACACTACTCTTATTATCACTGATGGAGTAGTTGTTATCTAGTAACTTTACTTTTCATCTTACTATCTTAAAATGGAACGATGCTTTCCTCCAAGCACCTTCATTCTGATTCAACTAGATTCAAATCCTCGCTAAAAACAGTATCACTTGCACTGGAATGACTCGCTGTACCAGAGGACTCAGATTTGCCTTGGAGGGAGTGTTCTGCCAACATGAGCATCTCTTCCCGAGTCTGGGTTATCCTCCGAGGACAGAAACTACTACTTTGAAATGATAGGAAGGTTATTACTAAAAGGTTTATAATCACAGGGTTACAGACCCTCAAGTATCTATTGATGCGATAAAGTACATCGTGAAGAGGGCCATAACCTTTATTGCTAGCAAGGTTGTCACAAACTAAACTTTGCTTAATGAAAACCAAAAAAATAAGGGATTGCCTATGATCTAACTGGATATGGGATGCAGATTTGATTAGACTTGAATATATTGTTTTATGTTGTGACTTTGCAAAATCAGTCTTATATTACCATTATAGGTCAGTGGGGGTAAAGATTATTTAGTATTGGGACCCCAAAACTAACAAAAAGTAGTTGGAGGTGACTCAAAAGGGACATTAGGTGTTATTTGTAAAAGCAAACTTACGAAAAAGGACATTTTAAGTGGTTAACCTGTTAAGCCCCAAGGTCCCCGCCGGCGGGTACCCTTGTTTTTTTTTTTCACGACACTGTGTCTCAGGGATCTTAATATTTAAGAACCTATTAATGTGTTAAAACCAGATTAACGGAATAATCTCAGCCAACTGACGATACAACCATTTTTTACCAAAACAAAACACAAGTCTCATAAGAATCATCTAATGACCCCTGAGCGAAAAATGCTAACCTATTACTGCACCGATATTCACTCTAGCTCCCTTATTGCTTATCCTAGCTTGCACATCCAACACATTGTTTATGATCGTAAAGACACAGAATCTAACGGTGCCCACCTCAACACTGAAAGATACAACTCTGCGACGTTATCGACAAAACGTACATCAAAACAAGTGGCGCTAGGTAGCCCACAACGCTAACGCTGGCTTACCATTCGTCTTTGTCTGGTCAAAAGTGGTCTTCAATGGCATTAAAACGATAAACGAGGTGAGTTAATCCATAGGTTAATCCAATGTGTCCTGTGTCCCTTTGAATGATTTCGGATAATCCATGAGCAATAAATCTCTTTTGCGGTTTTGAGATGTCAGACCTAGAGACAGCTTCACTCTGGAGCAAAACTGTGTAGGCGAAGCCCCCACCTTTTCGTTTTGCCATATGTGTGTGTGGGGAGATGGCCCTTCGATTTCTATTGGCTCTAACGGTCAGGAAGAGATGTCAAAATCAGCAAGGGGGGCCAGAGATAGGTCAAAATCCACCCAAAGCCAAATGGCCCCAGAAGAGGTTCTTTTTGCTAAATCTGTCCTAAAAAGGTCAAATATCACTTGTTTTGCATCAATCTTCATACAGGGTACTTATTATCTGTTGTACTTTGGATTCCTAAAGCTTTTAGTCTACTAACCCATCATCCAAGGTTAGTTTTTACTATAAGTACAAAAATATTTTTGGACGGACACTATAATTTACAGTTTTTTACCAAGGTCAAATCTGAATTTCTTAAAATAAAAAACATCTATATTGAATCTGACTTTCTACATCCAACTCACGGTTTATCACTACTTTAGAAAAAAATTATTAATGTAACCCTTTTAGAAGTGAAGATATGGTCATTTATTCTGGGAATGTCATTTTCGAGCCTGAAACCAGAAAAACAGGCTTGGGGCCTAACAGGTTAAGGAAGTTAAGAATGTTAATATGAAAATATTCTGGGATTAATTAAGTTTGACTGATTCTCAAATACTTTTTCATTTATATATATTTATCCAGGTGAAAATTATTTCATTGTCATTTGTCTAATATTGAACACTTTGGCGCTCCATTAGTGTCGGGATGGAGATTATCGGATGTAAATTAGGCCAGAATCTTTTAAATTGTAGCTGTTACTAGGGATGCTCCGATCGATCGGCGATCGTGAGAGCCGGTCACATGACGTAAAATACATGACACTTTTCTCTGTGTGCGGCAAAACAAGCTCGCCAAAATGGCTTCACCGGTCTGGCATTATTTTAAGGTGTCCGAAAAAGACAATAAAATAGCGGGTATGCAACGTGTGTGAAGCAGAAATACTGCCAGCTCCACCCGCTGTGATCGGACCGGTGAGCGGAGCAACACACACACTAAGAGTTAGACCTAACACACTTAGCTATTTTATCTACCTCTGGAACAAGCTACACGAGTTATACATATATTTATTCTTCACTGTCGGGTAGGGCTGCTCAATTAATCGTATTTTAATCGCGATTACGATTATGGCTTGCAATGATTACGAAAACAGAACGTTATTGACATTTTTCTCCATAAATTGATGTTTTCAAAGTCAATGAATAATCGCATTTAATAAATCGTTAGTGACCCAAATAATCGAGATTATGATTTTTGCCATAATCAAGCAGCCCTACTGTCGGGTCACTCATTACTGGATCAGTGAGCTGCATGAGACGGATAAGGACCGGCTATCGGCCGATACTGATTCCGGCGATCGGAGCATCCCTAGCTGTTACTCATAAAATAGGTTTTGAAGCGTGTTTCGGTTTTGTAATAACTTTGTCTTGTTTCCAGCAGGGTGGTGCGTCAAGTCGATCGCGGAGAGCACAGAAGGGACTCTTGGTCCCGAAGAACAGAATAACGGACCCAGGAAAAAGACCAAAGACCAAAGCATTTCTGCCAAGGAAGAGTCCACAACACCTCAGGAAGTTCCCACAAATGAACGGACACATCCCAAAGAGGTTGTGGAGGACGAGTCAGGGAAAGTTAAAGAGTCGGAGACTGACGCAGAGTCGAGGGAACTCAAGTTAGCGACAGTACAAATGCCAAGGAAGATGATAGCAACAGGACATTGGTTACGAAAGCGCTAAAGGAAAGTTCAAACTCATCAGTGCCGACCCATGAGTCTAATAACTTAGAATTTGACCTTTCCAGTGACAGTGACAATGACTCTGTAACCAACAAGCCTTCCACACCAGAGAGTGAGAGTGAAGGCAGACGAATAAGAAATCTGGGCAGGAAGAGGTCAAGAAAAGACCATGGAGAAGCGACGAAGGAAGTGGAAAGTAACTGTAAAAGTGAAGGAGAAACCGGTTCTGAATCGGCAGAACCTTCGGAGTTCTTCCACCAGACCCTGAGTTGGGAAATGGCTGCCCCGATAAAAGAGAACCAGAAACCGAGTCCCAGACAGCGAACAATCTGGAGTCACAATGGGGGGAAGAGCTGCTCGACCAGAGTATGGAGGACGAGGAGGAAGAAGATGAAGAAGAAACCGATATCGACCAGGACGATCACTTGATCTACCTGGAGGAAGTTCTGGAAAGGATCCACGGCGAGTACTACACCAGATACGAAGCCTACCTGAAGAAGGAGGGATCTGAAACGCCGGATATGCGCAAGATTGCCCCGGAGTTGAAAAGTAAAACACTGGAAGGAACGATGATAGTGTTCAGTGGACTTTACCCGACAACACTACCCGATGGAGAGGACCAGAGCACTACCACCACAAAGCACTGGGGGCGAAGATCGGAAAACATCTGGTTCTGAACGCCCAAGATCCCAATCGGACGACTCATCTCATCGCAGCGAGAGCCGGTATGTAGATATGTGTGTATGCCGTTGAACAGGCAGTGGTAGCATTATCAAGGTGACATTTAACAATGAATTAGATTCAACTTTATTGTCATTGTGCAAAGTCCAGGTACAAGCCAATGAAATACAGTTAGTATCCAACCAGAAATGCAAGATGTGCTAAATATAATTAAATACAAGGTGCATATTATAAAAACTGACAATACAGGGAGGGAGCATTGAATGAGCAAAAAATCTACAATATACCGATGTAAGTATTGACCCCTTTGGTCATAAATGTACTCAAATAACACATTATAATAGCATATTATCAATAAGTAAAGTCCTCTATACATGGTAGCATTATTATTTTTTTTTTTAAACTTTATTTTCATTTGTCTTAAACAACACATACAGTGTCAAAGACAACCAAAAACAGGTGTGCAGGTTGTCAATTTTTTTTTGGACAACACCTCCCTACAGAATAATACAAGATTAATAGTACAAACACATCTAACATGATCAATCACAGCACAGCACAACACAAACCACAACACAACAAAAACACATAAAAAGGTTGAGATAAATGTTAGACATGGTTGACTATAGTAAATCTGTATCAATGTCGAATTTAACCATGAATTGAGCCTTTTGGTCAACAATGTACTTGAATAACACATTATAACAGCATTTTGGTTGATTTTTAAGTTGACATAATATCAATTAGTGAAGTCCCAGTGGTAGCATTGTCAATGTCAAATTTAACAATGAATTGACCCTTTTAAAAATTGTTGGTATTATTGCCGCTACTCGAAGCAATTATAGTTTTGAGACGTAGGCCCCGTTTACACGGAACGCAAACAAAACGAACCAAATTCGATATCAAAAACGGATACGGCTCAATAAACGTGTCCCTTTACACGAGACCGCTTGACCCCCTGGAGACGCTGTAGTATATGCCGGGCCTGTAATTGGCGCTGTACTTCCGCCACAAAATACACCAAAATCAGCGAAGAAGACCCCCGAGCATGGCTGCCATGGTTGCCTGGTTGTCCTTCTGTTTATTCTCCGCGGTGGATTTAGCAACATGTAGTTCTCCATGTCCACTTGTTGCTGATGGTTGTGGTAGAGGAGCTGTAGATTTTGCACTAACATCAGTAGCATGGTCAGTAGCTACTGACCATGCTACAGCAGTGAGCAGCAGAGGTGGGGAGAGGCGGGGCTATTGTGTCATCGTTGTCAGGAAAATGATCGTATAGGACGTACACACTAAGCCGGTTGCCCCCCCAGAGCGTTCCGTCCGCAGATCTACCCACCTTGGAACCCGTTACCGTTTGAGGGCTCCGTTTCCGTGGTTCTGTTACGGCCTCGTGTGAACGAACGGGCTATACGAAAGAGAAAGGTAGCGGATACAACCCGGTTCGTTCCCGTGTAAACAGCACCTAACTGAAACTGGATTTGGACCATTGATTTTGATAATGAAAAACTTTTTCTGACCTGCAAATATAGTTCAGGCAGTTTCTTTTAGAAGCTATGTGCTATAACCTTTTGTAATTGGTGCAAGCCATGCTTTGCTAATGAGGCTACAATTCAAGAAAGGTCATTGACGGCTTGTTTAAATGCCGGGGTTTCTGACATATTGGCAAATGTATGTGTTTGAACCACTGTCAAAACTCTAAATGAGCAGAGATAATTGAGATTGAATGTCATCACAATTATTGTATTTCAAAGGTTAGACATTTCCAGTATCGTGAGCTGTCGTTAACATATAAAAAGCAAGGTCTACAAACTGTAGGGACGTTAGTTAAATTAATGGCATCTCTGGAACACAACAATAGATAATGATTAGTTTGCATTAGCATGAAATGTAACAGTTCTGTCCCGGTAGACAGACAGGAAACATTCAGGCTGATATCAGTGTGCTAAAGTACTTGATTTTGTGTTTGGGATTGGGATATATTTCAAATCCTCTGGAGCGAGAGAGGAGCTGTGGATTATTGTTATTGATTAATGCATCAGTGTTTCTTAGGGTCAAAAACACTAAACTCACAACTTTTTAAATGAAAGCGTTTAGTTTATTTAATAAAAGAGCACATGTTCAATGTGAAAAGTGACAGTAGATATAGATTAGTTGCAATTTGTATATATATATATTAGGGGTGTAACGGTACACGTACCCGTACCAAAATTATTCGGTACGGGCCCTTGGGTTCGGTACACGTGTCCTTCATTAGTATATAAGTGCCTTGTTAGTAATTCTATGGCTGGAAGTGGAGTCGAAAGAGATGAGTTTTCAGTCTGGAAGGTGTGTAAGCTTTCTGCTGTCCTGATGTCAATGGGGAGCTCATTCCACCATCTTGGAGCCAGGATAGCAAACCCACGTGTTTTTGCTAATGGGAACTTGGGTCCCCCTCGCAGCGAGGGTGCAGCGAGTCGTTTGGCTGATGCAGAGCGGAGTGCACGCGCTGGGGTGTACAGTTTAACCATGTCCTGGATGTAGGAAGGGCCAGATCCATTCGCAGCATGGTATGCAAGTACTAGTGTCTTGAAGTGGATTCTAGCAGTTACCGGGAGCCAGTGGAGGGAGCGGAGGAGCGGAGTGGTGTGGGAACATTTAGGAAGGTTGAAGACCAGACGAGCCGCTGCATTCTGGATGAGCTGCAGAGGTCGGATGGCACATGCAGTAGACCAGCCAGGAGGGAGTTGCAGTAGTCTAGGCGTGAGGTGATGAGCCTGGACCAGAACCTGGGTGGCTTTCTGGGTCAGCTGGGGACGAATCTTCCTGATGTTGTACAGCGTATATATCTGCAGCAACGGGTTGTAGCAGCGATGTTTGCAGTGAAGGACAGGTTTTATCTAGGGTCACACCCAGATTCCTTGCAGTCTGAGTCGGGGAAACAACAGAGGTGCCGATGTTGATCGTCAGGTCAAGAGTGGGACAATCTTTTCCCGGAAGGAAAAGCAGTTCAGTCTTGTCAAGGTTGAGCTTGAGGTGATGAGCAGACATCCACTGAGAGATGTCAGCTAGACAAGCAGAGATGCGTGCGACGACCTGGGTCTCTGAGCGGGGAAAGGACAGAATTAATTGGGTGTCGTCAGCGTAGCAGTGGTATGAAAAACCATGCAGGCTAATGACTGATCCGATAAATGAAGTCCTATCTTATCTTACTGCTAGGTAATTGAAGGCATTTAAATAAGTTACATTTATATGGCAAAGCAAATCTGCACCAAGGTTAGAATCAATTATGCTTGTTGTGAAGACTGGTTTGAACCAATTGGCAGGTTTCCACTAGGTCTTCTGTTCTACGAGCTCCTCACCTATTGGCTTGGTTTTAAGCCTTTTCATGTAATCGTTTATTTGGTAGGGACAATGCATGGTAATGAACACTTAAAACATTAAAATGTGTCAAGCGTAACAGTGCCAGATTTGAGCTAATTTCCATCCGCAGTCCCTCGCATAAAGTCCATGTAAACATTCATAAATAAAACACACACTTTTAAAAGACTTAAAAATGTCAAAACTCAAGAAATGGTGTTTCTCTAGGATGGTACAGTGGTGGTATGAATGTGGCTTTCTGTCAAACACCTTGATAGCTCTCTTGCACAGCTGTTCTATGGGTTTCAGGTTCGTGGCTCAAGCAAACGACCAGTTTGTCAAACAGTATTCAATGTGGGATAGAATCACACAGTGGAGGTATGACTTTGAAGCTTTGACACTTAGGAGAGGTCTGCACACTGGTATCAAAAAATGGATTTATGCAGCTTAAAAAATGAATGTTTCAAATGGATTACTTCCCTGAGACCGCTCCTTGCTCCTGTAATTAGAGCCAATTGATTGACAGAAACACAGTTTGCTGCTTTCTGACATTAAGCATGAATGCTGGAGGCCGTTTGGGTTTTTCTCCACAAATGGGAAGGGATTTCTATTAAAAAAGCTGGTGAAATATGTATTCTTAGGAGGCCTGTTTTGCACAAAGTAATTTACTGCCTTGAGTAAACCTGTTTTTAAAAGAGGTTGAACGTCCTTAAGGGTCCTTATTTAAATCCGAATGTAAACTTTAATCCCATATTTACATTTAAATTGGTCACGTTGTCTTTCAGTGGTACTACGCAGTTCAGTGGGCAATATTCCAATGTTTTTTAAATTGAAATACAAACAATTTAACCACATTTTTCATTGATATATTTTATCAAAATAAAAAAGCTTAATGAAAACAGTTTTGGTTATAGTTTATTTTTAAGACTTTTTAACCTTTGAAGAGCTTACAGATATTTAATTCACTTTAAATGTGGTCAGAAAATGCCCAAAGTATTTTAATGCAATTTGGATTATTGCTCTTCTCTCACATTATAACAGTATTTTGGTTAATTGTTTTAAGTTGACATATTATCGATTAGTAAAGTCCCCTATGGGCTTCCTTACAATGTCCTGTTCTAAGGAATATTACTATCATCCCAGCTGCAGTCATACATGATCTAGTCATTAACCACAACACTAGACCTCATCCCCGTCAGAGCACCCTCATCCCAGCTAAGAAAAAAGCTATTTTAATCCAAAGAGCCCCAAAAGGGGATTCAGGCCGGCGTTGCTTCCAAAACTCGACTTTATCTTCGGAAAACAAGCACAGGAAGTGGCACTGTTGCCGTGGGAGACGCCCCGCTGTGAGCAGCACTTGGCAATCAGTCGTCTTGTTCATCACAACGAGAGGAAAAACATGGAACAAGAGCAACGTGAGCAATAGGTCACGTAATCTGGGGAGTGTGGAGAGATGCTGAGAATAAATGGGTTCAGAACCGCGTGTTTGCCTTGTGAAGTCTTAAGATTTATGTTGTGTTTTCGTTACTGCTGGTTACAGATATAATACAGCTTTAAAAAGAAATTCCTTTGGTTTTGGTGGACGCATTTGAGCATATTTAGTGCTTAATTAATACAAAAGGGTTGGCTAAGAGGTAGTTATTTACTGCTCTGTAATTATTAGGGATGCTCCGATCGCCAATTTTGGGGCCGATCCGATCGAGTGGGCGGGGCCTATGCAGATCTTCCATGTTGATGTTTAAAACTCAGTTAAAGGAGCTCATTCACCAACATTATTCAAGTTTACTTTAACTTTGGAGAATAACACGGGAGAGATGAGCGGAAGCGCTAGGGCTGCTCGATTATGGCAAAAATCATAATCTCAATTATTTGGGTCAATAATTGAGATTATGATTTTTAAAAAACGATTTTCCATTTACTTTGAAAACATCAATTTATTGGAGAAAACTAATTTGAACAGTGTTTTTAACGGATTACCCTGAACTTTAAGTAGAACTCAACTGAAAACCAATAAATAAAAATTAATAATAATAATGAAAAAATAATCGTTTTATTTCGATTACGTTGTTTTCGTAATCGTTGCAAGCCATAATCGTAATTGCG
>CADEHL010001265.1:150000-223120 GCA_902827135.1 Harpagifer antarcticus | reverse complement strand
ACCTTTAAAAACCCGATGATTATTCTAAACCTGAGATCTGTTTTCTTGTCGTCCAAAGGAGCACCAGTCCAGCAGCTTTCCCTGATATTCAGGGTTCTCTGCAGAAGCATATTTTCCAGCCGGCTCTGATCCTCCTCAGATCCCAATCTGCCGCCCCTGAGGTCCGGACGTACGACCCCGTCACCGGGAAGCTGATCCGCCGGGGCCCTCAGGGGCAGAAGACCCCCTCCTACCTGCAGGGGTCCGGACCCTTCTCTGATCACAGAGACCCGTCAAGTCTCAGGTAAACACAGGAGTGGAGCGGTGTGATATAATGATGAAATATTTATAAACACCTTTTCCGTGGCAGTTAAACGGCAGGAGTTTGTTGTGTAGTTGTAACAAGCTAAAAATAATAACAATAACACAGACAGAAATAAAACAAACCCAACCCTCCCAGACACACACACACACACACACACACACACACACACACACACTCACACTCACTCACTCACTCACTCACTCAGGCCTTAGTGTGGGTCGAGCTCTAACACATTTCTACACAACTACAAGTCCCATAATGCAAGTTCAAAGCAATTTCATTTGGTCGTAATGGCCTAGCTGCAGCAGTAAAAATAAATCAGATGTTCTTGAGTCACAGCTGTGAGGGCGACTCATCGTGTCTTGTCCGAACCCAGCAGGAGGGACGCGTAATGTTGGTTAATTAATTTAATTCGTCACTGATTGCTATTGATATTTAAGTGTATTATTGACATATTGACGGTAATGTCACACACCCTCTCCCGATGCACCCGGAAAGACCCTTGGGTGTAGTGCAGGACTTTAACCCGTAGATGGGTAGTGGGTATCTTTTGACCCGGTGAGGTGGTTTTCTTGAAGTATCTTTGTAATTACATTTTTTAATCATTTCATATTCTAGCTATTCCTCAAAAAACATGTTTTGGATATCAGGCCATTCACATTTTAAATTTACATTTGATACATTTTAAGAAATTGTAGTTTTTGTATTTCTACCCCAAGCTTCTATTACTGGGTCAAAAATGAACCACATGCATTTCCTATGGGATCCAATGGGAACCTTTGATTCTTATCACCTGTTGCTGTCAGGAATTCACTGTAGGACACACAGACGACATCACAAGTGACACCTCTCAGGAAGATTGTTTTACACAGCAAGATCTGATACCTGTCAGTATAATAATAATACATTATATTTGTATAGGGCTTTTCAAGGACTCAAAATCACTTTACAATATAAGGGAAGGTTAGGGTGGGGGGTGTAGGACTATCAAACTTGATCAACCGGCATGGATTGATGGGGGGTGGGCTATGAGTAGACAAGAGGAGAAGAGATGAGTTTTGAAAAGGGACTGGAATACTGTGAGGGTCTCAGAAAAGATTCTAAATAGTGAAAAATTAAATATAAAGTATTTCTAGTGTGAACCAAAATATAATACTAAATATTATACAAGTGATTTTTCTGAACCAAAATGACATAAAAACACATTATTCTAGTCCTTTTTGACCCACTTATGGAAGCGTGTAGGGTCCAGGCACTCGTGCATCTAAGGGTTAAAGAAAGTAGTGAGAGTTCTGCTCCTCTGTTTAGTATTGACAGTAGAATGGTATTATATCGGATCTTATATGTATTGATTTTTCCTCTGGGCCTCGTTTCCTCCCTGAAGTGAAGCGGCTGCTTTGTCGGTGCGGCACGACTTAATTTCCCTAAGTGGAGACATGCAGTGTCTTCAGCGCTCGACTGAGAAACAATAGCTCCCAAACAAGCTTTTATGGTATGGCGATGAGGTCTTAAGAGGTATGAAAAGGGTCTTAAAAAAGGTGACTTCAGGATTCCTGACACTACTGCTCCTGTAGTGTCTTTATAAAGCGTGTGTGCATGTCAATGGTCAGCAAAGCCTAACAATAGTGAAGCATTAGAGCTAGTGGAATAAAAAGTCATTTAGGCGATCTCTCTTCACGGTGGCTTGAAATGTGTTTTTAATAGAATATATCTACGATGTAATTGATTATCACAAGCTTAACGTTGGCCCACGTAATTCATGGGTTAGTGGCTTTATGGAGTTTTCAGGGAGTTGCATAAACTTGGATTTTCAGCATCAAAGAAGATCTGTTTCATTTAGCGCTGCCGAGGGGAAGTAACCCGCATAGGATTGACATCTAATTGTTAATTAGAGACAGAGAATCTTCTCACTTCTGCAGCTCCAGCCTTCACTTTCTCACCCTAAACTCATCCTCTGCAGAGTGTGCGAGATGTGAGAAATGTGCTGATTGCGTACAGTGTTTGCAAATTAATGCTGCTCCCGTTTCAAAATGCAAACAAGATAACAAACAGGCTTGCAAAAGCACTTCACGTAGAAAGAGGAAGAAAGACAATGAAAGCACTTAAAACCTTTTATCTTAACCTGTAAACAGAATCAAAACTAGAATCAGGGAAACCATATTCGTAATGTATTTTATTATCTATAAAACTGCACTAAATCAGATGTTATTCATTCCAACAGAGGAGCTTCAGCGAGCCAGCAGGATGGAGCGGACGGATCGAGCCGAGACGACGAGCAGCCCGGTCCGTCTCGAAGGAAACGTCAGCCGAGCATGTCTGAAACGATGCCGCTGTACACTCTCTGCAAGGAGGACCTGGAGAGCATGGACCGAGAGGTGAGTCAGACGAGAGATGTGGATTAAGGTCACGTTCACACTAGGGCTGCGCATCTTCACTGGTCTCACGATTCGATTCGATTACGATTATCCTGTCAACGATTCGATTCAATTCGATATCCCGATGCATCCCGATGCATCACGATTCATACCAATGCGTTGCATCCTCAATTTTCTATATTACCTCACATGGCTTATTTTTCATCAATGCATACATGCAGTAAATACATATGAACTCTCTTTTTATTATTTAGAAAGTCCTTCAGAAATCAATAACATAAATGTCTTGACATTAATTTATAAACCAAAATAAATGAATTGTATAGGTCTAGCCTCCCTATATCTGTGTGTGATACTGTGTGGACTTGAGTCTGAACACATGCAGACAACAGGAGTATTTACAATAGCATATACAAACTAAAATACTGCATGTGGGTGCACACTTACATTCTCTGTCTCACCGTTACATAAATCCCATGAATGTATGAGATTAAATTAGCTTCATTATATCTCAGTGATTAAGTGAATAATAAAGTTTCTATCGGGTCACTATCAGCCTGTCACTCATTATTTTCAGGGAGGGGGCGGGGTTTGGAGGAACGGAGAGGAGACGTGATCGCGGAAGCTTTTTTCCTCCTGCCTTCACAAACTTTACACACGTATATATCATCTGAAAATTACTAGAGGACATTCATACTTTGCAATCCAAGACTTAATTAAATCCACCAAAAACCTGACATGATCGTAACGCGATTATTTTTGAAAAACATAAATCCCTGTGCCGCAGCGACACGGAGTGATTCAGAGCGAGTCCTTCTGCCGTTGGTTCTGGACAGAGATATAGAGATATAGAGAGAGATAGAGATAGAGAGAGATAGAGATAGATAGAGATATATAGAGATAGAGATATATAGAGATAGAGATAGATAGAGATAGAGATATATAGAGATAGAGATAGATAGATTCAGAACCGGCTCTTTTCACACTGCCCAGAGTCCGACTGGTGCTGCGTCATTGCGCCATCGTTTGCGTCAAAATGGTTCATATCATCAGGTAGCTGAGTTTCTTCCCGGTAAGTGGGTATGACACATTCATAGTTTGTTAAATGTTAAGAAGCCCTCAGACGCTGTTTCTTGCAAGATGTTGCGGGGCTTAACAGGTTAAGAGTAAGAACAGGAAGAATGAGTCTATTGCGTATGTAGAGAAGCGGATGTTACATGTTGATCAGTGGATATATTATATAAAAAAAACTCAGCAGGGATCCTGGGTTGGTGTTTTTCGTGGGTTTTATTTCCTTTGCCAGCTCACAGCGGGATATAAGTGCATCCACCTGCAGAATTACCGCTCTGTCGGAGGGCCGAACTGCAATTTCCCACAGTCAAATGACCTTTGAGGATGTCACCGTAAACATCTTGATTTACTGACGCGGTGCTGTTCTGCTCATTTCCACCTCTTCGTTTGGACCTCCTGCTCTACTTCACCTCTGATCTGCTTCCTTTTGCAGACCTGTAATGAAGTATTTATTTCCTAATCAAGCACTTACTTACTGCACACAACAAGTACACTCGTCTCCAGCCTTCACCTTCCCTAAACTCACCATCTGCAAAGTGTCTGTGATGTGAAACATGTGCTTCTTCCGTTAAGCAGCTAGCACCAGATGCTAATAACAACAGCGCGTACCAGTGCACCCTCCCTCTCTCCCACGCTCGCTCCCACGCTCACTCGCACTTTGGCTGTGAGCTGCGGGTGCCAGATAAGCCAACATTACTTAATTATGAATGTTGTTACATCAAGGCCGAACATTAGGATGAGCGCCAACGGTAAAAACATTTTTTTCCCTCCCAGAGCTGTCAGCGCAGCGCCTCCACAGATCTGGCGCCCTAGGCGAACATCTATAACGCCAGTGCGACGGGCCGGCCCTGGTCTCAGGTTACGCTGTAGGAAGTGTAGGTACAACCAAAGCCATATAATAGTAACATATAATATGGCGCTGGGTACAACCATAGATATATATATTAGGGCTGTCAGTCGATTCAAAATATTTAATCGCAAATTAATCGCACATTTTTTATCTGTTCTAAATTTACCTTAGAGGAATATTTTTCAAGTTTTTAATACTCTTCTCAACATATGAGTGGACAAATATGCTTTATGCTAATGTTTATTATCATTTGAACCATGACAAATATTCTCATGAATATTAAACACAACAACCTGGAACCTCTCACACACACACACACACACACACACCACACACACACACACACACACACACACACACACACACACTACTGTGTGTGTGTGTGTGTGTGTGTGTGTGTGTGTGTGTTGGATCGTTTGGAGCTATGTGCAACTCAAGGCATATGCTCGAACGGGAGCTGCCTGGACGCTGCAATCATGTTGCGCATTATCCGTGCTGAGTGTGCTGACTTCTCGTGCAATGTCCCGCTGCCTGCATCAAGTCAAGTGCTCGGCGCAGTTGTGGCGAAATGTCGCTCCTCTGTTTTCATCAACAGCTCCTTATATCCGTTAGCGCAGCTAGCTAGCACCAGATGCTAACAACAACAATGCAAGTAAGGTCTCTCTCTCGCTCGGGCCACACATACACACACCCTCCCGGTCCTCCTAGTAGCCAGTCGGTGCCTGTCGGTGAGCGTGGAAGTGTGGTCTGCCACAAGCGGGCGGCAGGAGCGGGGCTGTCAGCATCAATTTGTAGAATGTATTTTAAACTCGATGCTCTCTGAAACTACGGGGCGGCCGAGGGCAAAAAATTACACATGCGTTAAAATAATTAGTGGCGTTAATTTTTTTTTAACTTGACAGCCCTAATATGTATACAACGCTACATTTCCCGCCCCGCCGCAGTCATACAGTAGGCTACGGAGAGTGGCGAGAAACATTTCCTCAGGCATCGAAAAGCGGAACCAAAATTCACATTTCTAAATGATGCCGTAGGAATCGAAATGTTGGAACCGGTTCTCGGTACCCAACCCTACTCATCAGCCACTAACCATTCATCCAAATGACTGTGCTCTCCAAATATATTACAATTAATATTAAAATCCTCCATGTTGCTCTCAGACGGGAGACAAGGGAAAACTAAAGACAAGCAAACAATTTGAAAAGCTTTTCGGTCAAACAGTTAAATCGACTTCTTTGTGCAGATGTGAGTGTCCTTAATTAACAACGGTCAATAAGTCCTTGACAGCGGTCCGTCTGTTCTGGATTAACAATGTGTCACGTGTTCTGAATTGACCAATCAGAATCGAGTATTCAACTAAGCCATGTAATAATACTCTAACACACCGCTGCTAAGCAAGATAATGACCAAGATCAAGACTTTTTTAAATAATGACGCCTCGCTGCACCGTATCCCTTTTTAATTAGAGTTCACAGCATGCATTTCTTTTTTAAGCAAAAGCCTCCAAAGATCCTATTTTTTCGTAGTTTAAGAAAAATATGTATAATTTAAATTTGCTATGTGTCTTTAATGTTAAGTTAACTCATGGTTATTTATTTTCATAATCGAAAAAACCAATGAGAATCATGATTATCACACATATTGAAGTAAGGCCTCTGCACTTACATGTTGATTTTACAATACCTTTCCCTACAAACCGTGACTTCTACAAGAGCAACCACAGTTATTCTGAAAATCAAACCAATTCCAGTAAATTACAGTATTTCCGTGGTCCTGAAACAAGGATTGCTTTGTGTCCTTCTCTTATGTTTCTTCTTCCTTATTTTATGTCTACTTTTTCTGCCGTCCTCGGAGGCAGGTGAAGTGATTACTAAAGTCTGAGAGCTCTGCACCTCCTGCTCGGATAATGGAGTACTTGCAATTCTGATAATGCTTCGGCGGGGGGGAAATGTGCTGAGCAGCTCCTTGAGATCTGTGAGGGCCTCTCAGCGGGTGATTACTCTGAAGAAAGAGCTTCGTGGCTCCTTCACGTGGGATTTGACATGTGCCAAGAAATGAAGTCACGTGTCGGTTAGGCGACATTACACTTTCCCTTTTGCATATAAACGGAAAACTACATCGGAAATATGCATTATACGGTTTAAAAATGAATGAGAGGTTAAAGTATGCAATATGCTGTACTGAAGTGTTTATTTAAAGCAATAAATGGGTTTTTTCATAGGATTTTCTAGATATTATAGCAACTTAGCGCTCCAAAAATCAATGTTTTTGTATTATATTTCATATTTTAATTGCAATGGATCCTGCAAGCCACAGTGTGATCATCTCCCCTCACACCTACAGAGTCATCTTTCAGTATGTAGTCTCATAAATATTAATATTATTCCCCATTATTTCCAGGTGCAGCATTGGGATATGTTAGTGGTGAAATACACATAACCATACGTTCTATTTGTGTCCATATAAATACATGTTGAGGAAAGCCATGCCTAGACAGGTCATTAAGTAAGGATATAATGGGGTAAAAGATAAGATTCACCATAGGCGCGTTCACACCAAGTACCTTTCCCACAAAGGTTCCTGAGAACTTAGTTCATGAGAACTCTTTAGTTCTTTTTGGTGTGAACGCGACTAAATCGTAGTTCTCAGGAACCTTTGTGGGAAAAGTACTTGGTGTGAACGCGCCTCATGTGTTAAACAACAAATGGAAAGTAAGAAATGTATGCTCCTACCAGGCTGATTTAGTAAATGTACTAACTACGGCTCTGTTATGCTTTCCTTTCCTGTTGTGTGTTATGTAGGTTTGTGTAAAGTTCCCTCCAGTATTTAATACATGTGTTCAGCTCTTGTTCTGTCTTGGCTCATGCTATACCCTTCCACTTAGTTTCTATCAAATCTGTCTAGTAAAACCAGACCAGAACCTCCTTGGCTTCCTCTCCTTAAACCTTTAGCTCAAACATGGTTATAGATCCTGCAAGTAAACGGTACTTTAAGTGAAATCTAATTGAATTATCTGGATGTCAGCGTGATTGGTCATGCTTTGAATGACGAAGAGACGTCTGTTAATGAGATGCAAAACAGCCTGCCTGGTTATTAACTCAATTGAAGTTAAGTACGTGTGTAGCGGCAAGTCTTTCTGTAAATACACTTTTACATCTTTCTCGCACACTTATGTTGGAAGAGGACGCATGGTTGCATCATATATCGTCTAAAAAGGCTTGACCTAGAATATTGCCAAAGCTACCAGTCATTTAACATTTCTCTTTACGTTTGATATGCATATCTCCAACATGCTGTTGTTGTGTTTGAGATTAAAGCTTTTAGAGAATCATATTATTCTAGTCAGGAGAGACTAGGGCTGCTCGATTATGGCAAAACTCATAATCTCGATTATTTGGGTCAATAATTGAGATCACGATTATTAAAAACGATTATCCATTTACTTTGAAAACATCCATTTATTGAAAAGAAAAATGTGTAATGTGTAAATGTTTTTAACAGTTGATTATCCTGAACTTTACGTATAATTCAACTGAAAAACCACTACAAAATTCGTAATCACTGCAAGCCAAAATCGTAATTGCGATTAAAATACGATTAATTGAGCAGCCCTAGGAGAGACTTCATTTTGTTTAAAGAACATTTATTGACACGTCATAAATGTTAAGTCTTTGGCGATTAGACCCCGATCCTGAAATCGTATATCTAAAGTGGAAATGCAGCCGTGAGCATAGAGGGAACCCCCTCGGGTCGAGACACTGGTGGTGATGCTGAAGATCTGGATTTGATGAGATGGGATGAAGAGGAGGTGTGATGAGGTCTTTGGATTAACTCTCCTGGCACTGGATGTGATGAGAGGAGGTGGATGGGGAGGAGGCGGGCGGCAGCATGAACACCTGAAATCACGCTGAGAGAGGAGAACCATTTTAAAGTTTGGCTGCAGCATGGTGATTGGCTGCTGGAGAATGAGGTGAAATGTAATAGGTTAAAGAGAACGCCCGTGATGAGCTGATTATATGCAGCTGCGGAGTGAAGGTATACCAGTCTTCCTGAAAGAACTTGGACACACTTTTTGGATTATTTACACTTTTAAATTCAATTTTTTTACTATGCTGTTCTTTTTTGCGTCAAATTAAGTATACAAACGGAGTTAATTGTTGGCTTAGCAGAGTTGTAGCTGTGGTACTTTTTTGCATGTCAGGTTCTATCAGTAGAAATGCAAAAGCTAAGAGAGTAACAGAAAGAAGTGATAGATCAAATACTGTATATCTATGGAGTTTGGTAGTTAGTTAATTTCTGATCTGTAAATTGTCAGAACCAACTGTGTTCATTTCAAGTCTTAAATAAATAGTTGAAACAAGTCCCTGGTGTTTTCACGTTGAATAAATCACAACATTTAAAGTATTTTTAAGCCTTTTAATATTAATTAAATGAGCTTCGCCAGATCCAATAGACAGGTCAGTGCCTTTCTATGCAACAAAAACTACCATACTACTGGATAATCAAATATTCCCTTCATTCTTATCTTAACTTCTCTCACACTCAATCGCTCTAAATGTCACATTATCACATGACTGAAAATGAATGTCAAGTCCATGCTACCATGACGATGTTTTGTTGCGTAATAGTACCAATTAAAAGTAGAGTAGGTAAGAATGGATAAACCAGCTCGGGTGCGCTAGAATTTGAAAGTACGCAGCGGAAAAAAATCTGCCCCTTCCTTCAAACTTCCTTACAGAGCCCCTCCTCCAACACACACGAACGCACACATGACCAATGAGGGCACGAGATTAGGGATGCCAGAAACTGACCATGATCAAATTCGAAATCGGACCCCTCCTTTTCATCGTACAAAAGGGCTATTCAGGTAGAACAGTACAACGCAATAGCAAAACATAAACCACCACCATGTAGCCTGTATTAATAATAGCAGCATTACATTCAATAAATTGCCTACTTCATCGCGCATCTTCAAATAAAGGCAATGGCGGCACTTTAGAACAATAGGCCGTACAATTCGAAGTAGTTCCACGAGGAACTCTTCTTTGAACATGCCGCTTTGTTCATCTTTACTTGTGTTGTTCTCACTGTTCTGTATATCGCCAATAAATCAATCGCACGTGGGACGGGGGGTGGGTCGGGGTGTGGGTCGGGGTGTAGCAGCAGCAGTCTGCACTCTTCGCCTGCGCTGCTGGTTTACAGTAAAACAAACTGGTGGTGTGGCCAATGGCCATTTACAATTATTAATACTGTTATTATTAGCATTAGTCTATATTTTGGTTGAAACTAAGCCAGGAAAAAAAAGAAAAACATAAATAATAATAAAAATATATAAATAAAATCGAATTTTAAAAATAATTTTCGATTATGGAGACTGTAACGAATAATCGAATAATCGCTGGCATCCCGACACGAGATAAGTGTGTGCACAGATGGAAGGCTGACAGGCAGGTAGGCCATCCAGTTATTTTAGCCGGGCCGGCTCAGATGATTGGTCGTGCTTTTTACAGCGCCACGGCTCCATAGATGATATTTCTTATGTATTTATTGTCAAAGCATTTCATGTATTAATTGCTATCGGGACGTTAAGAGCATTCCATGGAGTATATAAGTGTTTCTGAAGTGAATTACCTAACCCACCTTTAACATAAAAGCACAGTGAGAGGAGATAAATAAAAAATGCAACAACTGCTTTACTGAAAATGATGACAGAGGGCAGATACTTTCTTTGGGCAGAAGATGAATAATTGCCACATGAGTGAACAGTTATTGTGATTTGGCAGTGGTGGACCCTTATGCAGTTGTTAAACATCCATCGTTTCCACATAAAAGAACATAATAACCCATTATTATCAGTCCATTCATTCACTTGTGCTCAAAACCATCCACCGTCAAAACTATTCAATTCAGTCATCTCGCCAACAATGACTCAGAGTTGCTCATTTCCACAACATAACATAACATTTGCATTCACTTGAATAGTCATGAAGAATATGCCACATTCTCTCCTTTTCAAATACCATATATTATTGAAGCGAAGGGGACAGAAAGAGCCTTTCACGGTCTTACGATCCACGCTCACTAGATGCAATCACACAAAAGGCCTGACCCAGTAGCTGACACGATGTACCTTCTCGGGATTAATAATAGAAACACAATTTTCCGCGTGGCTCCTGCTGCACCCGGCAAGGCGTCTAATGGGCACACACACTGATGGGATCTTTAGAGAAATGCCTCGCTTTTGCTAAAGCTGCTGTATATGAAGGATACATTGTGCTGCAGCCATGACGGTTACATCTCCAAACGAGAAAGTGAGGCTGTTGTGTTTCATTGAAGCACTCAAAACAGACACATTTACTTCCTATAGGCGCTTTCAGACCGGAGTACTTTTCCCAGTATAGTTCCGATAGTTCTTGACATGGTGCGTTCACACCAAAACAATCCAGAACTAGAACTTAGTGCATGAGAACCTTTTCACCCCCTTTTCAGTCCCCGCTAGAGAGGTTGTACTTTCATGGGAGAACAAAGTTCCCATTTCTGATTGGCTGGGCAGATTGCAAACCACGCCCTGTAAAACTCAGAAAGGTTGTTGTGAAGCCGCCATTTTATTTGCTGGCATTAGCATTATTAGCATTAGCCCAGCGCGCCACCAATGGAGAGAGACTAACTTATGGCAACACAAAAAAAAACATGGGAGCGGTGGAGATGAGGAGGTGTCGGCGTTCTGGCGATTTACTCGGAAGGCTTCAGTAGAAGCTGCTGGGAGTCCCAGCAGCTTCTACTGAAGCCTTCCCCAACTCCGGGGGCTTCCGGCCGGGGACTCCGGGTGGCAGTATACGCCGTGAAGTTATTTACGGCCTGCCAGCAAACCCAAAGCAGCAGAAGAAGAAGTGACGTCAGCGACTTCATTTGACTAATCCTCCCTCAGAGACTTGTTCCGGTGTGAACGCGATCTGCTCTTTAGTTCATCAGAACTAAAGAGTTCTGATGAACTAAGTACTGGGAACTAAGTACGGCAAAGTACTTGGTGTGAAAGCGCCTAATGTCTGTCCAAAATCCGATTACTTCTTTGACATTTCTATTACATTTAATGTCCATATTAAGTCTTTATGGCCTTAAACGTGTTTTGTGAGGTAAACGTGACCCTGACTTTGAGCTAACGAAATCTAATCAGTTCCACGTTGGATGTTTGTGAGAAATGTAAAGGGGTCCACTTCATTTTTAGGGGTTTTCCCTTTCCTGTAGTGTATTGCATTGGTTTTTGTGCATGTAAATGCGAAGGCAAAACTCCATGTTTCCCCTGTAGAGGGAGTTTCTCGAATTGTGCTGCTCTTAACATTTAATTATTAGTGTTTGTGTCCAAAATCCAATATTGTCTTCTTGCACTTTTGATGTTAAAAACATGCATTTCAAAAGATTAAAACATGTTTCACTCTATAATAATATATAGAAGTCAATGTGTTGGGTGAAATTTGCTAGAATAGCCTGGATTTTTGGAGAACAGTGGATTTCTCAACCCCCCTTGAATGGTTCTGGAGATGACGTGAAATTGCAAAGAGTGAACGATTATCATACAGAGTAAGGTGAAGGTTTAGACCCAGGTCAGTGTCGGCGTGACATGTGGCGCCAGAAGGGCCTTCAGAGACATGGCTCATTAAGTTTGGGATCAGAGGAGATCCTGTTTCAGTCGCTGTGATCTCTGCTCTCATTCCTGCTCGTATTGATCTCACACATCCTTGGTGAGACATATTATCCTTGGCAGTTTCTGGGGAGGTCGAGCTTCTGGATGTTGCTGCAGTATATAGAAGCTTATTATGGTAATGTTTACCATGTTATCAAGGCAAGGCAAGTTATTTATATAGCACCTTTCAACACAAGGCAATTCAAAGTGCTTTACAAACATGAAAGACATTAAGAAACACATTATAAAATGGCATTTAAAAACAATGCAGTGTGAGATACACACATCTGAAATGTTTAGGTCTGACCCTCAACTTTATAGCAGAAATACTTTTCTTTGACCTCACTTTCTTTATTTCTACTTTCCCTTTTAACTTATCCATTAGTTATTTCAAGTGTTTCATGCTAAACGAATCCCCCTTTGGAAAATTCTAATCTGCAAGAAAATTCAACGGATCCTGGCCATATTTATGTAGCAATGTGGCTCGCTAGTTTTGGACCCCGTCTGTAAGATATATGTAGATGTAGGATTGCAGATGTTGTGGATTCTGAACACTCAGGATATAGAACACACTGGGGATCGAAGTTAACGATGATATTGCTGTACAATGCTATAAGAGGCAGCATTCTGGAGCATGTGTCAGAATATTGGGATTATCTTAAAGATGATCTACTATTTCATTCAAAGTAAACATTCATATGAAACTGTGGTAATAGATATTTGGATAATGGGTATGTGTCGTCTTCATGTAAGTATTCTTTAGCAGGAAACCCAATGATCCCAATGATGGAAGAAAGACCTATTTATTCTAATGATCATACGAACAGCAAGGCCTACTTCTACAAAGACAGCTGTTTGTTGAAAAAAGATCGTGTGACCGTACAAGTAGGTATAACTAGATTGTTGTCCAAGGCTATAGTGTCCCAGGACAGTTTTAGCCCCATCATCTTCCACTAGAGCCATTGGCATCTGACTTTTGATCACAGCTTTTGTGTAGTAAGAAGACGTTGTTATTTAGTCACAGAGCGAGGTCACATGATTGTTCAAAATGAGACGATACATCAGTGTAAAGAGAAAAGCGTCCCAATCAAATGGCGTTAAATGTTTATTTCCCATCGGTCTGTTTCGAGCCACTTGCCACAGACAGCGCTGGAAGCAATTCTCACATACAAAATGTATTTGAACGTTGTGAGACTTTCTAATTAGGGCTGTCTGCTACCAATAATTCATTTCCTTATTAATGAATTACTTGGTGCAAAACATATTAGAAAAAGATAAGAAATGCCGACTACAACATCCAGAAAAACACCTGAGGGTACAAGTTGTTTTTTTAAAGAAATTGTCCAGTTAAATTAATCAAAGTACACACAAACACACACGCCCACATGCTGACGTAACGTCTCGCTAACGACGATTAGTCATTGTGTTTCTGAGTGTCTGAATGTGGAAAAATGATATACAGGAATTAAAATGTCGGCCTAACAACTACATGAGCGTAAAATAAAATCACTGGTCCATCAGGAAAAGTAAGTAAATGTGTGTCTGTGGTCCTTAAAAATGTTTATGCATTTCACTGAGTTACACAACCACAGTTACAACAAATCAGACCGCTGCTACAGGTCCGGTGCAGTCATCCATCAGACCAACGCAACCAGAAAATTGCTGCTTCCAGACAAGCAACTAAATCATCCAAAACCAGACGCCTAAAGTTGCAGCGTTATGAATATTCCCCTTGCTTACTGATTATTTAATGTTGTTTTTATAGGCAATAATTTAAGCTTTGCTAGCTCCAGGTTTAATATGTGCAATAAGTTCAATTCAATAAGTTCTGCAATAAACATTGAACCAGTCCGGCCCTCGACTAGTACTGATTTTTTTATTTTGGCCCACTGTGTGTTTGAGTTCTTTTTTCTTTTAAATAATATATATTACCACTTCTGACTACCTTTGTCAGATAAGTGAGTCATTTAGCCACAGGATAAAGCCTATTAATGTGTCCCTGTGCAGTCAGCAGTCTGGTGAAGACAAAAGCTCCTCGTACAATAGAGAAAAGGGAAATTGGTCGAACAAAGAGCGCTGATTGACCGTTTTGCGTTGATCGCGCTTTGACTTCCTGCTTCAACTATTCTGTTTGACTTGAACCAGCAGGTAAAGTATTCAGCCTGGATTTACAATAATGTTGTGGCATTGATATTATTCTTTTAAACCTGTGTTCTTGAGAACTTCATCGTTTGCTTAGCTGAAGTGTTTTCTCACCTAACTTTATTGCAAGTGAAGCCATGCAGTGTTTTCTTTATAAAGCTGCCAATAACTACGGTTTGGTTCCAAGTCTCATAGTCCCATTTGTGCCCGTCACCACGGTTACATTTTGGCACCTTATTTTGGTTTTCTTTTAGTCTTTGATGATTTCATTTCAGTCGCTTTTTAGTCTAGTAATAGTCAACAAACAGATGTAAGACATTAAAGTGTTCAAATCAATTTGTTTCACTCACTTTGACCATCAATGAAGTCCTCTTTCACAAACAGAGGGGGGGGGGGGGGGGTGGGTTACCTTGGTTGCTGATTGGCTAATGGTTACACAAGCCAAAACATCTTTATGACATCAAGTGGCCAAAATCTGATCAGCTCATTTTCAGACAGGTTTTTATAGAAATGGATCAAAAAGAGAGAAAATCTTTGTTCCTGAAACTTTCAGAGTCTCTTTCCACAGAGGGGACACATGTTGATGTAGAAGAGACATGGAGAAGAGGGGACACGTGTTGATGAAGAAGAGACATGAAGAAGAGGGGACACATGTTGATGTAGAAGAGACATGGAGAAGAGGGGACACGTGTTGATGAAGAAGAGACATGAAGAAGAGGGGACACATGTTGATGTAGAAGAGACATTGAAGAAGAGGGGACACATGTTGATGTAGAAGAGACATGAAGAAGAGGGGACACATGTTGATGTAGAAGAGACATGAAGAAGAGAGGACACATGTTGATGTAGAAGAGACATGAAGAAGAGGGGACACATGTTGATGTAGAAGAGACATGAAGAAGAGGGGACACATGTTGATGTAGAAGAGACATGAAGAAGAGGGGACACATGTTGATGTAGAAGAGACATGGAGAAGAGGGGACACATGTTGATGTAGAAGAGACATGAAGGAGAGGGGACACATGTTGATGTAGAAGAGACATGAAGAAGAGGGGACACATGTTAATAATAATAATTCCTTACATTTATTATAGCGCTTTTCCAGATGCTCAAAGCGCTTTACAAATACACATTACACATATCATACATGCAATGGTCACCACTGTGGACAATACCCACAGGAGCAAGTTCAGGTGAAGTGTCTTGCCCAAGGACACAACGGCTTTACAGACGCAGCAGCGGCAGGTTTCACCCCTTGATCTGATGATCATTGCACAGTGCACTGCGCCACACCGTCCATCTTCACGCCTCGAAGTCATCGAGGCACTTTTACAAGTACACATTAGTATCATACATGTACTGCGGACAATACCCACAGGAGCAAATCCGGGTGAAGTGTCTTGCCCAAGGACACAGCGGCCTGACGCAGTGGCGGCAGGAGCGGGTTTCGAACTGGAGTTCCCCAGCACCCCCCTTGATCTGATGATCAGATGCACAGACCACTGCGCCACCCGTCCCCAATGTTGATGTAGAAGAGACATGGAGAAGAGGGGACACATGTTGACGGAGAAGAGACATGAAGAAGAGGGGACACATGTTGATGTAGAAGAGACATGAAGAAGAGGGGACACATGTTGATGTAGAAGAGACATGAAGAAGAGGGGACACATGTTGATGTAGAAGAGACATGAAGAAGAGGGGACACATGTTGATGTAGAAGAGACATGAAGAAGAGGGGACACATGTTGATGTAGAAGAGACATGAAGAAGAGGGGACACATGTTGATGTGGAAGACTGGATTTTGCATAATAGGTGACCTTTAAGATATATGCCAGTCTAGACACTGGTGGGTATGTTGATGGGATCTGATTTGATGAAGAAGAGGCTGAAGGTCTGGATTTTAGTGGACTTCTGATTAGCTCGACCTGGGCACTGGATTTGATGACATTAGGTCGATGGGGTGGAGGAGGGCTTGCAGCGTTAACGCTTAAATGACTGCAGGAGAGGACATATTTAAACTGCAGCGCAATGATTGGCTGCTGGAGACCGTGGCAACATGCAATTGGTTGGGAGTGGGCGCTCGTAATCAGCTGATTAGATACCGCTGAGGAGTGACTGAATATGAAGCTAGTCTTCCTGAGCGAACGTACCCTTCAGCTTAATTTCGGATATTAATAAGGCAAGGCAGGTTTATCTATACAGCACCTTTCAACACAGGGCAATTCTAAGTGCTTTACACAAATGAAAGACATTAAGAGCATTAAGAAAGAGTGCAGCAGAAAAATATTGCTAAATGGCATTTTAAAACACTCATTTAATAAACTAGAAGGCCTCTTGGAGAGCACAGAGGCTGTTACCATACAGCAAGTGCAACAACAATGCATGTATCCACCCCGTGATTCAGAACCACTCCAAAATGTGTTGGATTTTTTCTTGGCCCATGCTAATCAGAAGCTGTTCTGTAATCCTGCTGATTGAAAATGGCTAAAACCTGACTGCTGGAGGACTTCACTACTCCCACAGTAGCAGCTACTCCTAATTGCTGGCTGTCAGCTGTCTGTTTCTTTTTCCGCACATAAATATTTCAGTTAGAGAAACCCCTCAAGCCAGTTTTCAGTCAGTATAAGTTAGAGTATCAATGTCCAGACTTTGGAAGTGACATCTCAATAAGTTTGCTGGACGGTAAAACAAAATTGATTTACGTTTTAATGCGTTGACTCGTGTCAGTTAAATAATTTAACTTATTTGTGCAGTAAAGCCTCTTTTGAAATGCATTTAAAAATAAATGGGTCATTCCTCTACCTATTGTACGTCTTCCTCCAAGGAGATAAATCATTGCAGTAGAAAACAGCGTAGTGCTTAACGAAATGGAGTTGCAACTGAAGGATTTAGCTTAAAATAAATGGCATGCCCTGGATTCTCACTCCCCCTAAATTCCATTTGCAATAGCCTTACTGTAAACTAGCTTTTCGTGGTCTCAAAAGTCTCATGGTGGGCTGTTGGCTTGACCTTTGATTACAGCCAGAAAGAAAAAAAAGGCAATGTGGGAAGTTATGCAACGCTTCCATTTCTGCTAAGGTTGTAAGTCCCCTTCTGACATGGTGAACTGTGCATGGCTTTTTAAAGGGTCGTGACCAGAAGCAGAAATTGCTGCACTCAGCATATACTGTACAGTGCCTTGACATTTGTCAGTATGAGCAAAGAACTCTTCTGAGGTTTACTCGGAACAGGAAGTGATTGGCACCTATAGTTAATGCCGACATATATTGCTGATGTTCAGGTGTATATCAGTATGTAGTGTCTCTACTTTAAAGAGTCCTCTCCTGCTGATGTTCAGGTGTATATCAGTATGTAGTGTCTCTACTTTAAAGAGTCCTCTCCTGCTGATGTTCAGGTGTATATCAGTATGTAGTGTCTCTACTTTAAAGAGTCCTCTCCTGCTGATGTTCAGGTGTATATCAGTATGTAGTGTCTCTACTTTAAAGAGTCCTCTCCTGCTGATGTTCAGGTGTATATCAGTATGTAGTGTCTCTACTTTAAAGAGTCCTCTCCTGCTGATGTTCAGGTGTATATCAGTATGTAGTGTCTCTACTTTAAAGAGTCCTCTCCTGCTGATGTTCAGGTGTATATCAGTATGTAGTGTCTCTACTTTAAAGAGTCCTCTCCTGCTGATGTTCAGGTGTATATCAGTATGTAGTGTCTCTACTTTAAAGAGTCCTCTCCTGCTGATGTTCAGGTGTATATCAGTATGTAGTGTCTCTACTTTAAAGAGTCCTCTCCTGCTGATGTTCAGGTGTATATCAGTATGTAGTGTCTCTACTTTAAAGAGTCCTCTCCTGCTGATGTTCAGGTGTATATCAGTATGTAGTGTCTCTACATGTCTCCATGCTTTAATGTTCAAAAAGCTCTATATTTTTCTCATACTGCCTGTGCTGCTGCTCTTTTCACCCTCTGTCTGAAACCAGAGCCCAGTCTGCTCTGATTGGTTAGCTGGCCGGCTCTGTTGTGATTGGACAACAGCTTAGGGAAGTCCCGCCCCTTAACCTATCACGTACAATGTGTTGGAACTAGGGATGGGTATCGTTTGAAATGTATCGATTCTGGTTCTTATCGATTCCCCGTTTCGATTCCAAAATTGTAAAAGAAAGAGGTCAAACGTTTAGATAACAAAAAATATCTTTATTCTTTTAAGCTTTTAACATTTTTACAAATAAAAAATATACATGCAATACAAATGTATTCCACAATAGCTGTGCTTTATTTTAACCGAGCTATGGCTTTGGCAAGCTATTAACAGGCATTACACTGTGCCTTGTCTTTTTCTTTCTTAGTGTAGTGGCGCCTCACTTCAGAGCTTTTACCGCGACCCATCTTTGGTGTTATGAAGTGACTGAGCTCGTGAACTGTCTACGGGAGGGCGAGGGGAGCCTCGCTGTGGGGCAACTGTGGACCTCTGTCGCCTGTCAGCGCAATTTACATGATGCCGTTTAAAAAAATGAAGGGCGGTGCCGGCCGTCAGCGTACCGAGCCGGCTGACGACCGGCTGTTCTGTGATTCTCCAGAACACACAGATGGCCAGTCCGCCCTTACCCTGTATTCCACCTGGTCACCGCGGCGCCGCGGCGCAGACGGACCCGGTGGAATACAGGGTCTACCGCGTTTAGGAACCGTTAAGCAGAACCAAAATTGTGTATTTTGTATGGGTACCCGGCATTTTCTTATCGGTTCTCATCTGGAACCCTAGTTGGAACGCTATCCAATAGAAGCGCTAGTGATACAAAGTGATGTCACTATATTCAGGAAGTAAAAAAATGTGAGAGAGAAACTCCCTCTGGAGGGAACACAGGGATGTTAGCCTTTGCAGACCAATTGCATGCACGTCGAGAACACACTACAGGAAAGAGCAAACCTCCAGAAATATAAATATGTATACAGAATTGGATCCTCTTTATAAATCCTTAGCAATGACGGTGAAGGCACACACACACACACACACACACACACACACACACACACACACACACACACACACGCCCTTTCAGCTCTCTTATTTTGTATCCTACTCTGTAATTTGTTGGTGCCCCGCGGGGTCATATCCATTCAAATTTGATTTCATCGAATGGAATTGGAAGACCACCAACGCTGACCCGACGTATTTACAAGTTTCGGCTTCGGGCGGTTTCACTTTCCCCGCGGAGCTTTGCTGTCCAAATGACCAAACAACAAGACTTTAATGAGCCTGGCCTGAAGCCTATAATTATCTTGGCTCGACTCAAGACGAGGTCCCCCTGAATTAGACCCAGTTTTCTTTCTTCTACTTGCTGCTAATCTGATGGCACTCAATTGGCTAGTGTAATTCAAAGTGTTCTTTAGATAGTAGACAAGATATATAGCTAGAAAGATTGTATTTTACTGGTAGAAACTGGATGTGATAAGTTTATCATCCTACTTCAAACTGATTACAAGATCAATCCATCAGACACTCAATCAACATTTACCTCAATATGACGTTTCTCTTGCCGCCTTGAAACAATATTTCATAGCAACTCCTTTTTCTAAAAAAACAGGTGGACGACATGTTAGACGAAGAGAGCGACAACGAAAGTGAAAGCCAGGGCAAAGAGAAGCCAGGTAATGAGGAAGGGGATGATGATGATGATGATGATGAAGAGGAGCAGCAGCCAGAAGCTGGACAGAAAGCAGCAGCAGAAGAAGGAGGAAGAGGAGGAGGAAGTGGAGGAGGAATCGTTCCTCAGGAGAGGAGCGTGGAGGAAAAGAAGATCCAGCCAGCATCCGGCGAGGCCAGTGTGCTAAGGTATTTGCAAAATCCACATTTTTATTTTGTTTCGAGTGATGCAGGGATGATGTCATTTTGTAGCCCGTTAGCATCGCTTAGCATCTCCCTTGAAAGCAAACAGCCAATGAGATGTGTCCATTTGATTTGTTGTCATTTTTATACATTTTTTACCCCCCTGGCACCCCAATGATTCTCTCACACACATGACTCCATACACATGTGCACACACTCGTATATTCATCAACGTAAAGCATGTGGATACACATTTACAACAAATATATCGTACACACTAAGGCTGCTCGATTATGGCAAAAATCACGATTATTTTGGTCAATAATCGATATCACGATTATTAAATACAATTTTTCATTGACTTTGAAAACATCCATTTATTGAACTTTAAAACAAATTAAAATAATAATTTGAACAGTAATAATAAATACCAATAAACAAGATCAATACATATTTCGGAGCGCACTTCCAAAGCTACTAAACATATATAAATATGATAAATACAATTAAATTAGATCAAATATTCTTTCATGTTTTGTTCAGCAGGATAATCTCCACATATCAACACTACTTTTTTAATATTTAAAGAGTAAATGCAATCCGACGTATTCCTGTACCACTTTTAAAATCACATGTTTCTTCTCCAGCAGCCTTTGTTAATCAAATATGATAACAGGAACACCACATTACTCTGTCTCCCTTAAGACCAGATATTTACTATCACATGTTTCCTCTAAGTGTCATCACTGTTGGCACCCTCCTCTGTTGATCCTGCATTCGGTGCTTAAACACCCTCGGGTGAGAGAGGGATGCTTAGTTTAAATTGCACTTGGCAAGAACCCCATTGAGAATCCTTTTGCAAAAGGTGCTGTGTATTCTCCGGTCTTCCTTCGCCCAATGACTATTATCATAACACGCCACTTCGTCATCACTGCTATGCCGAAGCCAGACGGTCGGGTCTGTTTCCATGGATATTAAATCCAAACAGACAGCAGGCAGTCGGCGAGTTATGAACACATCAGACTCTGTTATAGCTGAAGGACAGGCCTCTGACACTACTGAGGGGATATTTGATTAGGTTTTCTACATCTTATATTATATTTAAATTTAAACTCTGGTGAATCTCCCCTTACTTAAAATGCCCAAGAAATAAACCTGTTGATAGCCTGGTACAAAAAGCGGTCCCTAGAATTAAGTTCGCCATTTATGAGAATTTAAAAAGTGAATTAATGTAACTCACGTGTTAAAATTGTATCAAGGATTGTAGTTTTGCACATTAGGGGTATTGCGTGCATCAATCTACATACTCTGTATTAGGGCTTGTGTGTCAGTCCTCCACACCAATCAGAAGTGCTGTGCTCCACATGTACCAGTCATTGTTAACCAATCAGAAGTGGCCCATGATAGATAGAAGGTGATAGACAGATTGATCCAATCACCTGCCAAGTATTTTTGAAATACTTTTCCAAATGGCTTCCAATGGAGCTTTAGGCCCCGGCCACACGAGGACGACCGAATACGGCACTAAAGGCCTCGGAAACGATAACGGGTCCCAAGGTGAATAGAACGGCATACGCAACGCTCTGGGGGGTCCAACGGCTCCGTGTGTACGTCCTATACGATAATTTTCTGATAATGATGAGGCAATAGCCCCGCCTCTCCCCACCTCTCCCGCTCACCCCCGCGTCAAAGTAAACTGCACACTGAATTCAGATTATTTATCTTTCTCTCGATATGGACATAAACGTGAGTGAAGTCTAATCTGACAGGACGGAGACACCTCTCAAACTACCTAAACTAGTTATAAATATGTTTATTTTTACTGTCGGCCGGGTCACTCATTACTGGATCAGCTGCTGCATGAGACAGACACTGACGCTGTCCGAAGAGAGGGAGGAAAAAGAGAGGCTCCGTGTATTTTATTATTATATTATATAGATTCGTTATTCATTTGTTATAAAGCTCAATAAATAACAAAGAAGACCTTTGACCGGCACTTTTATCATTTTGTCCGGAAGATTTAAACTTTAATACACGTTGACTGGCGAAAAACTCTGCCCGGTTCCCTCGGCCCCCACCGCGGAGAATAAACAGAAGGGCAACCATGACAACCATGCTTCTTCGCTGCTTTGTGGAGGAAGTTACAGCGCCACGTACAGGCTCCTGCATGTACTGCAGCTTCTCCAGCGGTTGGAGCTAAACGGAGCTGTCTCGTGTGGACAGACACTATCCGGTGAATATTGCCTGTGGACGGAAGCTTTTTTGCGATTGCGTTTCCGTTAATCCTATGCGTTTAGCCGTTTTCGTCCTCGTGTGGCCGGGGCCTAAGATGGTTTGGTGAAACAAAGCATCCGAGTCAGGTTAGTAATGCTCCATCACATGTTTCTATTACAGGGTGAGTCTGAAACTGAAGCTTGACTTTAAAGCAACCCAACGGATGTTTCATGTAAGTGTAGTTCTTTCACTCGTAGCTCGGGCTGCGGGCTGCTAGAGACGGGAGCACGTTGATACGACCTTCCTAGCCGGAGATATGGCCGCATTTTACAATAAACTTCCGTTGGGTCTCAATTAGATTATTTCCCCAAATCGTGCGGCCCTACTCTGTGTTCTCTATGAGGCTCGTAAACACATGAACCGTTACAGAGCTACCTTTCAACATTGGTGTCTTTTATAGAGAATCTTCTTTGTAGTATTATCTGGTGAGTATGTAGTTGCAATAATGTTGTTGCTCTCTGAATAGAAGTGGAATAAAGTGTTGGTTGATTATAACTAAGTGCACATAATGCCTCAGACTCAATAGGCTACTTTAAAATCTGTATTTGAAACCCATTTGTTTGTTGAGCATTTCTTTCTTCCTCTTTTCAATGTTGTGCCTTATCAGTATTCTGCTCTGAGTCATTTCTTGAAAGTGAATGAAACACATTCTGAACATGCTCTAGCTCCAAGGATCCCCATGTAGAAAGAGAATAGGAGCGTTGTTGGCCAAATAGATACCGACTGCTGTCCTTAATGTTGAACCTCTGCACCTCCAGGCTTAGTTTTGTCTGCCTTTTTGAATCCAGCCTCACTGCTCTGAAGCTGTAAGAAGGAGATTTGAGCTCAGGCATCCACAGCCAGGCAGTTTGATGATATTTGTTTCCTTGGTTCCCGTCTTTTGGACATTTGAGTCTTGGTCTGACACCTTGGGTTGTTGCTAATGAGTCGAGTGTTCGCTCTGGTGCTTAATCGCTGTTGTCAAACTGCAGTCAGTGCAATGGTGCAGAGTAGTGACACACGATTAGACAAGTAAAAGAGTGGAAGTTAGATTGTGTAAGCACTGTTGAAAATAAGCAGGTAGGTCTTTGGATTCTTCCACAGTGAGATACCAGAGTTATAGTGTTTACATTATCCTCTCTGACCTCTGGCATTCTGTTGGGAAAAAGGTTTTAAATGCACTTCTCTGCATCGATCTTGCTTGAGTAGCTTGTATTTAATTTTGTGACAGAGGGGCGTGGGGAGGGGCTCCTTATTTTCATCTGAAGTAACAGGCAGAGAATCAGCACTTTGGAAACAGGGCTGAAACAGAGGGGATTATGGGAAGACATGTTTTGTATATATCTGAGACCTGTGATATATTGATGAAAAACAGGATAATAGGGGACCTTTAAGAGAGAAAACATTGCCAGAGAAATCGACTGTTCAGACAAAGGCTTTGATTTCTGTAGAAAGAGGTATTGAAGAGAGATCTGATGTCTACTTCCATCAGCCTGCCAGACTGCATCAATGTAATGTTCCTGTCTGACAGAACATTTTTCTACTGTGCCTTGTCCACCATTAAAAGGCAATTTAAGATTGTATAGAAGAAGGCTTCCTGATTATACTCAACTCTGTAGGACCTCCACTCCTTCAGGACCTTAAGAGTTGTCATCCTGTCAGTCTTCATCCCTTTCTTCACCACTTTCTTGTATTTGGCACAAAGTAGACATACATCTGTTGCTAAGATACTGTAGCAATGTGAACGTCTCTGTTTTGTCCTCACCGTCTTTCAGTATCTGCTAATGCCTTTCTTCCTTGTAAAACAACTTTCATGTTCTGTTCCGTTTGGCATGCAGAGAATAACTTCTTTTTTTATTATCTTGTTTTTATTCCAATTTAAAATCCATGGTACACAGCTTTGGCAGATTTACAGCTACAGTGACAGGTTAAAAGCAAGTTCCAATTAAACAGTGCTATGAGTTCCAAGGACAAGTGTTTGCAACCACTGTTGGAAACAAATCAAAATGAATTAGCTTCAACAAAGGTGATCTGAAGTTAGTTTAATTTCTTGCACATTGCGAAATGGATCAGACGGTTCTTTGAACGTCTTTGCTCTCTACTGTATGTCCCACAGATCTTTTTACTCAGATAATTAAATGTCTCAAGTATTTTTACGAATGCAGTTACATTATCACACACGTTTCATACGCTGTGCACTTCAGCACTACAGGAAAAAATACACTTCATCGCAAATCCAGTTTATTACACGGCTCAGTTAAATGGGTTCTGATTGGTCAATTTGGACGTTCCAATGGTTGTTAATACTGGCTAACAGACCGTTACTGAGGAGAACAGACCGTTGCTAAGGATGATCAAGGGACTAAGTGCAGTTAAATCAATCCACATAAAGAAAGTCATTAAATGTTAAAGTCAACTGTGGACAAAAAACATTGGAAAACGCAGTGGAATTCTTTTTGAATATACGTTTTAATATTTTTGGAGAGCACAAAACTTTGGATTCATGATAGCTAAAAAAAAACACTAAAGGGAACAGCAGAAGGAGAAGACATACAGGAAATAAACACTAAAGGGAACAGCAGAAGAAGACAGACGGGAAGTAAACACTAAATGGAACAGCAGAAGAAGACAGACAGGAAGTAAACACTAAAGGGAACAACAGAAGGAGACAGAGATGAAGTAAACACTAAAGGGAACAACAGAAGGAGACACACATGAAGTAAACACTAAAGGGAACAGCAGAAGAAGACGGACAGGAAGTAAACACTAAAGGAAACAGCAGAAGGATACAGACAGGAAGTAAACACTAAAGGGACAGCAGAAGGAGACGGACAGGAAGTAAAAACTAAAGGGAACAGCAGAAGAAGACGGAGAGGAAGTACACACTAAAGGGAACCGCAGAAGGAGACAGACAGGAAGTAAACACTAAAGAGAACAGCAGAAGGAGAGGGACAGGAAGTAAACACTAAAGGGAACAGCAGAAGAAGACGGACAGGAAGTAAACACTAAAGGGAACAGAAGAAGACAGACATGAAGTAAACACTAAAGGGAACAGCAGAAGACAGACATGTAGTAAACACTAAAGGGAACAGCAGAAGGAGACAGACAGGAAGTAAACACTAAAGAGAACAGCAGAAGGAGAGGGACAGGAAGTAAACACTAAAGGGAACAGCAGAAGAAGACGGACAGGAAGTAAACACTAAAGGGAACAGAAGAAGACAGACATGAAGTAAACACTAAAGGGAACAGAAGAAGACAGACATGTAGTAAACACTAAAGGGAACAGCAGAAGGAGATGGACGGGAAGTAAACACTAAAGGGAACAACAGAAGGAGACAGAGATGAAGTAAACACTAAAGGGAACAGCAGAAGAAGACGGACAGGAAGTAAACACTAAAGGGAACAGCAAAAGAAGACGGAGAGGAAGTACACACTAAAGGGAACAGCAGAAGGAGAGGGACAGGACGTAAACACTAAAGGGAACAGCAGAAGGAGACAGACAGGAAGTACACACTAAAGGGAACAGCAGAAGAAGACGGACAGGAAGTAAACACTAAAGGGAACAGAAGAAGGAAACAGACAGGAAGTAAACACTAAAGGGAACAGCAGAAGGAGACGGACAGGAAGTAAACACTAAAGGGACAGCAGGAGACGGACAGGAAGTAAACACTAAAGGGACAGCAGAAGGAGACGGACAGGAAGTAAACACTAAAGGGACAGCAGGAGACGGACAGGAAGTAAACACTAAAGGGACAGCAGAAGGAGACGAACAGGAAGCAAACACTAAAGGGACAGCAGAAGGAGACGGACAGGAAGTAAACACTAAAGGGAACATCAGAAGGAGACGGACAGGAAGTAAACACTAAAGGGAACAGCAGAAGAAGACGGAGAGGAAGTACACACTAAAGGGAACCGCAGAAGGAGACAGACAGGAAGTAAACACTAAAGAGAACAGCAGAAGGAGAGGGACAGGAAGTAAACACTAAAGGGAACAGCAGAAGAAGACGGACAGGAAGTAAACACTAAAGGGAACAGAAGAAGACAGACATGAAGTAAACACTAAAGGGAACAGAAGAAGACAGACATGTAGTAAACACTAAAGGGAACAGCAGAAGGAGATGGACGGGAAGTAAACACTAAAGGGAACAACAGAAGGAGACAGAGATGAAGTAAACACTAAAGGGAACAGCAGAAGAAGACGGACAGGAAGTAAACACTAAAGGAAACAGCAAAAGAAGACGGAGAGGAAGTACACACTAAAGGGAACAGCAGAAGGAGAGGGACAGGACGTAAACACTAAAGGGAACAGCAGAAGGAGACAGACAGGAAGTACACACTAAAGGGAACAGCAGAAGAAGACGGACAGGAAGTAAACACTAAAGGGAACAGAAGAAGGAAACAGACAGGAAGTAAACACTAAAGGGAACAGCAGAAGGAGACGGACAGGAAGTAAACACTAAAGGGACAGCAGGAGACGGACAGGAAGTAAACACTAAAGGGACAGCAGAAGGAGACGGACAGGAAGTAAACACTAAAGGGACAGCAGGAGACGGACAGGAAGTAAACACTAAAGGGACAGCAGAAGGAGACGAACAGGAAGCAAACACTAAAGGGACAGCAGAAGGAGACGGACAGGAAGTAAACACTAAAGGGAACATCAGAAGGAGACGGACAGGAAGTAAACACTAAAGGGAACCAATTTGTTAAAAAAGCAGATGAGTATCACGCCGCCATTTGAATGCCTGCGCAGTGGATGTGCATTTCACCCTTTGTGAATGTTTTGGGAATTACGCAATTTCCTTTTATCTTAAAGGGGACCTATCATGCAAAATGCACTCTTGTACGTCTTTTATACATGAATATGTGTCCCCGGTGTGTCAGGGAACTCACCAAGTGTCAGACAATACAACCCTCTCTCTTTTCCTCTATACTCAAATCTCTAAAAAAGGGGCTGTAATGGATCTGATACAGACTGATCCAGATTTGAATGATTTTCTACGTCACAGAAGTGGTGCTCCGCTTAGTGGTCAATTCTCCACCTATCAGGGGAATGAGAGGTTGGGCCACGGCCGGCCATTGCCACTCGGAAGCGCTGGAGACGCTGTAGTACATATGCCAGGCCTGTAAGTGGCGCTGTAGTCTGCCACAAAAGCGACTTCCCTTGCATGGTTGCCATGGTTGCCCTTCTGTTTATTCTCCGCTGTGGCTCTTTTTCTCCCTCCCCGAGGCAAGCGTTTGCTCCTGCTGCTTTAAAACAAATGAATAATGACTCTATATAATCATATGTAAGGGGTAATGTGCAGCGACGCGGTCATTATGGGGAAAAGAACACCGATATATTGTTCAAATATAGCACGATATGTCCCCTTTAATGTGTACAGGTTTACGGCCCCGAATGCTCCCTAATCCTTTTCTTGAAAGGTGTACTTGTGAGTTAAGTTTATTGAAGGGCAGAGTCATTGCTAATGTGCTTTTGAGCATAAAGCCTACCATTACTCTCTCTTCCAATTAGCTGCCGAGCAATAAGAAAAGTGTCCTAACCTTGTTCAATCAAAATTAGCCTTGAACTGGCCTAACCCCAAGCGTCTTAACTCTCCGTCTATCTGTGCTCCTTGACATTGAATTGCTTCGATGTTTTTTTAAATGCATCTCTACAAGGAGCATTTCCAGGAAGACTGTATTTCAGAGCACACTTGTTAAAATGAGTTGGTGGTCATTAGCTGTTAGTCAGGGTTGCTGTGAATGATTTATTGAGAGCTGTGGCACTTAGGGCTCTAACAGAGTTAAGATTTAACAAGGAGGTGGCAGGGTGGATATAAAAGGTGGATGAACCTCCCTTTTCCATCAACTCAAAGGAATTTATGTCACGTCCCCGTTGAGGTGGTGCATTCACAGGTCCAGGACATTGCAGTAGTGCACTTAACAAACTGAAGTGGTTTGATATTTTGTGTCAGACTTTGTAAGTGCCTTACTTAAAGGTGTTTCACCAGATGTTGCCTTTGTCTCATAATATAGAGTAATTTTAGGTCTTGGGCCTTGTTGGGAACATCCTGAATGTACTCTTCCAATATAAGAGTCACATGATAACAAAGCTAACCCAACTGTAGCTATGTACTGGATGTATGATTACCTAGAAGAGCATCAGGACTGTTTGAGGCAGATGATAGCTATGTGATTAACATGATGATTCAGCCTGTATGGAGACAGACATATGACAAGCATGCTCATTTCTGACGTGGAGCTAATCTGAAGTAAACATTGAATACTGCTTTCTATTCCTCCATCTTGTGACTGTGTAACTCCCTCTCTTGGATATCAGCATGTGAAGGACACTGCTCAGGAACTAGTTGATGCTCTGTATGTGATGACTACTTCTATTCTGGAGAGGATCACAGATACATGGATCCTGAGATTGAAGCTCAAGCCGGGGACGAGTGATTATTAACATTTTTGAGATTGACAAAAAGTCAGAATTTAAAAATATTGAGAAAAGGTAAGAATTTTGAGGAAAAAAGACAGAATTTTGAGAAAAAGTTGAATTTTGAGGAAAAAGTCAGAATTTTGAGAGAAAGTCCGATTTTTGCGATTTTCAGAAAAAAGCCAACATTTTGAGAAAAAAGTATTTTGTTCATGACAGGATGTATGATTACAAGAAGCGGCATTCCTCCATCGTGTGACTGTGTAACTCCCTCTCTTGGATATCAGCATGTGAAGGACACTGTTCAGGAACTAGTTGATGCTCTGTATGTGATGACTACTTCCATTCTGGAGAGGATCACAGATACATGGATCCTGAGATCGAAGCTCAAGCCGGTGACGAGTGAACAGGCCTTTTAATTATAAAGGTTCTGAAGATTAAGCTTTTCTTAAAGAGGCCCCATTATACTTTTTTGGGGTTTTCCCTTTCCTCTAGTCTAGACTGGGTTTCTTTTCCGAACTTTGTAATGTTTTTTTCAAATAACTCTTTCTATCTATGGCCAATAACATTTCCCATCCAATGCTTTCATTGCTGAACCCCACACACATTCTCTAATCACTTTTTACATCAATAAGACTTCTCAAATTCATCTGTCGTCATCAGTTCTCACTTTCATTACCCATATCTAGGTGATACGCATTGATTCAGATGCTCCACCGCTCCCTGTATCTCTGGAGTGTATTTATTTCAGAGTGATAATGGAAGTGTGAAAGTTGGCAGCCTGAGTGAGCACGTTATTATAACATTGCCCGAGCGGAGGTGAAAGAGTGTTGTAAAGTTTTCCTTTCAGGTTGTCGGATAGCAACGTGTGAAATTCTAAATGCGTTTCATCTGCTGTGACCCTGTTTGTTTGATGATTTGATCCCGGGGTCGCCTGTTTTTTTCGGTTTCTTGCAGTTCATGCATGGTCTCACATTTACATATCCTGTGTGTGAAGCTGCTTGTACAACATGGGAGATGAGGCTTTCATATTCGTATGTTCCTAGCTTCATTGTGGGTAGACGGGCAAAAATGCTTTTAGAGTGGAGTCATGTTTACACGTGCCCTTTCTTATCAAAGAACATTTTTTAATCATTTCAAGTAATAAGCTCTACAATTTTGATAACCTAGCATCACGGTAAGGTTGCATTAAAAACAAAATCAACAGTTTGACCGTTATCTTGTCAAATCCAAAATGCTATCACACCTTGTATAATTTCTTTGTCAAGCTAATCATTTCAGCATGGCTCGCCAATTTTCTCTGTTTTGCGTTGACAGAAAATAACAGTCTGTTATTGACAGTGGGTCTTACATGTGCTCATACACTGAGAATGTAATATTTGCACTGATAATCAAAGAAGATTGAATGTTACAACCCGACAGATTTGACTCTTTTGTCCGATTAGGGTTTAAAAAAACAATGTGTTAACTCAACATTGATATTTCATCAAGCGTTGGCAAACAGTTATTTCATGATACAATTCCCACAATCATCAAAATATGCTTAATAATGGCAATTAAACTACTTGAATCTCTTTATCGTTCATAAATAAAGGATAAAATAGCATTAATAATAATTCCTGTACTTTAACCCTTTGGAGTCCTGGGCTAATTTGGCCGTTTTCGCATACTTTTGATTTGTCTTACTAAACCCCATTAAGAAATGTTTGGCATGTCAATGTTTGGTATCTTTCTTTTAAGGACAACCTCACCTATATAACCTGATAGTTATTTTTTTCATTTTGAGATACTATATAAACATTTCGGACCCAAAATCACAAAAAACCGTAAAAATGGATTTTGAAAATTATATTATTTTTTAAATAGGTAACACAAACATTCAAAACAAAACAATTTAAACGATGGAAATATATACCTGGGATGTAACTATGATAATGTGAAAGTTTGATTGAGGTAGCATATATATATTTATATCATCGTATCTCTGTTTACTGGGTCTTTTTGCATGAAACAAAGTCTGGCATATAGTTTCAAGCCAGTTCTTTCGACGGCAATGTTGTCCGGACTGTTGTTTTTATGCGGCACCGGCTTGAACAGGTCATGTGATCTGATCACGCCGGCGTGACGGTCGACTCCAAAGGGTTAAGAATCAGCCTTGTTCTTTGTAGTAGTGACCTGATACGGCAAATTCACCATAATCAACTTAATGTAGGTGTTTTTAAGTACAATATGCAATTAAATCATATGTAATACCATCCCTTATTTGCATATCCAGCCGTTCCAGAGAAAATTAAGTCGTCATGTGGAGTTGAACATGTCTCTATGTAATGAGTCCAATATATAAGTCCCTGTTTTAGCTCTAATTTGGGTCAACACCACCTCCAAATGGGAACATATGCCCATTTAGCTGCAATATACTATGTTCACTAGTTAGCATCACTGGCTGCTAATTTCTGCTATTTTGTGCTGAGAAGGTAGTGTTTGGGTCCTTATATATATGCACTTTGGGTTTAAAAACTGTACCCTACACAGTGCTGGTAATTAGACACAGGTCCTCTCCACAGACGGAAGTCCCTCAGCCTAAAAAGAGGTCTTTTTAAATTCATGAAAAGCAGCTAGTGATTTAATTGTTCCCTCTCGTTAACCAAAGGATGCCTGATGAGCAGCGGGGCAGCCGAGCATGCACCCACTGAGCGATATCAAAGAGGTGCTACAGTCTGAGAGGCGATTAAACATGAATGAAACGCCGCGGGTCATTCAAGAGCTCACCCTATTATCATTTCTTTCTCTCTCACTGTAACTTCCCTGCTTCTTCACTGTCCGGTTATCCCGTGGTAAAAGTCAAGCTGGACTGTCGAAGAAACCCTTGCATGGATTTTGGGCTTTCTTACAGTACATGTTGGTACTCTCCATCTAACGGCCTTTTAACATCTATTTCATGTGAAGTTTAAAGCGTTTGAGAGAGCTGACATTAGTTCAAGTCACACCGAGGATATGGATATCTAGATGTTGAGAATGGATTTGTATTGTGGATTATTTAATACTCAAGCCTTAAATAGCACAGTCACACACCTGCAGGATGTTTGGCATGATATTTATTACACATATAATAACTTCTTAGTGTTTCCTCAATCATGATTGATTTTTCGATGAACCAGAACAGAATCCCTAAAGTTTTCCAAGCTCTTGCTGTGAGAAAAAAAGACATGAAATGTGAGAAAGCTCTTAAACTCTCCTGCAGATTTCACTACAGATGTACAACATTAGAGAGGGCTGAATGAAATGGAAAATAGATCGAATTGCAATTTTTACAGACCACAGATTGCAATTTAGATTATTGGGTATGTATTAAACTTCAGGAGTATTGAATATGACATGTTTCTTGTTATTAAAGCAAGCGGCAAACTCTGGGGCAGAGCCGGGAGGCCAATAAGGAAGTGTCTCCAACTGCAGTTCATCTAGTGGCCAGTAGGAGCAGTCTGCACAAGGGATCCATTTCCATAGACCCCCATGTTAAAATGACCAACTTTACAGCAGAAATAAACATGTTTACATCATGGTTCAAAAAACCATATTCTCTGTATAGTTAAATTCCCCCTTCTTGACTACTGTGTGGGCGGTGAATTGTTTTATAACGCAACCCTTTTAGTTATATTAGGTCTTAAAGTGTTTGCATAATATAGGGCGTGGTCACCTTAAGTGACAGGTCTCTGCAGTGAGTACTGCTTCGAGCTTTCTGTCTCTCTGCTAGTAGCTCCGTTAGCTCAGTAAGCTCCAGGATGCTACAGGGGCTCAACTGCTCGGCTGATCCCGGGAACACAACTTGAACCCGGACGTGTTTGTTGTGTTGGTGCCTGGTGGAGTATTCTTCATTTAAATATCGGACTTATTTCATGGCTTTTGGAGGTTCCGCCTCGGTTCCGCCTCGGTTCCGCCTCGGTTCCGCCTCGGTTCCGCCTCTTTGCCCTTATTTGGATCAGGCTGGAGCAGGCGGGAGTTAGACTCTGACGTCACTGTCGAGCCGTTAGTGGCCGACACCGCCTACTTTAGGCAACTCTGCAGAATCCTATGGGTGACGTCACGGACCCTACGTCCATTTATATATACAGTCATGTAAAGCCTAAGAAAACAGGATTTACACCCACAGCTAAAACATGGTGGTTGTTATTTGTCGCTCATCAATATTCAAGTAAGTTTTCAGCTTCACAAAGTAAAAGCTAGTAAAAGGAAAGTGTTTCTGCTGACCTCACAGTATGTACTCTTGTAAAGGTCTTTGTGCAGTAGGTGCTTTGTCAGCTCGTTCGTGTGCAGGTAGACATGGTGGTTGCTTTTAAGTACCATGGTGTTTGCCAATAACACTCGCTCTGGGAAATGCAGGACATAATGGTGCATGTCTACTTGCTCTCAGTGGATGTTTCAGTGCCGCTGCAATAATCCAGAGCACATTTTAGAAAGGGCCATTGTTGCAAAACTGAAGGGAACATTGCACACTATGGGACGTATTCTGCCTCTCGCTTGGTAACAGATTTTGAGTTGGCTATGTAAGTATTGTTTTTTCTGATTTCGTATAATTGGGATGTAAAAATCAAGGGATATTCAAACTCCCGGAGAATAGACTGAAGTGTCGTCAAGCATGGGATGCATATTTAATAAGGAATCAGGACCTTTTATGTCGAATATGATATAAACATGAGCTAATCCACTTGGGTCTACTGCCTATATCCCCAAATATTTATGTGTGCAATGAATGCTTTAGTGTCTAAAATGATGTGATTTCCAAGTTTAGTCCTGTGAGTTTTGTACTTTGGCCTCCAAGCAGTACCTAACGACGGAAATTGTATTGTATAGAATACAAAGAGAAAGCAAAGACAACCCACCTGTTTGGACTGCATCTTGTGCAGTAGCATTTTCAATCGTTTGACTACCGTAATTTTCGGACTATAAGCCGCGCCTTTTTCCCCATTTTTCGACCCTGCGGCTTATATAACGGTGCGGCTAATCTATGGATTTTACAGGTTACAGTCCACCACCTTTAACTCTATGGGCTCTATGACCTGTCCGCGCCCCCCACCTTTAGGCGGCGGGCTCCAGCGGGAAAAACTGGAGGCGGGAAAAGAGTGAGACCGGTAGCGCGCAAAAGTAAAAGTGGAACCGAGAGTGGTACGAGAGACAGAACGAGAGCAAGACAGACAGACAGACATTACGAGAGCGAGACAGTTTGTGCAAAGGAAGTTTTCATTATGGAAAACAAACGTAGAAATGCATATGATGCAGCTTTTAAGTTAAAGGCCGTCAATCTGGCAGTAAAAGAAGGAAATAGAGCTGCTGCAAGAAAGGGAGGATGATGGAAAGCATAATGAAGGAGTGGCTGAATGAGTGCTACGTCAAGCGCCCTGGAGGATTCTTTCGCCAAAAAAAAGCTTTGCTCGTTTTGGACAGCATGAGGGCCCATATAACAGATTCTGTGAAAGCAGCCATCAAGAGTACAAACTCAATTCCAGCTGTGATTCCTGGGGGCACAACGAGGCATCTGCAGCCACTTGACATCAGTGTCAATCGTGCGTTCAAAGTGGCACTACGCGTACAGTGGGAGGCGTGGATGACTAGCGGCGATAAATCATTCACCAAAACTGGTCGCATGCGAAAAGCAACTTTCGCTCAAGTTTGCGAGTGGATCCTGACAGCGTGGAGGAGTGTCAAAACATCCACGATCACCAACGGGTTCCGAAAGGCTGGACTGCTGCGTGATGAAGAGGAGGACGCCGCCACAGCTGAGGCCCTTCAGAGGCTGTTCGATTCCGACAGTGACGAAGAGGAGTTCGTTGGTTTTGAGAGCGACAACGAAGGAGAGAGGAGAGTGGCTGACGAAGCCACCCTGAGCCTGTTCTTTCCGACACTGAAGATGAGGACTTTGGTGGTTTTAGTACGCAGGAAGAAGACGAGGATTAATGACTTTTCTGGTAGGCTGATTACCGTATATTTTAAGCAGCCGTGTTACTGCAATTTACGCGCTTACTGTCGTGTTACAGGCACTTTATTTTGCACTTTTAAAAAAACACATTTAATTTAGCCATTGATATTGCCTCGTCAAGCGCTGTAAGCTTTGTTTTTTGTTATGGTACTACTGTAGGCTATAATGTAGATCAGCGGTTTTCAACCTTTTTCATGCCAAGGACCCCTACATTGATACACATTTGGCCGCGGACCCCCAATTAAAAATATTTTGTGAATATGTTATGCAAATATGTAACTTGTTTGTTGAAATGTTAATAAATGGGAGCTTCCTCAAACAGCCATCTCTTTCCCGACAATCCCCTCTGTGCACGAACCCTTACATATGGTAATTAAACATTAAAACACCTGCGGCTTATAGTCCAGTGCGGCTTATATATGTACACATCGTTCAATTTAGCTGCTGCGGCTTATATTCAGGTGCGCCTTTATAGTCCGAAAATTACGGTAATTCAAAGCCAATCTACATGTAGGGTTCTTGCCTGTTAGAGTTTGTTACTTGATGCACGTTGTGTTAAGGCCCCTACAAACCAATCTGACACCAAAGAACACGTCCCGACGGAACACGACTGTTGTGTCGCCTCACATCTCCTGCGTCTTGGCCATGTGTCGCACTGGAACACACCGCAAAGACTTCAGCCGACGGCCAAGAAGCACGTACGAACTGCGCATGCGTGAGTGGCAATAACTCTCCTTACAAGCAGGCGGCGGTAGTGTGTGTTCGTCATTCAAAAGAGGCAACAACCGGAAGACAGACTGCGTGATAACCAAGAGAAGAAGAACAGACTGCGTGATATAAACAAATAGCTCCATTTTCACTCTACAGCGAGAAGCTCACGGGGCTTTCCCGAACCTGTGTCGAGAGCTGGAGTGATGAAATCTCAGATTTGCCTTCTTAATCGTTTGTTTGGGTCCCTCACTTCCTTTTCGCTTCTCATGCACTGATTCGCTAGCTGAACAGCCAATCAGAGTGATTCCTTTAGCCGACAGCCTTTCACCGACAGCTTACCGATTCGACATGGCGGCGGAAGGTGTTGGCACGGCCGAAAAGACACGGCGGGCCAGGACACACCAATCTGAGTAGGGCGACAGGACGCTCATCGACGGCCAGACATCTATCAACGCCGAAAATCGGCTTGGTGTGTAGTCGCTTCGGATAAAAGTTTAGCTATAATTAAATATAATGTTCCTTCTTGTTTCCCGTCGAAGCTTGACTATGAAAAAGGTGTTCAACTGCATGCTGTGTGGTATTGGGAAAAGCCTTAAAAAGTGTTAAATTCAGTTTGTTGAAGCTTGCACAAACCCTAATGCCAGCTGTGTTTTATGACCCAGTAGTAATGATGTCTAGACACAGTTGTTGTAGAATCAAGGAAGGCGTTTGTACAATATCAAACCCGTATCTGCCACTCATTTCCTTGCATCGTCCGTTAAAATGTAATTTGGTCGTCACACTTCATACGACAACTCTCTTAGGTTTCAGAAGTGTCTCATTGGGGAACAATAGTGCTCAGATGGGATTGCTAGGATCTATTACAGCCAGTGTAACGCAGCACACCTTGATGGATGGGCCCTGTGGTGTGAAAGTCATTGTTCTTTTCCGTATCTGTAAACTACAATAGCCATTCTCTCCCACCAGTCATGCTTCCTGTGATACCTTTGTAATCTCTTTCATGCAGGCATCATTACTAAATTCCTTAGGAAGGGTTTATTTCCAGCAGCAAGTACAACCTGTTGTTTGTTGGCACTGGGGATCATTAGAGGTAAATTGCTTGTAACACTGGTTAGTTTGTCAGGAGTATTGAGACACTGATTACTGCAGAAATTATTGTCTTCCCTTGTATGACATGTACGCTACTGTTGAAATCAAATCAAGTTTTATTTATATAGCACATTTATAAACGATTTTTGGTGGAGCCAAAGTGCTGTACATATAATAAAAATAGCCTACAGTAGAGACACTTTACAGCAAATACAACAACACAGATTGTTCAGAATATCAGTATGAAAAAAACGACACCCTCTGTCCTTAGACCCTCTGTCCTTAGACCCTCTGTCCTTAGACCATCTGTTCTTAGACCCTCTGTCCTTAGACCCTCACATCGTACAAGGAAAAACTTCTAGAGAAAACCCACAGTTTAAAGGGAACATGGGAGAAACCTCAGGGAGAGCAACAGAGGAGGGATCCCTCTCCCAGGACAGCAACAATCCTGTGGAAGCCATCAGGGAAGCAGCTTGACGAGACCCAAAGGCATGTGCTTGCTCAGTAAGAGAAGAGGCGTCAGTTGATTGATGAATCTGTTCGTTGTTGCTCAAAGCAAAGCAGTCGAATCAAAGCCCCGAAGACAAACAGAAAACATATTTATAGTTCTTCCATACACTTATTGTGAACTAATTCCATCTCAGCACTGCTTTGAAATGCCCCTTATTTCGAAGGAAGGCCAATTCGTTCTGAAGACATTTATTGGCACCATTATTTTTGACCTTTCTACGATAAATTATCCTCCAGGGGAAAATCTTCCACCACTTTATTCTCTCGACAGCTCAAGTTATTTCTATTCCACACCTCCACCCTGAGGAATATTTTTCTCTGACGAAACTATTCTGTCTGATTGCACCATTGTCTTTTGTTCTGGTCGGTTCAGGACAGGACCCACAAAATCGATTTGGCAGAGTTTTCAAACTAACGACTCCAAGTCTGTTTCCCGAAGTCATCCGATGTGACGTCAGTGAGCTGGTTATAGCATGCTCATGTCTGCCAACCAGGCCTGTCTGTGATGCTTTATGCAGAACAACCCCATGGGGAAGAGAGGACATATATCTAACGGTCCAACTGGATAGAGACATTTCTTGTTTTCTGTTCAGAAGACCATTTGTAGTTCACTCTTGGGATTGTTATTCACCATTCTGGACAAATAAGGCAAAAGCATTCAATCTCAGGTAAGGTGAAATGGGGATGTTCCTTTGCAAAGTGCTTTACTTAAAGGTGACCTATCATGCTATATTTAAATGATATAGTGTATGACCATACCTATATAAGGTATATTTATACATTTTATTTTCCAAAATACCAAACAGATCATTTTTTAGCCATGCCTCGTTTCGCTCATTTTCGCTTTATTCCAAACCTGCCGATGAAAATTCTGAGCAGCAGCTGACCACGCCCCCAGCAGAAGAGCCGGCGAGAGTCACGTTACCATGCTTGCTGTGATTACGAGTGTGGAATACACATGTCATCTCAGAGCAATGCATGTGTTCAAGCATATTATCAATTTGATCCAGAAACTGAAGCAGCGGAGGTTTTGGTGGAGGTGCAAACATCTCAGTTGTCAGCAATGTGTGTTTCATGTGTTTTAAAAGCTCAGTTATTGACTTCTTTCTAAAGGGGTACATGTGCAACTTGCGCCACGATGCCTTCTGAACCGGAGCATGTGCTGCATGGAGATACCACACGTAACATTAGCTTCACTAAGTTGTCTGTTTAGAGAATACATTTTTCACATGTCATTCAATATATGTTTATCACACTAGGTGTAAAGACGGATGCAGGAACATGAGGACTCTAACCTGTACGGTGGATCATCCTGGATTGTGTGCCTAAATGTGTTTTCCCTGCAGAATGCATTGAATATTTACAGAGCTGAACACAGTTGGACTACAGTTGAGGCAAATAGAGCACTGAGTGGTTTGTTTTGACTGAAATTGTAAAACGAATGCTAATATTGTTCATGGAAATAAATACTGGTGTATATGGCTTTATGCAATCTTTCATTCTGTCATTGTACTATTATATACTACACAGCAATGGCATAACGCACCCATGTGTATGACAAAAAAAGTCCACACACAACCTTATGCTTTTGAAATCAGAATATTCTTTACCCATCCAAACATGAATAATCACGACACATTTGATATCAACTCGGAACTTTATTGTCAAAATCAACGGTTATTTGAACCCATGGAGAGAGGATCAGAGTGGTGATTCCGGCCTGCGGTGTCCTCTGATCCGTGAAATGTCTATGTTAGGTTCAGACAGCAGCCAAACTGAACCGTGTAGCATACCCGGCGATGACCTCCTCCCTGTCAGGTTGCTCATAATGGTGCAGGGTCCACAAAGACTTGGTCGAAGATGAGGTCCATCAAGTTGGCCACGTAGCCTGTGCAATGTTAAAAAAAGCACAACAAAAAAAGTGGTTGAGATTAGTAAATGCATGTCGTCAACAACAACATACCAGGGCTTTAGCTCCGTTTTACTCGTGGTGTGTGTCCCCTCGCATACATACAGTGTTGTATCCTAACACACCCCCATTTATATTCATGTGCGCACACAAGTAAACATGCAAAAGCTTTTACATATAACGCTGCAATAAACGGCATGTCTCATTAGCTTAGCTTAGCGTAGCGTAGCGTGAGTTAGCGTAGCTTAGCTTAGCTTACAGATCGATGATATATGATGTTCTTACAGACTACAATCACAAAAGCTTTTACATAACGCTGGAAAAAACGGCACTTACCTCCAGAAGATTACGTTTGTTATTATAACTTACTCAATATGATTTTTTAGAGGATACAAAATACTAATACATAGGAGAATAAATACTTGTGTTATCGGCTAGGCCAGGCGTGGCTTTACAGCCTTCACACAGATCGCCATTACGGCAGTCTGAACATGTTCGCAAATGCCTGATAATTAAAATAAAAGACAAAGCAAAGACTGCGGAGCGTACAAAATAAAATGTTACAAGAACATATAAACACCTAACCGATTACTAGTTGGGGTTGAGGCGACATTGATACGGCTAAGCTACATGCTACAAGCAAGAGATAGCTTTATCAGGAAAAACACCGCTAAATAAAAACTTACAGCTTCAGAATTGGATGTTTCCTCACTGGCCTGGTCCCGGATGGTTGGTATTGATCCCGGGTGTAGCATTAGTTTGGAGGCATATCCGTGTTGGACTTGAGAGAAGTTCATAAACATGTCCGTGGTTTAACTGGCTTAGACATCCTGGCAATAGCAGGCAGAAACACAGATGTGACTGGGGTAGCCTGCTGATAGCCTGTATGCGAATGAGAGGTTTGGCAATGCACGGCCGTGGCTCATTCCCCTGATAGGTGGAGAGTTGACCAATAAGCGGAGTACGTCTTTGTGACGTAGAAAAGTGTCGGAATGTGGATCCATTTTTTTCAGATCCGTTGCAGCCCCTTTTTTAGAGATTTGGCGAAGGAGGAAAATAGAGAGGGTTGTGTTTTCTGACACTTGGCGAGTTCCCCGGAACACCGGGGACACATAATCATGTATAAAAGACGTACAAAGGTGCATTTTGCATGATAGGTGCCCTTTAAGTGTAATTTTGAGCTAAATGTTCCTAGATTCAATGTGATGCACTGGTGGAATAGGCCATTGCACAGTATATTCATAAAGGCATAATCAAAAGTATAATTGACTAATAGAATAGCAACTTCAAAGCCTTTTTCAAACTAATAATGACTGAACTATGCCTCAGTTCCTCAGAGTAGTTTGTCTTCAGTTATTTTATTACATTTCCATGATATCATGCAACATATTTGAGACATCTGAGATGATGCTGTACTTTAAGTGAAATCCGTTTTCTATGCACCTGATAGGACTGTATTTAGACATGTGGCGTTTCAACTCTATACACAACAACAACAACAACAACAACAACAACAGCAGCAGCAGCAAAGAAAATGGGAATTCCCATCCACTACCGATGCATTACATTAAGAATTGATTCATCAGGATAATAGTTGGTTGGTGAAATCAATCCAAAAGAGTGGGCCAGTTGAACTTTGAACTTTCATTACATATATTCATTGAAGAAAAGTCACATCAAATCTTTGTGGAGCCTTAAGATTGTTTTATAACACGGCTTAGTTGAATACTTCATTCTGATTGGTCAATTGGGACATTCTAAACGTTGTTAATTCTCGCTAACAGACAATATCCTGATCGCCATATCATTGTTTGTTTTTTCCTTAATGACCGCCCCCAGCACATTATCCCTTCATTTGTGTGCTGCTATGTTTCGCCTCTTCACTTTAGTAGAAGCTCCAGTTTACATGTTTTTACTAAATCTGTTAAGAATCTAAACAAAGCCTGAAGATTGATGTACGCTTTAAAGGTCACCTATCATGCAAAATCCACGTTCATGTCTCTTCTGCATCAACATGTGTCCCCTCTTCTTCATGTCTCTTCTAAATCAACATGTGTCCCCTCTTCTTCATGTCTCTTCTACATCAACATGTGTCCCCTCTTCTTCATGTCTCTTCTAAATCAACATGTGTCCCCTCTTCTTCATGTCTCTTCTACATCAACATGTGTCCCCTCTTCTTCATGTCTCTTCTACATCAACATGTGTCCCCTCTTCTTCATGTCTCTTCTACATCAACATGTGTCCCCTCTTCTTCATGTCTCTTCTACATCAACATGTGTCCCCTCTTCTCCATGTCTCTTCTACATCAACATGTGTCCCCTCTTCTTCACGTCTCTTCTACATCAACATGTGTCCCCTCTTCTTCACGTCTCTTCTACATCAACATGTGTCCCCTCTTCTTCATGTCTCTTCTACATCAGCATGTGTCCCCTCTGTGGAAAGAGACTCTGAAAGTTTCAGGAACAAAGATTCTCTCTCTTTTTGATCCATTTCTATAAAAACCTGTCTGAAAATGAGCTGATCAGATTTTGGCCACTTTATGATGTCATAACGATGTGTTGTCTTGTGTAACCATTAGCCAATCAGCAACCAAGGTAACCCCCTCCCCCCCCCTTATCACCTGAATCTCCTCCTAGAGCACCATTGTGTTCTTTGTAACCAAATCTCTCTCAGAGGGGCGTGGGGAGGGGCTCCTTATTTTCATCTGAAGTAACAGACAGAGAATCAGCACTTTGGAAACAGGGCTGAAACAGAGGGGATTATGGGTAATGCTGCAATGATCTGTTTAGTGTTTCAGCCAATCAGAGACAAGCTCTGTATATATCTGAGACCTGTGATATATTGATGAATAATAGGAGACCTTTAAAACAGGTTAAATGTACCACACTGCCTTGAATCTCTGTATCTTTCTTCCACCTGGCAGACTGTACACTGTCTGTCAGTGATGGCTTGTTTGTTGGCAGTGAACCCTGAACACCCACCACTACTTGAATATCTCTAATTAGATAATAAATGCTCTCTTTCGCACAGCAGAAGTCCTCTGAGGTCAACTTTCTCTCGGTAAACAATATGCACAGCTACAGAAAATTACTATACTTGACATTCATCACCTCATCAAAATTGCAATGCAACAGCCCACTCTCTGCTCCGCCAACATGATTTTGTTGTGGCCTGTAAATAAGTGGTACTTAAAAATAAGACTAAATAAGCTCTCCACATTGGGTGCAAGAATCTATTGAGGCTTGAAAGAAAGTGTTTGCAAGAGAATGAACACAAACACACACACACACGCTCATTATGCTTTCATGTTGTTTACAGCAGCTCAGTCTTGTAGAAACATGATAATGGCATGGTTACATAACATAAGGCACAGTATGAAGATCTTGTCACTCCACATATATAAGTAAACATCCATAATTGCATCTCGAGGAAAGAATATTTCAAGTCAAATCATATTTATTACGGGTGTAAATCCAACGTCTTATCACGAAAATATATAATATGCCGATACTATGCAGTTTTTTTTGGATGACCTTACTATAGGTATAGCCAATATTACATGTAGAGGTAAGCACACATTTACTACAACATTATGAAGTATGTGAAATATAAAGTGGCCGAGTACAAAAGTGTTAATTGCTTATTAAATCCCAATAGATCCCAATCAATGGGTCGTTACACCTGCAATACTTATGTAAGTGCAAGTAAACTTCATTTTGGAAATCTGTTTGGAATAAATACTGCAGAACCACCACCACAACAACAAAAACATTTATTTAAATCCCACTGCTTATCTTCCTCCTCTTCAAACAGCCGAGCAGAATCAACACGGTCAGGGTGGTTCGGTCTCATCAGCCTTTCGCTCAGTGTGTGCTTTGACATAGATGAAAGGGAAATGTAGAAAAATACAGCCCATCTTGGCATGCTGTGAATTGGATTCTCTTGCTTTTTTCTTCTGTGTTGTGTTGCTCTTTTCTCCCACCACAGCACCTTTTCTTTATTATTATTATTTCTTCTCCAGGCTACATTTCTGCGTGGAGCTATGTCTCAGCTGGCACCCTTCCTTTATAGTGGGGATTAACAGGGAAGCCTTGCATATGGACTCAAGAAATAACTATCCTTATTCTAAAGCATTCAGTGTGAAATCTCCACGGCTTTGCAGAGTTATGTAATTATTCCTATTCCTAATTATTACTGTCTTTGTCAGCATTATACTCTAAACAGTGCAACAACAATTATCAAGGCTTAAATATTCCAATAATTGGCTTTCTTTGCAAGGTTTTTCCCCAACTGCGTCGATTCAACAAAGCAATTAGATTTAAAATGAAATGTGCAACAGCCTACGCTTCTCCGAGTCAAATGAGAAAGAGATGCAATTTTCAAAAAAGGTAAGTGAAGCCTCCTTCCAACAGTGATTGCTCAATTGGAATTAGCCGTTCATGCAGAAAACAGCGAGGGTTTCTGCCAGTAAACATGTTGGCGGAGCTTCACAGCAGATACCATCGTTCTGTGCCTCAATGTGTTTTGGCCTCAACACTAATCAGGAGTGGATACGTCGGCCAAAAGACAGAACCAAATGTCTTAATTCACAATTTCCACCCATGTAGTTCTGAAGTGTTCAAAGTCGCAGCTTGTTTCCCATTTTGAGGCTTAATGCTGGCTGCTGTGTCTTCGTGGTGGAGGGTGTTCAGAAACTTACTAGGTTTAAAAAGTATATATATTGTATATTAGGACAGGGCTATTGGGCAACAAGGTAAAAATCTTCTGTCACGCCATTGGTTGCTTCACATCTTCAATACAATTTGTGTGCTGGTCATATTAATCTAAATCGAATAACCAAATGATAACGCCTATTTTGCATTTAAATACTTTACAAATGACTATTTATATATGAGTTAATAACAATATGATTCTGAAATATTCTGAATCATCACCCAGCCCTACTCCAAAGGGAACCTTTTTATAAATCTTGTTTTGTACTTTTCAAGAAAACCTAATGGGATAATTAGTACAGTTACTGACACATAAGTTGTAGTACCACCGTTTGGCCACTAAAATACTTGCTTTATCATCTGGCGCACTTTCTGGGGGCTTGAATCTGCCTCTTTGATTGTCTTGTCTTAACACGTCTTCAGACTCTGTTCCAATTTGTTTTTGCTTTAACACTTTGGACATGTGTCTTTTGATTTGACTGAATTGCGTTTTTTATCCCGACAAAACCGGTTTGCCTAATCATTCTCAATGGTAGACATAAGGCGCTTTCCCACCGAAGTACTTTTCCCGTCAGCGGCTTCACTAAAGAGTTCTGATGAACTAAGTACTGGGAACTAAGTACGGCAAAGTACTTGGTGTGAAAGCGCCTTTAGAACGTTTTCCTGAGAGATATATGCAATTCACTTTTTTTACTGGCAGCACTGAAATCCTAGTGATGCATACAAGTTAAAAGTCTAGATTTATCTATATTTTTTACGTCAATAATCTGGTGTTTGAAGCTGCTTTGGTTGAGCATAATCCAACGCTGAACAATCAGTTATTTGAGTTTACAGTCATGCTGCACATTCACTTTGTTAACATCTAAACGTAAGGTAATTGCCACTCTACATGAAAAGTTCGTCCTGATGTTCATTAAATGTGAGTAGCCGGTGGCTGTCGCTAATGGAGAAGAAGATGGGGGTGTAAAGGAGAAAATATGACAGTTATCTCCACGCCTTTATTGTAAGTTAGACTCTGTGAGCTTTCCAATTAGACCGTCTGTACCCGAGAGCCCTGTTGTGGGTAATTGTTTTTAAGAATCTGCTAATCCCCTGAAGAATGCAGTAATGACACAGTATCGCTGCAGCATGTGCTCAAATGATTGTATTTGCATTTCTGAAAGCTGCCGTCTCTCCCACTCGTGTACAGACATGGCTTTGTTGTGCTCTGCTGTAGGGCATATTGATGCCTGCTGCAGATTAATTAAATGTCTACCATTACAGCTGGAATGGATGCAGGTGTCTGACATTCAGGATGTTATTGAAGCAAATTGTCCTAATTGAATTGTGTTTTTGCTCATCTGATTCTGGTGATTTGAATAAGGTACGATCACAAAGACACTCTTTCCTTTCTGCTTCAGAGTTTGCATTCAGACCAAATTCCTGCTGGAAAGGTGAATCAGAGTTTCTTGTTGTTGCGATAAGATAAGGTCAGCTGTCAGATTCGTTGAAGAGGTAAGCTTTGTGCACAGTGGGTCTCCGAACATTTATGTGTTACCGCATTGCGCTTTAAAAGACATCTAGGCATTAAATCCCAAGCAAAACACATCTGCATGGCCTTTTATTATCTAACAATCAAGCTTATCATAGATGTTGTGGTATTTGACTGGTATTAGTATCAACTACTACATTTCTGGTGTTACATTTTCAGTTTTAGTTATGCATTTGCACTTGGGGGGCGTGTGGCGCAGTGGATAGAGCGTAGGTGTTCCAATCAGGTGGTCACAGGTTCAAACCCCACTGCAGTCAGCATGTCGTTATGTCCCTGAGACACTTCACCCCAAATTGCTCCTGTGGGGATTGTCCACAGTATTGAGTCTGTACGTCGCTTTGGATAAAAGCGTCTAACAAGTGACATGTAATAATAATAATAATAATTAAATGAAATAAGAGGACATTGCGCGGTAGAAATCCTCAACGGAAGGTCCTATTCCATTTGGTTTCCTTACATAGTTAAATGATCCTGCATCTTCCTCGTGTTTTAAAGGTTAGAAAAGACAAGTATTGCTGGGATAGGATTGGTTTAACTTGTTTATTGCTATTCCATTGCATAGCGACTGTTTTCTCTCTGCTTTTTGGCAGTTCTGCTATTCTGTTTCCCTGACAGTTTCCTTTGATAACATAAAACCAAACACAGCAGACATTATTAGTTCTCCATTTCATAGTTGAATATTTGACAACCGTTGTCATCTTCATTTGTGAACTCAATGGCGTGAAGCACCAAAACTAAAAGCCATCAAGGTATTCTTCAGCAGGGATAACTTGAACAGCCTCGTGGAGTCGATCAGTCCATCAATCCGACCCGTGGGACTTTCTTTCTGGCGACACACAGCTGTCCTGTTAGTCTGTCAATGAAGCTGATACCTGAATCCCAAATGTGGAAAATGCCACACGCCGGAAAGGAGATCTAACACAGGTTTGAAAGACATTGACAGCAGTCCGCTTTGCTCGGCTTCCCCACCAAATCCAACTGTATTTGTTTCTCAGCGGAGCAACACGGAGAAACGGCAATCCCTGCTTTCTGTCCCTGATAAACAATGCTAAACAGAGCAAGAGAGGCGACACACCGTGTGGAAAACAATTGCTTACTCAGGCTTTTCACATATAGAAAGATCTGGAGGAAGGAGGAATACGCAAGTAGGAAAAGCCCCGTTTTTCATCTAAGCTGGTGATGCAGGCAGTTTCTTTTATTCATGCTCTTCATTCTGATTGATCTCACTGTGAAGCAAAGAGATAGTGAGAGGCTTGTAATAGCTTTTGTTTGTCACCAAACGTACACGCATGCATCAGCTTTCTTTTTCTTCACACCAAGGCGTATACAGTTTTCTGCATTATGGAAGAGTTACTTTTGCCATCTTTGTCAGGACCTTTCATTGATTTTATATATTCACCAGTCAGCATCTAGTTGTGCTAATTTTGAAGGAAACTGAGCCTGATTTACGTTCCTTCAATCAAATCAAAAATACCTTATTAATCCCAGAGGGAAATTAGGTTTTTGTGACGGTTGCAGCATGTTAGAATAAGATAAATGCATATTTTTGGAAATGCCCCCGATGTAAAAACACTGGCTGGTGAGGAGTCTCTGGTTTAAATGTAGCATGTCTTCACAACCACGCAACATTATGCACTATTGATCATTTGTGCTAAAAACAACACAAGAAGGTAGGACTGTACTTCCAGAAGCATGATTCCCAATAAGAAAACCTCTGTTCTTGACCAAATATCTTGCGAAGACGCACAGATTAATTTCTATTTTCTGAGTCCTCCTCCCAGAAAACCCATTAATAATGTAAGAACAAATCAAAGGAAATGTTGCATATATTTGAGTAGCCAATGAAGCTTGTTTCTTCATGATTTGTTAATGGTTAAGTTAAACTCTTTTGCCTGACAACCTCTATTGGTGTCCAGTCAAACCATGAGGCCCTTTCACACCAAGTACTTTTCCCAGGAATAGTTCCCGGAACTTAGTTCCCCGGAAATCTTTAGTTCCTGAACTGTCCTAATGGATCGCGTTCACACCGGAATAAGTCCCTGAGGGAAGATTACGCAAATGAACGTCACTTCCTCTTCTTCTGCTTTGGGTTTACTGGCAGGCCGCAAACAACATCACGGCGTAAACTGCCACCCGAAGTCCCCGGAGTTGGGGACTGGCTTCAGTAGAATCTGCTTATTCAGCAGCTGCTACTGAAGTCTTCCGAGTAAATCGCCAGAACGCAGACATCTCCTCATCACTCACCGCTCCCATGTTTTTTTTTGTGTTGCCATAAGTTAGTCTCTCTCTGTTAGTGTGCTGGGCTAATGCTAATAATGCTAATGCGAGCAAATAAAATGGCGGCTTCACAAATACTTTTCGGCATTTTACAGGGCGTGGTTTGCAATTCGCCCAGCCAATCAGAAATTGGAACCTTTTCCTCCCCAGGAAAATACCACCTCTCTAGCAGGGACTGAAAAGGTTCCTGAAAAAAAGTTCTAGTTCCAGATATTTTTGGTGTGAACGCAAAATCCCAGGAACTATCGGAACTATTCCTGGGAAAAGTACTCCGGTGTGAAAGCGCCTATGGTCTCATTCAAATGAATCAGGGGTTGCAGTTTTGACGCATTTGATAGTTGCTTGAAACCTGCTGTACATGTTCTAGTTGTCTCAAGGACAAAGAAGAGTAAAGCAGCGAAATGCAGGGAAGCTTTTACATAAAAGTCTGTTTCTAAATGGGGAAATATCCAACCTCTTATCACATATGCTGTCACACTTTACCCACAGCTGATGGAGACCCTGAGAGTGGGCTTGACTGCCAACAATGGAGGTGTGAAGTGAAGAGTGCCTCATTAGGAGCCACCATGTCATCGAAAATGGTGCAATTAGCAATTGGGAGGAAATTCTTTGACCTGAGACGCTGTTGAGAACTCGCCACCCACGACATGGACTGATGACTGATGAGGAACACGGGGGCTTAGAAGTGTTTTTTAGCATTATTATTAAACCTACATGGAAGCGTTCAAAATCCATTTTCACTTCAATCATGAGTTCCTCCGTGGGTTTTGTTTGAATGCGGATTTCTTAGCTGACAGTGTTGATTCCTGATTTTGATTATCCTCAGTGATGTCATACTCCTCAACATCCATCCTTTTTTTTTTACCTTATCTCCAAGATGAGACTTTAAAAATTCGACACAAAGAGTGGATTAGCTCTTTGAATTAAACCTTAAATCAATATCTTAATTCCCTTTATAACCACTGTATGAACTCAACCTCTAAAGAGATTGAGTTCTTCTTGTGTGTCAGTCCTCCACGCCAATCAGAAGTGCTGTGCTCCACATGTACCAGTCATTGTTAACCAATCAGAAGTGGCCCATGATAGAAGGTGATAGACAGATTGATCCAATCACCTGCCAAGTATTTTTGAAATACTTTTCCAAATGGCTTCCAATGGAGCTTTCCTAGATGGTTTGGTGAAACAAAGCATCTGAGTCGGGTTAGTAATCACATGTTTCTATCACAGGGTGAATCTTAAACTGAAGCGTGACTTTAAAGCAACCCAACGGAAGTTTCATGTAAGTTTAGTTCTTTCACTCGTAGCTCGGGCTGCGGGGGTGCTAGAGACGGGAGCACGTTGATACGACCTTCCTAGCCGGAGTCATGGCCGCATTTTACAATCATCTTCCGTTGGGTCGCTTAAAAACAAATATCGTAAATCGAATCGCAATATCTGTCAGCAATTCGATTATTTCCCCAAATCGTGCAGCCCTAGTAGACACTTAGCTTTGAACAAATATAACAAAAATCTACCTATTAGCACTCGAACAAGAAATAGTTCAGAACATAATCTTCCTTAAAACCATATCAAAACATGTTGATAAGTAACCTTTATAGTTGCTGATAGGCAGATTTTGTTAAATTTAGACTAAGCCAGGCTAGCTTTTCCCCCATTTTTCCAACTTCATATTTAGAGTATTCAATCATCTCATGTAACTCTGAAACGGTGTCCAACAACTCCCATTTAACTGAGATACATGAATCCTGATAGCATTTTGCATCATCCCTTGCAGCTGTAGTGTTGCACAATGACACATTTCCAATATTTAAAATAAGGCCACATTGCATTGGGGGATTGTTAGCAGAAAGTAGTGTACGTAACATTGTGGATTATTTTCCGGTCACTTTAGAGGATTATGTACACGCTCATTAAATGGAAATGTAGAATTCACTGTTTTTATTTGAGACTAAAACAAAAAATATATCTTAAGCACTATGTATTGTTTGTCCCGAATATTTTGTATTGACAAGGTTCCCCTTTTTAACTTAAATACACAAACACAACATGTCTTTATTTCATGTACCAGACACACTAGCTATTGTTTTACTTGATTCTTGACATGACCTTTGTACATTGATTAACTATTAACTTTTTCCAAATGACTGGACACAAAGTCACTCCCCTTTAGGAACAAACATATGAAGTGAAGCGTGTTGATAATCATTGATTACTTTGTTTGACTAATACTGCATTTACATTGAGTTTCTATCACCATCAAGGGCACTCAGGCAAAAAATCTCATCGCCATCTGAGCTTTGGTTTGAAACCTTATTATTTTTCAATCTACTAATATGACTATCATTCCTCAGCCGAGCTTTCATGCGTCACCTTTAATCGTCAGCTTGCTTAAGTAATACTTGTGAGAGGTAAAGCAGACAGCCGGGTTGTTTGCATATCTTATATAAAGTGCACAGTCGCCAAACCCCAAAGCGAAAACTTGTCATTATTTCATGAGCAGGGACACTCTGAGCTTATAAATGAATGAAGCAGCTTTGGAACTGGTCCAAACAGAACTTCCTTTTAAAAGAATCAGTTATCCCAGTCTTTAGCATTCAAGTCTTCTTTCTAGAGTCGCTTTTCTCAAACACAGACTGACACTTTAATGGTTATTTATTGCCGAATCGAACGCTTTGTCCCAAGGATCTCCTCCTTTATGGGATTGTGTCTTCAACTAATGTCCCACCTTGCCAACCTGTGAAAGTAAAGCAGCAGTAAGTTTAGCTTTTACTCTTTGAAGTCGTCCAAATCTGTCTGGAACTCCTGTGAAAAGATACCTACAGCCTTCTCAAAAAATCAATGCCGCCACTTAGCAGCAGACAGAGAGAAATAAGTACCGTATATATTAAGCAACTTTGGAACTGGCCCAAACACAACTTCCTTAAAAAGAATCCCAGTCTTTAGCATTCAAGTCTTCTTTCTAGAGTCGCTTTTCTCAAACACAGACTGAAATTTTAATGGTTATTTATTGCCGAATTGAACGCTTTGTCCCAAGGATCTCCTCCTTTCTGGGATTGTGTCTTCAACTAATGTCCCACCTTGTCAACCTGTGAAAGTAAAGCAGCAGTAAGTTTAGCAAATCTGTCTGGAACTCCTGTGAAAAGATACCTACAGCCTTCTCAAAAAACCAATGCCGCCACTTAGCAGCAGACGGAGAGAAATAAGTACCGTATATATTAAGCAACTTTGGAACTGGCCCAAACACAACTTCCTTAAAAAGAATCCCAGTCTTTAGCATTCAAGTCTTCTTTCTAGAGTCGCTTTTCTCAAACACAGACTGAAATTTTAATGGTTATTTATTGCCGAATTGAACGCTTTGTCCCAAGGATCTCCTCCTTTATGGGATTGTGTCTTCAACTAATGTCCCACCTTGCCAACCTGTGAAAGTAAAGCAGCAGTAAGTTTAGCTTTTACTCTTTGAAGTCGTCCAAATCTGTCTGGAACTCCTGTGAAAAGATACCTACAGCCTTCTCAAAAAACCAATGCCGCCACTTAGCAGCAGACAGAGAGAAATAAGTACCGTATATATTAAGCAACTTTGGAACTGGCCCAAACACAACTTCCTTAAAAAGAATCCCAGTCTTTAGCATTCAAGTCTTCTTTCTAGAGTCGCTTTTCTCAAACACAGACTGAAATTTTAATGGTTATTTATTGCCGAATTGAACGCTTTGTCCCAAGGATCTCCTCCTTTATGGGATTGTGTCTTCAACTAATGTCCCACCTTGCCAACCTGGGAAAGTAGAGCAGCAGTAAGTTTAGCTTTTTCCCCTATTGCTCTTTGAAGTCGTCCAAATCTGTCTGGAACTCCTGTGAAAAGATACCTACAGCCTTCTCAAAAAACCAATGCTGCCACTTGGCAGCAGACGGAGAGAAAGAAGTACCGTATATGAAAGGACGCCTGGGGTCTTTAATCTGATCCTGCTACCTGGGGATGAGCCAGAAATGGCGGTGTTTTGATGCAGACATGGTGACTGGGGAGATATAAATGACACCGGCAGTGAATCACACCGTTGACACACTGCATCACACCTTTGTGACGCTCGTTGCTGTGGGACCTCACTGTGAGCAAGGTTTCTCTTCTGTGTGTGTGTGAGATCTATGGTCTAGTGTAGTGTAAAGACAGTTTGAACTTTATGTTAAGTTAAATGTAACTATCAGAAGTATTACCTGTGTATCAGCAACAGGACAGAGTCATATATTAGTTTTTTTATTGACTGTTTCCTGTACAACACAATGCAGGCAAAGTCTACCAGTAACCTACATACACTCAGGGTACTACTCTCCTGAAATAGACATGAGTTCCCAAGAAAACCCCATTTGAAAAAGATAGATTTGAGCCATACATAATTGTTTCTTTCTATAGAAATTCATTTTTTCTGTTTATTTTGGCTCTAGATATTTCAAATTGGCTCTTACAGTAATATTGCACTTGTCGACATGTTTATTTTATCCGATTTTCCAATTAATGTGTGTCCAATAACACACATGCTGTCAATTCATGCAGTGTTTGGCAGGGCTCTCAGTTTATGACGTCAATATTTAAGGCTGTGTGCATTTCCATAATTAGTCATGGGATGCATCATCGGTCTGGTCTCTTTATCAAAGCAAAGCATACCATAGTCACGCTAGATCAATTATTCTATTTCTTTCTTGTGCTATGCTATGTACTTTTGCATGTAGGCGGACACGTTCATGCATGTGTACAAAAACCTCCCACCCACAAAACATAGGGCTACTCCTAAAGCCTTGAGTAATTCAAACTCTGCACATCATTACTTGTTTGAGTCAAGAAAACATTGGATCTCGTATGTATGACAATCGTATTACAACTCGCAACAGAAAATATTTGTTTGAGTCCGCACTAGGGGTGTAACGGTTCATAAACAATTCGGTTCGGTATGTACCTCGGTTTTTAGGTCACGGTTCGGTATGTTTTCGGTACAGCAGAAAAAATTATCACAAAACATAAAATATATATATATATTTTTTTTTTATTATTATTAAACTGTGAATATTCACTCAAATAAATACAAAATATAATAAATTAAACATTAAGGTGCAGCATTTCGATGAACTGAAATAATCTGTATTTGAACTGTACTGTACTGCATCTAAGCAGCCAGTTTGACATTAGGACTTGCTTGTCATTGTATTTTCATGTTTTCTTTAAAGAAAGATGAACTTGTCCACACTGCTTGCCGAAAGGGCAGATCTGCTGGCACTAACAATGTCTCCTGCTGTGGAGAACACCCTTTGTCCGTCATCCTTGTACGTAACTGCGAAACCAAAATGTTCCCAAACCGGAGACTTCAATGATGCTGGAGGATTTTCGAGCTCAACTTTATCTGCGTTCGCCATTTCGACAGTTCCTCAAATTACTGACTAAATTTGAACGCATCCCTGTGACCAGCTCTCATAGTATGCCTCTCGTCCAATGAAATGACTTGCTCGCTCTATGACGCGTTGAACACAATGTGAGCAAATTACTCTGAATGCTGCGACGCAGCACCTGAGATTACTTCCAAAAAAATGTTCACGTTCTAAATGTTTTACATTTAACGTTATATTCGTTCCGTACACTTCGGGAACACACGTGTACCGAACCGAAGGGCCCGTACCGAATGATTTCGTTACGGGTACTTGTACCGTTACACCCCTAGTCCGCACAGTTCCTACCATTCGATCAAATAGTTTCAAATGTGGAAAAGAGCCATGACCATTACAGTTTAATTGGGCAGATCTTTCTTATTATTCCTTTATGCGACACATTGCAGCTAACATTACATAGAGATAAGTGGCCGAAATAATGCAGTTTTCTTGTATGGTAGAAGCAAGAGTATGTTATTTCCTTCAGAGTCTTGAACGTTTTTGACATGCATTTGCGTTTTTTCACTCAATTTAGTATATTCTTAAACTTTAGGACCTATATACTCTTCATGTTAATGCTTAGCTTTCCAATATCTAAAGTCTGTATTTTAGGAAACAGGTATTGCCTTGCTGTAATCATTCAGATATCTCTTCAAGCTTCAGCAGTGTGCGTTACACAAACCAACGGATGTCTTTTTTAGAGATATTCTTTTCAATACAAGATTCCCTCTTTGCTTTAACAGTCAGTGCCGAGACATGCCAGAGGGATAATAACACAAAGGAGGATTTTTTTCTATGAGCGTCCTTCCTAAAATCTCTTACAACATGTTATTTTCACAAGGCATTGAAAGGATGATGCTTCAAAAAACAACTTAGTTATTGTGTTAATCCTTGTTATTGCACTGTCATGCATTTCTGTTTCTCATTTTTGTTGCGACGCAGTAGAAAGTCGGCTTGCTTTTGAAACGTTGCTTTAAAGAACTGACACGTATCTCATAAAACCCCCACACTGGCGCCGTCCTTTTATCCTCCTGTTTGTCAGTTTTCATAGCAGGATAATATAATGAGAGTCAGGGGAAGATGATATCTCTATGAGAAACAATCGTTTAACTGCACTGCTTATCAGCTCGCTGCATATTGAGCTGATAAAAACATCAGGGAGTGTTTAAAGCTGAATACATCTGCGTTTGACACATCTGCTTTAAATGATATGGGATTATAGGGGACAGCCAGTGATGAAAAGTGACCTGCAATGCTACTATCCCTTCTGCAGGCTGCAATAAGTCTGTAAACAGAAAAAGCTTTGGATCCACAACTCCTTTTGAGTTACAGACACAGCAGCTCCTATTGTAACTTATCGACTCATGCATGGAAAACGATTGTGAAGTCTGAAAAGAATACTGTATTGATCGTATTCAAGGTCAGTTATTCATGTCTTTAGTATAGTCTCTTTCACACATGCACCGCGTCCCTGAACCGACCACGGGAAACTGTATCTGAGAACACAAAGGACCAAATCAGTTCATTTAATGGATAAGGGTTAGCCAATGGACTCGAGTCCTTACCCAAAGTGATGGAGTTCCAGTATCTCTGGGTCTTTTTCTCGAGTGAGAGGACAATGGAGCGTGAGATTGCTCGGAGAATCAACGCAGCAGTAGCTTTACTGGACCATTGTCACAAAGAGAGAGAAGAACCAGAAGGCAAAGCTCTCAATCTATCCGTCCATCTTTGTTCCTACTCTCACCTATGGTCATGAAGGATGGGTCATGACCAAAACGGACGAGATTGCGGATCCAAGCGGCTGAAATTAGTTTTTCTCTCGAGGGCGGATGACACCTCCCTCGGGGATAAGATAAGTCGGAAGATACTCAAAGTAGAACCGGTGCTTCTTGGCGTAGAAAGGAGCCAGTTGATGTGGTTTGAGCTTTCTCCGAACCCTGGATAAGCAGTAAAAGATGGATGGATTTAGGGTTTGAGCCAACTCCAAATCATGAGACAAACTAAGTCACATTAAGACACTCATGTTAACAACAAGTAACAAACCAGCTACATGACAGCTTTTGTGCCATGTCTTCATACTTAATTCTTTCATTTCTGATTTGAGAATGGCCAAACCTGATTGCCAAATACTGTCCGTAGATCTATTGGAAAAATGGTTTAAGATCTCTTGTAGGGTTGCAAAGGGGCGGAACATTTCCGGTAAATTTCCGGAAAGTTTCTAAAATATATTTTGGAAATATTCGATGCAAAGTTAAACATAAAACATGACATTTCAACAGATTTTTTTTTTAAAGTAGAACAGAACAAGTTTTAATTATTTTATTGAACAATTATTTGTTTCATTGAAGAACGAAAACAGGAATGTTGAGTTAAATATTACTCATCCCCCCCCAACCCCACAAAAATGCACCTCCATTTAAAAATCCCCAACAAGTCCCATTCAAAATGTTAAATGAAAAGAGCCCTTCTCCCTTCAAAAAGTCCCATTTAAAAATGCAAATCTTCCCTCAAGCAACCCTCTGCATTTTTGCTAAACCCTTTCAGTCAATGGGCTCTTCCTGAGCCTCATCAACATCACACTCTTCCTCTTCAGTGTCACTGTCCAGCCTTGTTGAGGATGGCTCTGTGTCAGACTCAGACTGTTTGCCCGAATGCCAACCAGTTTTTCCACTCTCAGATTTGTGAGCCTGTTGCGAACCTTTGTGTGGTCTCAAGAGCCATGCAGTAAGCAGTGTGCTATGGCATGCATATTCAAGTGTACTTGAATGGCATCTGTTTGTTTTAGTCAAGATTATGCTAAAATATACTTTCTCCAACTATGTTTAAGTTCCCTATGAAGAGCCAACCTTCCATTTAGAAAATTCCCAGTTTATTCCCATGGAAAGTTTCCATCTTTGAAAATTCCCGGAATTTTGCAACCCTAATCTCTTGAGATGAGGGCTTTGGGCGCTGACCCTTCTAGTCTGTGAGAAAACCTCGCATTAAAAACAAGAAGATTTGAGTCCTCGAAGTTGAGTTCATTATTTAGTTCATTACCTCCCTCGTTCGTGCTCCATTTCTTCCTCTTTCACACTTTATTTCCTCCGTTTGTCTTTTTGCTCTAAGCTGAGTTGTCAGTATCGTTTGAAGTCTTTTCTTTTTAAACGGCTTCCTCCTGTCCTCATTTTTCTCTGCCTACTTCCTCACCAGCCCTGGATTGAGATGCCTTTGGTAGAGTTTGCAGTTTTGAGCTTCAGTAAAAGCTCACTACTTTGTCTGCACTATTCATCACAAGACTAAACTGTTATTTTGTCCGATCTGTGAAGTCTTTCCCCACCTTAGCCCTACTGAATGCTCCTCTTGGCCATGTTAGTGCTGCCTGGACTCAAACAGTCTCATGGAAAGACATCTTGACTTGGGGCAGATGCCATTTTCCTAACTTATATTAGTCATTTTATTTCACTTATGCAACTGTAATGGTGTGTTGAGGCAGATCTAGCTGCAGGCTGTTTGTTCACCAGCAGGCGTTCAGCAGCGTTTCCTCTTGACACCCGTAATGCAATCATAGTACATAGAGATAATAACATCTCAAAGTAATAACCCTACCATCTGTCTCTATAATAACACACACTTTTGCATCATCAAATCTGACATTTGTGGTATTTTCTAAGGAACAAAATAGAGTTTTTTGCTTGAGTTTGAAATGTCAGATTTTACCAAGAATGTTACCAGTTTTCTCCCAAGTCAATGACCTTTATAGTGGGATAAATAACTAGAACTCCACCTGATTATTATTAGTTGATCGGTGGGTGCCGCCTCGACACCTTTGATTGATAGCAGGTTGATTTAAAGTGCTCTGAATTATGCAACTGTCAACATTTTACAACTTCTTGACAAGTGTTTCTGTATTGTATCTCACTGATACATACAACCAAGTCTAAACTCTCCTCTACCACTAAAAGTGCATTGTGCACAGTGCTACTCTCTGCAATGTCACATGGTCCTTTACTCAGGGTGTCCGCGGGGTCTTAAAAAGTATTCAAACTTGATCAATCAATTTAGCGAAAATTAAGGCTATTAAAAAGTATGCAACGGCATTTTCCAAGGTATTAAACGTTGTAGCTTGTTTTCAATAAGTATATAAATGGTCCAAAGAGGTTGTATTCTACGGTCTGCCTGAATGTAACCATGGCGTAGGTGTGTAGTGTGATTCTGTGTAGTTTATTTATGGCATCCCGTTGGATTTGACGTCATCTGAACAGAACATCGCACTCTCACTGCTTGATAGCGCGCGAAGGTCCGTTTACGCCGGTTGCTAAGCAACATCGTTATGGGGAAATGTTGCGTCCAAATGGTTGGAAGATAAGGAGGAAGGACAATCAATACTGTGTATAGTCAATGTGAGGTAAAGTGTGTCGCCAATGTAACCGGTTAAAACTCCAAGTGGCGATGAGGTCTTAACATGTATGGAAAGGGTCTTAGAAAAGGTCTTAAAAGGTATTAAATCTGACTTCAGGATTCCTGCATAGACCCTGTTTACTGCCAAAACTTCCACTAAGATTTCCAGTAAGAAGTACCATTTCAATGAAGGTGTTTTGACAGCATTGATTTTAAATCCTGATTTAAAACACTGATGATTTGAGCAGATGTGTTGCACATAGAAACCAAAGATTGTTAGTTTAAATGAACACTACCAGATCAGAGATAGGTGTATGAGATACAATATTTACAGTGAGTGTTTTGTAAGATCCCAACTGTCTGATCAGCCATAGTGTATCCAGTAAATAAAGGATAACAATGGGGAGACTTATGATAACTGAGAATTTTTGCTTCTGGAAAATCTTTGGGTTATATTGTCTTTCAAGCTGGTGATCCATGTCACCTTCATCTCTCCAAAATTGGTGTGTAACCCCCCCTCTCCCCTTTGGTATTTGGCTCAGCCTTCAACCTCTCCAGGGAGCCACTTAAAACAATAGGACTGCACTTTATATAAAGGGAGTCGAGCATTAGAGCATACTGAGGTCTTTGAAGGATGAATTCATCAAACCCTTTGGGCTTTAGGAAAGGTGAGATGGTAACTTGAGTGTTCGGATGCCGCCATAGGGATTTTGATTATGTGTTTTCACGATTTGATTTTAAATTCGTTTTTCAATGTGTTGATTAATAGATTTAGTTGTCATGTAATTAGTTGGTTGTTCAATTCAACATTTTTCTCCAGACTGAAATATCTACAATTTCTAATAACTACTATTGGATGGGTTACACTTAATTCCTTTATTGTCATCGTACAAGTTTATGAAATTAATATCAGCAATCCATATCCACATATTTAAGCAGGATGGTCCTGGAGTATCTCGCAATGGTGTAAAGATATTCATGGTCTTTGGTTTTCTTTAAAATGCAAAGCAGTCTCTAGGGTGGCAGTCAGCGTTTCCGCCAGGGGGGCGTCTTGCCGTCATTTGACGCCCTTATTCAGCTCGGGGCGCCCTGAACGCGAGCCGAGGGCGTCCAAAAATATTAATAATTCGAGAGAAGATCGAGTTTTTATTGCTTGAAATGGAAAAAGGACATCTCTCTGTTGGAGGGGCAAAGGAGTCTGGTGGGATTATTTTTGGAGTATTTTGAAGATCGTTTCCCCGACATCGAAGGTGCCTGCTACAGGACAACACGGAACGTGCACGATTTGGACGCGATGAGCGGGGGGATTTTAGTGGAGCATGCGCGTGAGCTGCGAGCCTCGCAGCGGCAAAACTGAGGCTCCGTGGTAAACTGTGGTAACATGAAGAGCCGTTTGGGAGCCGAAACAGCCGGCGCTTTAAGAGAGCCGAGCCAAATGATCCGGCTCACTAACGTAAAAAGACAGTGTCTATAAGGGACGGCTCGAGTCAAAATTTAAAACACCCCCCCCCCCCCTCCCCCTCTCGGGGTGGACGCTCCCTCAGCCCGGGTCTGGGGGAAACACTGGTGGCAGTAGACCTTAGGGTGCCTTTTATTTATCCTCGCTCTTAGTCTCCTCGAGGTGCGTTTACGGGATTGAATTTCCTCGAGGGCGATCGATTTTGTGTTGTCAAAGGGTAGGTGTTGAACTTTCAAATATTTGCCCACTGGGATCTTTGAAATGTAACGTAAAGGCCACGATTCCCACTGTGACTGGGTGAATGTTACTAGTAACGTAAGTACATCCTTTCATGACATGATGAAAAAGATGTATTAGATGTTGATTGGCACGTTTGGCCGATAACTGACTCGCTTAGTAAACTCAGTATGTGTCCAAATACCTATGCAGCAATTTGAATTGCTGGATCCCTTTTTATAGAGCTGTACAATTAATCCAAAACGCAATATATACTATATTTGTTTGGTACAGATCCTCCTTGAAAAATATCCTGACTGTGGTTGTTTTTGTTTATTTCTCAATAACAACGATCCCAGTCTCTGATTTCAGTCAAAAACAATCGCAATTAGTTATATTTTATTAAATCGTGTCACCATAATCCAGCACTGCTTCCCTTCCTGCAATAAACAATCCAGCCATTTTTTGTATCGGCCTACTTTTGCAGCTTATGAATACAAAGTTTGAACTATTACTTTTTCAAGATTATTACATTACATTACATTGCATTTAGCTGACGCTTTTGTCCAAAGCGACTTACAATAAGTACATTCGACCAGGAAGACACAACCTTGAAGAAAACAGAATCATAAAGTACATCAGGTTTCATAGAGCCAAACATTTCAAGTGCTACTCAACTGGCTTTAGAGAAGCCAGTCCTTTATGAGTATATAAGTGCCTTGTTAGTAATTCTATCGCTGGAAGTGGAGTTGAAAGAGATGAGTTTTCAGTCTGGAAGGTGTGTAAGCTTTCTGCTGTCCTGATGTCAATGGGGAGCTCATTCCACCATCTTGGAGCCAGGACAGCAAACCCACGTGTTTCTGCTGATGGGAACTTGGGTCCCCCTCACAGCGAGGGTGCAGCGAGTCGTTTGGCTGATGCAGAGCGGAGTGCACGTGCTGGGGTGTACAGTTTAACCATGTCCTGGATGTAGGAAGGGCCAGATCCATTCGCAGCATGGTATGCAAGTACCATTGTCTTGAAGTGGATTCTAGCAGTTACCGGGAGCCAGTGAAGGGAGCGGAGGAGCGGAGTGGGAAAATGTAGGAAGGTTGAAGACCAGACGAGCCGCTGCATTCTGGATGAGCTGCAGAGGTCGGATGGCACATGCAGCTAGACCAGCCAGGAGGGAGTTGCAGTAGTCTAGGTCGAGGTGACGAGAGACTGGACCAGGACCTGGGTGGCTTTCTGGGTCAGCTGGGGACGAATCTTCCTGATGTTGTAAAGCGTATATCTGCAGCAACGGGTTGTAGCAGCGATGTTCAAATCCAAATGAAAACTCAAGTCGTACATTTCCAAATGTAGTCACGTCATGTGTTAAAGACGACTCTGTCAGAGGTGTGTTTGTTTAAATGTAAATAAAGCTGAGGCTGCCTTCGTAGCGGCGCAGTTTAACCAGCAGAAGAAATGTAATAAAGAAGGGATTACAACTGAAGCCGACATGAGTGAGCGTGGTGGGAGCATGTGTGTCTGTGGGTGGTTGGATTAAAAGACGAGGATTTAGATTGGATGTAATGATGCGAGGCAGAAAGCGATGAAGGACCTCACCCCCGCTGTCTCAACTGTTAATATTTGGAAATGAGAGAGGGATAGTGAGGTTTGTACTCATCTTATCAGCGTGTACACAGGCATCATTTATACTGGGGACGCTGGGGACATGTCTCCATCCCTCTTGGAAATGGCCAATTTTGTCCCGCACCACTTTGCATTCGGATCACTTGTTAAAAATGTTCTGGAAATAGTGTGAACAATGAATTGTACACTTTGAGAAGAGCTTTATTTGCACAAGAGAACTTGTACAATCTCGAGGACTGTTTTGGTGTCCTTCTGGTAACCCAAGTATTGCAACTTGGAACTGCGACATGTTTAATATTAGTAATAATTGCTTCAGCTTTGCAGCTCGCATAACTGAGTTACTGCGCTAGTTGTCAAAAAGGTATTCGAAGCATATGTTAGTATGTACGGGAGGCACTTAATGAAGCAGTTTTATCTGAAAAAAGTGTCCCCTCACTTTCTAACAAAGTGACGCCCATGAATGTATATATATATAAACATTACTGATGGTGTTACGTTTGGGATTTCCTAATTTTCTCCCATTTTCCCCAAATAAATGATCATTGCTCTCACCTCCCAGCCTCACATCACCCTCTGACCAGAGCCTGGATCTCTGAAGATTAAAACTTAACGGATCATGTAACACATACGCAACCTTTTCCCTCTCACACCCACATCACACGGTCTGCAGGGGGTCCAGTGTAGCTGTCCTGTCACCTCGCTTCTTCGCAGATATTAGCTGACATCTGACCTTTAATGAACACCCAACGGCAGCCCGCTGTTGAGCAGGTTAGCGAGGCTGTCTGACAGCACCAAACACTAATGAGAGGGTCTCTTTCTCTCTCAGCAGAGCCAGTGTCAGTCCTCAACCCTAACCATAGAAAACCCGCTACACACCTCATTAGCGTCATGCTAATAAGCCACGACACGCAGGGGATGTCAGAGAGAAGCTGGATGGGAGTGGAAGAGGGGAATGCATGTGAGAGCCGACTGCAAGTGACCATATAGCATTTAATTCAGACCATCATCAACATAGTGTTAGTTCTTCCCAATGCTGCTCAGAGTAGAAGTCGATAGATGACTTTGAAGCAAGTGCTAGCTATTTTCATTGGTAAACACTGAACAGGACACTTCATTTTGTTGTCCAAAGCTTTGTGCCAGAAACCACGTCTTCCTAGAAGCTCATACCTGGAGTAGCAAAGATAAAGCAGGTTTATCCGGGGGTCTGCGGGGTCTTAACAAGTATTACAAGTTGATAAATCAATTTAGCGAAAATTAAGGCTATTAAAATGTATTTAACGGCATTTCCCAAGGTATTACATTTTGTATCTTGTTTTCAATAAGTATATAAATGGTCCAGAGAGGTTGTGTTCTACAGTCTGCCTGAATGTAGTCATGGCGTCGGTGTGTAGTGTGATTCTGTGTAGTTTATTGATGGCATCCCGTTGGGTTTGACGTCGTCTGAACAGGACATCGCACGCTCACTGCTTGATAGCGTGAAGCTCCGTTTACGCCGGTTGCTAAGCAACATCGTTATGGGGAAATGCAAGTCTGCGTCCAAATGGTTGGAAGATAACGAGGAAGGACAATCAATACTGTGTATAGTCAATGTGAGGTAAAGTGTGTCGCCAAGGTAACTCGAAGTAGCCTTTAAATGTACGGAAAGGGTCTTAAAAAAGGTCTTAAAAGGTTTTACATTTGACTTCAGGATTCCTGTTTATAGTGTTAATGCAGATGGTGCCATTATTCCACAGCCATTACATCGTGCAATCAACATTTACTTCCTCATGATAAGTTAAATCCAGAAGCTTGTCTATTTGATGATCTTCACAGTCACTCATTGTTCTGGAAACTTTGCAACCCAAGATGCTCGTGGCCTGTTGGATTTGCAATGGATTATTTAATATAAATGTAAATTAGTTTTTGTATTGATGTGGGTTATTCGATAGATTTTGATTGTAACGTGGCCATCTCGAGTGATTCAGATCTTAAGTCCATTTCTTTTTGCCTCATTTACACACTTATTTCTTTCCAACAAATTCCCTTTCTTTTCCAAAGGCCTTATCGTCTTATCTCGTCCTCTTTGTTCAATCTAACTACCGTGTTGGTTTCCCGCTTGTTCTGAATCCCTCGCCGCTGCAGTACTTTCTTGTGTGTTGCTCTTTAAGAAGGCTTTACATCCCTTTGTGCCTGGGAGGAGTTCAGCTACAGTCTGTCAGGAGAACAGGCCTTTGTTAATTGCTTTGTGTGGTTCTCAGGGGGACAGCCAGTTCATAAAAGTTGTTCGCTTTCTTCTAATGTTTTAGTTTGGAGAGTAAACCCTATTGCTTTCATTTGAAACAACTGGTCTATTTTCTCCCAATGTTTAACATCGAGAGCTCAGTTTTTGCTTCTAGCTGGAAAACACTTCACGTCTTCACCAAAGTGATTAATTAAACGAGGCTCTGGTAAAACAACGTATTAGGGGAAGCAGGACATTCCAAAAAACTTCCATTTTACTGAAATACTTTTCTCAGGGTCCAAACTAAAGTAAACACAGATAGCAGACCGCTTGATTTGCCATTGGAGCTAACGACATAGCAATATACTTCGGGTGCAACTAGCCAGCTGACCATTCCAGGTGACTGTTAGCACGCTAGCAAACAACTTATGTATTACCTTAGTAGTCCAAGAAAACAATGAACAAGGGTAAACATTGTTGGGGCATCAAAATGATTCAATACATGAAAAGTGGAAACTTCTTTGCTGAGAGGTCAATGGGGACAGTTGGCTGCACTTGCATGTCTGCATGCTTTGTACAGCAGGGCTATTCAATTAGTTTGGAATGGGGCCGGTTGATGAAAATGATCCAAAGCAAGGGGCCGGAAAAAAGATGGCTTCGGATACAGTACATACTACAACAGCATAGTGGAGTGCATATATAGCCCCAAGGCCTTTATAGATCTAAATGGCAAGTTCAGAACTCAGTAGGCCGACACGTGAAGCTCATTTAACCATCAACATCATTTCATTTGATTTAATTTAGGTGAAATGATCTAATCATTCACGCAGAGATGCAATAAATGACAGTTTGTTGCTACAGTAGCTAGTAGGTGGGTTCGAACCCGAGCCCGCCGAAGTTTTCAGGGAATGTCTTCCCCTCTATCTCTCAATGTAACACCCTCTCAACAAAAAAGGTAGATTACTTTTTAACATTATACTCAAAGGGCCAGTAAATATCACCCCGAGGCCGCCAATTGAATAGCCCTGTTGTACAGAAGATACAGCTATCAACTAGCTTAGCTTAGCACAAAGACTAGAAATGGAATAAAGCATTGCTCCATTAAAATCCACCAAGCAGCACCTCTAAAGCTCACTAAATCTAACACAAAACTCCCATGAAACCTCAAATGACATTACGTTTAATGGCTTAAATAAATACATTTATAACACTGATAACACGTACATAACAGTGAGTATAACTCAATGTCAAACTATTCCTGTCACTATTGGTGGGGAAATATTCTCCAAGGCCCATAACTGTGACCCAGTTCAAACTGTCCTGACTGAGCACAGGCACCTGTACCCTTGGCTGCTGTGCTCTCAGTGTTGTGTCTCCCTGCTCCTGCCTGCTGGCGTCAGCTGATAGAGGTGTTATGGTTCTGTCTTGTTATGCAGCATGTTGATTACTCTCTCTGAACTAGCTAGGTAGAGTTCTTCAGAGTTGACATGGCAACTCTACCGTGAAGTCAGAACCTCTGACTCTTTGACTTGTTTTGTGAATTCTCCGGCCGAAGCTCCAAATAAACCCGTCGGTGTTTGCCATCAAAGCTCCAGCTCTCCCCGTGTCTCCTTTGAGTCGGTGACTCCTCCTGCATTGCTACACAGAGGTTCCCCAGAGCAAGTAGAGCAGTGTGGTTCACATTTCACTCTATCTCGTAGCAAAGCCAAAAGCACATTTATCATTTTTGCATTACTTTATAATAAGACCTTCATGTTTACGCTATAAATCCAGTTTCATTCTGGAGCAGATGATTCCCAGAGGTGAAGGCTTTACGGTTCTCTTTCTAAATCAGCTTTGTTATTTCCATAGGGGCCACAAACGTAAGCACGATGAAGCCAAGGAGGAGGAGGAGGAGGAGGAGAAAAAGGACGATGAAGAGGAAGGATCTGCTGACGAGTCTTCGAAGGATTCTAACGAGGAAGGAGGAGACAGCAGCTCAGAGGCGGACGAAATGGCCGCTGCTCTGGAGGCAGAGCTCAATGACTTTATGTGACGAGACTCGGTCACAGGAAAAGGACAAGAGAACATCAGCCCCTTCCATCGGTACCTAAACAAATCCTATTGTTCTGCTTTTGAGTCGTGTGTGCTTCGGATGTATGAGCCATGAATGTGCGCTGTAATGAAATGAATGTCCTGTACAGAAATGATGTCGCTGTGTAAATAAAGGCTTAGATTTGTTTTTGTAGCATTTACATACAGCCTTTTTCTTTGGCGTAAAACACTTTGATGTTAACGTTTTATTGTAAGATAACGAAACCATAGGAGACCTAAAATTTGATACTTTTTTTCTATTTCAATTTTTTATATTGATAAGTAAAGGACGGATGGAATTTTGCTGGTCGTACATGCCAAAGACTTTGGAATAGATTTGCCAACGCGTGCAGCTAAATATTTGACTGTGGGTTCCAGTTTAACTTTTACTTTGGCCGCCTCGACAGTTTTTTTACGGTCATAAATGCAACCAGCAGATCGAGGCGTTTGAATGTGTGTTCCCAGTTCTTGGATAACATATTGGTAATGTAAGCTCTTTAAGGTGCATCGCCAAGACTCGAATCCAATTCAACTCTCAGTTTATGTCCATTTTCATGTGTTTCATAAGTATGTGTGTACTTTGTCATACCACCTCTACTATAGCTGTTGTACAGTTCAGAAGAACAGACTTTAACTTCGTCTCTGCTTACGTACACTTGAGTTATAATGAGAAGCCTCCAAGGGGAAGTTCTCCCAAATTACTAAAACCTATTTTCTCCCTTGCCCTTAGTTGTGTCTAATCGAATGAGTCCTAAAACCAGGAAATGAGTCAGGATGTTACCGCTTCGGTTCCCTCGTCTTGAAGTCGAATGTTTTTTTGAAGTTTTTGGGATTAGACGCCTAAAATAAGGTCTACACAAGCTGAAGAGATGTTCACGTTTGGTTTTACAACATCAAATCAGCAGTAACTACCCCACTGTTGAATTAAAAAAACGCCCGTTGCGTGAGATGAAGTCATGTGACCATCTGTAGTTGCTTTTATAACGTTAGCTTTTTGCTTAAGAAATCACAAACTGATGTGGAGATTCATCTTTTGAACAACATGTGTAAGTATCCTAACTGTGGGTTTGCCACAGAATTTTTTAAGTATTCCAAAATCCTATAGTTTTTTGTGGAGGGAACCGGTGTGACGCTAACTTCCTGGTGGGACTACAAAATTACGTCATCACTGCACCACTTTGTAGTTTAGTTGTTGAGGTATTTCATGCTTCAGTTGTCTGTAGGAAGGAAGATAACATTAGTTACTATCAGTGAGCAGAGATGGAACATCTTCACATGCTTCAAACCAGCCTGTTATAGAACCTCTTCACGAAAAGCATGAACTTCAGGATTTCTGTTTTTTTAACCCGCTATAATCTCACTGCCATTTTAACCTCCATGTCCCAAGTTTGCTTTGATTCATTTTCTAAGTAGAGTCACATCTACGGCACTGAGTCTTGTTTTTGTTCCTTTCCGACGGCAGGAGATCAAATGTCAGTTTGAAAATATGCCCCAAAAAATGATTTCACCTTGAAAAACATCTCCTAAATGTTTTCCTTTAACATCTCTCCTTTTCAACCCATTTGCTTTTGGTTGTGTTTTCTGTGTGTATAATGAGTTCCAATCAAAATTGTAAAGTATTTCCTATACTTGACCCTGAGAGAAAAGATACTTTCGTCAAATAAAAATATGTTTCTAAGATGATGAATTTGACGTTGTTATTTCTGCCTTGACATGCGTGAAATAGATCTCCAAATAGAGACCATTAGCCTTTCCTTAGCTGGCATTAGGATCATAATGGGACCATGAGTCTCCCACCAGCATACGCTACTCAGCTAATGGGATCTGTGTCATGAGAAACCAGAAGCATTAGGCCTTCTTCCAGCTTTCGTCTGATACATGTCTTCAAATGTGTTGCAACCGGCGAATAACCCCTGTTTCTATGCTGGTTTTTCCACCGAGGGGAAAATCAGGCTCATGATTGGAGCGTACAGACGGCACGAGACAGTTTGCAATTTTCGACGCAGTAGGAGAAGTACAGAAACGATCATTTCTGCAGGGTAATGTCACTGCTTTTTATACTCAAATGTCTTTTTTTCAGAAATGATTACAATGGCTTTTATCCAAAACAACTCGCAGTGAAGATACAAGCTTAAGAATCCAAGACTATTGTGAGTTAATGAGCTTTCAGTAGACAAGTGCTGCATTTCATTTATATTAGTAGTTCTAACAAACCACAGACGACCATTTGATTGGTGTAAATTCTCTCCTGCTGATGTTCAGGTGTATATCAGTATGTAGTGTCTCTACTTTAAAGAGTCCTCTCCTGCTGATGTTCAGGTGTATATCAGTATGTAGTGTCTCTACTTTAAAGAGTCCTCTCCTGCTGATGTTCAGGTGTATATCAGTATGTAGTGTCTCTACTTTAAAGAGTCCTCTCCTGCTGATGTTCAGGTGTATATCAGTATGTAGTGTCTCTACTTTAAAGAGTCCTCTCCTGCTGATGTTCAGGTGTATATCAGTATGTAGTGTCTCTACTTTAAAGAGTCCTCTCCTGCTGATGTTCAGGTGTATATCAGTATGTAGTGTCTCTACTTTAAAGAGTCCTCTCCTGCTGATGTTCAGGTGTATATCAGTATGTAGTGTCTCTACTTTAAAGAGTCCTCTCCTGCTGATGTTCAGGTGTATATCAGTGTCTCTACTTTAAAGAGTCCTCTCCTGCTGATGTTCAGGTGTATATCAGTATGTAGTGTCTCTACTTTAAAGAGTCCTCTCCTGCTGGTGTTCAGGTGTATATCAGTATGTAGTGTCTCTACTTTAAAGAGTCCTCTCCTGCTGATGTTCAGGTGTATATCAGTATGTAGTGTCTCTACTTTAAAGAGTCCTCTCCTGCTGATGTTCAGGTGTATATCAGTATGTAGTGTCTCTACTTTAAAGAGTCCTCTCCTGCTGATGTTCAGGTGTATATCAGTATGTAGTGTCTCTACTTTAAAGAGTCCTCTCCTGCTGATGTTCAGGTGTATATCAGTATGTAGTGTCTCTACTTTAAAGAGTCCTCTCCTACTGATGTTCAGGTGTATATCAGTATGTAGTGTCTCTACTTTAAAGAGTCCTCTCCTGCTGATGTTCAGGTGTATATCAGTATGTAGTGTCTCTACTTTAAAGAGTCCTCTCCTGCTGATGTTCAGGTGTATATCAGTATGTAGTGTCTCTACTTTAAAGAGTCCTCTCCTGCTGATGTTCAGGTGTATATCAGTATGTAGTGTCTCTACTTTAAAGAGTCCTCTCCTGCTGATGTTCAGGTGTATATCAGTGTCTCTACTTTAAAGAGTCCTCTCCTGCTGATGTTCAGGTGTATATCAGTATGTAGTGTCTCTACTTTAAAGAGTCCTCTCCTGCTGATGTGCAGGTGTATATCAGTATGTAGTGTCTCTACTTTAAAGAGTCCTCTCCTGCTGATGTTCAGGTGTATATCAGTATGTAGTGTCTCTACTTTAAAGAGTCCTCTCCTGCTGATGTTCAGGTGTATATCAGTATGTAGTGTCTCTACTTTAAAGAGTGCTCTCCTGCTGATGTTCAGGTGTATATCAGTATGTAGTGTCTCTACTTTAAAGAGTCCTCTCCTGTTGATGTTCAGGTGTATATCAGTATGTAGTGTCTCTACTTTAAAGAGTCCTCTCCTGCTGATGTTCAGGTGTATATCAGTATGTAGTGTCTCTACTTTAAAGAGTCCTCTCATGCTGATGTTCAGGTGTATATCAGTATGCAGTGTCTCTACTTTAAAGAGTCCTCTCCTGCTGATGTTCAGGTGTATATCAGTATGTAGTGTCTCTACTTTAAAGGGTCCTCTCCTGCTGATGTTCAGGTGTATATCAGTATGTAGTGTCTCTACTTTAAAGAGTCCTCTCCTGCTGATGTTCAGGTGTATATCAGTATGTAGTGTCTCTACTTTAAAGAGTCCTCTCCTGCTGATGTTCAGGTGTATATCAGTATGTAGTGTCTCTACTTTAAAGAGTCCTCTCCTGCTGATGTTCAGGTGTATATCAGTATGTAGTGTCTCTACTTTAAAGAGTCCTCTCCTGCTGATGTTCAGGTGTATATCAGTATGTAGTGCTTCTCCATGCGTAGTTTTGACTCCGAGGTCAGAAAGGTCAGAAAGCCTAATGGTAATGCAGCAGAAGATAATAGATGTATTGTGGACCCTAAACCAATCAGGGCTTTATATACCAGCAGTTATATGGGTGTAATGTTGAACATGCAGGAAACAGTGGGATACATCACGATCATAAAGTCCATTAGAAGTGTGTGTGTGTGTGTGTGTGTGTGTGTGCGTGTGTGTGTGTGTGTGTGTTAGTGTTATGAAGCGCTTCTTTCCCAGAACGCCTGATGACCCGTCGCCTTGAAAAGCAAACGGCAATAAACTGAGAGCTGTTTAATCCACAGGAGGGAAGTGATATCAGCACACAGAGTGGCTCTCCTTTTAATGTAAAGTAATGTTTTCATCTGTGTTTTGATCATCATCGATCCACAAAGGTCACTCAACGTCGACCCGGGTGTCAAAAACGACTCCCTGTAATAAGTGAAGCCATCTGCAAAACTGATTTACAACCTTAATGGAGGATTAATGGGATGTTTAATTAAAAGTCAACAAAAACCAAAGTATTTCTAGTGAGAAAAACAGCTTTGTTCTTTATCAAGAGCAGTTGCTATGGAGTCCATAAACAATTATAATTGAAGTGTCACCTAATGTAAAAAATGTAAATGCCAACATTAATGAGTAGATGTTATAGTCGTGTGATAATCATGATCACCCGTTTACCTCCACGCAATATGCACATAATCAGAGAAATAATGATCTTCATTATGACTTCACTACGATGAACACCTGTCATCATCATCTCTAATTGAAAAGTAAAAAACTGACTGATGATAATGCATGTACGTTTTAATTAAGGTAATTGGTTTCATGCTGTCTGAATGCAGGCATATTGCAAAATTAGTACTTTCATATTTGTGTCTTTTAACCGTCCTGTTGTCTTCGGGTCAAAACTGACCGATTTACTGCTTTCATCAATCATAACTTTTTAGTTTTACATTCGATTGCATCAAGGCTTCATGATATCCTTCACAGGAGACATTTGAACATATAAAATTGCTGATCACCACTTCCATTGAAGTCTGGATGATTTAGTCAACTTTGTAACACCATGGTGACCGCCATAAAGAAAAGGAATTAGTAACCATCCGGATCCACACACACACACACACACACACACACACACACACACACACACACACACACACACACACACACACTCTAGATGTGTTCCCCCCCCCCTTATGTGCCCAATCCCCCCATGTGAATCCCACCTGGCACACACACACACACACAGAACAATTTGACACATTTCCCGCTCTTATGTGCCCCTCCCCCCACATGGATCACACCGGGAACACGCAACACATGTCCAGTGTCTGTTCTTTGTATATTTACTGCAGTGCTTCATGTATACCAGTAGTCTGATACAATATGTACAGTTTGAAAGGGTGTGAAATGAAATTTGGTGATTAATGGTTTTTGTGTTAATGTAATAGCAGTTAAAACAGGACTGGTCGAATTTGACAGCGAACACCAAAGTAAGGGGGGGGACGACGAAGACAATAGGAGGGTTAAGTATATGTCGACGCTGATTCTTAGGCTTCTCAAACAAACAAAAGACAATTAACTTTCTCCAAATAAGACCCCAAGAAAAGCTGCCTTGATAATGTTTGAGGCGGTGGTTCCACATGTAGTTCAATATAATCTTTCACAAGTCATCCAAATGTACAGCAAACTTTTAGCCAAATAAATGTTAATTCATGTGTATTTCCATCTACAGCTGTTAGGACAAACAGATGGTGGCACTAATTCTGCAGTTGGGCTTAAATGATGACGGAAGATTAGAGTGTAATGACATATATATATTAAAAGAGTGCCAGTCAAACTACAATAAACAAAAACTTGGCATTTCTCCTATTTTAAAGGTCCCGTGTCATGGCCATGTCCACTGATCATATTCCATTGTTGAGGTCTACTAGAATAGATGTACATTGTTCAATGTTCCAAACTCACATTGGTTTCTCAAACAGCATCTCTGTAGAGTCTGTGTATTCACTCTCTGTCCTAAACGGCTTGTTGGAGCTCCTGCCCCCCCTCCCTGTGAGCCCAGTGTGCTCTGATTGGTCGGGACGTTGCGAGGAGCGGACAGGTTTCCGTGTCGGCGATACAGCGAAACTCATCCTGAGCACACAAACACTCACAGCCGAAGTAAAAACAATAAGTTTGGCTTGATATTGAGTAAGGAAGGAAAGTTATTCCCGCCTTCTGTGTCGGAAAAAAGGTTTGAAATTGATGTGAATTGATTGGCTGAAAATGAAAGTTTGAATGTGCTTTTTATTATCACCAGTCTTTTATGAGGAAATGCCTCTAAATTCTATCGGGAGAATTAAAAATCACAACTGAATTGGGCAGTTGAAATTATAATTTTGGTAATAAAACTGTGAATTCAAGTTTCATATTAGAACATGATCACAGCATCATTATAATGTTGCAAAGAGAGAAAACCCTGTATTAGTTTGGACCTATTTTTCTTCCAATAAACTGATCCCCCCCTTTTGGACTGGGACAAAAGACATCTGCTCTCTCCTCTCCTGCTTCAAAGGTAAGATTGCACCCTGCCACACTCACACTTAGGTATGGCCACACATCATTTACTGATATCAAAATCCTTCGGGATCGGTAAACAGATTTAAGAGAGTTGTCTGAATTGAAACAGCAGTTAATTGAACCTGGTTCTTCGGGGAGTTAGTCGAGGTGAGATCTTGCTGACGGTGGTGGATCTGAGCCAACCAGTAAACTTACATAGACTCAATAACTTCAGTTACGTCAGTTAGTAGGTCTGAGTCATTTCCCGGAATAAATGATCAGCCCTCCCGTATAGATGATACATCAAGTGACAGTCGATATAGATTAATCTATATCTACTGTCACTTTTCACATTTATTAAATAAACTAAACGCTTTCATTTTAAGTTGTGAGTTTAGTGTTTTTGACCCTAAGAAACACTGATGCATTAATCAATAACAATAATTCACAGCTCCTCTCTCTGCTCCAGAGGAGTTTTTTTTTTTTTAAATATCCCAAGCACCCCCCCAAAACAGTAAACCTAGAGGAAACACTGACAGGTATTTGTGTTCAACATGTAAGAAGTAGAAAGTACAGGTATTTGGGTTCAACATGTAAGAAGTAGAAAGTACAGGTATTTGGGTTCAACATGTAAGAAGTAGAAAGTACAGGTATTTGGGTTCAACATGTAAGAAGTAGAAAGTACAGGTATTTGAGTTCAACATGTAAGAAGTAGAAAGTACAGGTATTTGTGTTCAACATGTAAGAAGTAGAAAGTACAGGTATTTGGGTTCAACATGTAAGAAGTAGAAAGTACAGGTATTTGTGTTCAACATGTAAGAAGTAGAAAGTACAGGTATTTGGGTTCAACATGTGAGAAGTAGAAAGTACAGGTATTTGAGTTCAACATGTAAGAAGTAGAAAGTACAGGTATTTGAGTTCAACATGTGAGAAGTAGAAAGTACAGGTATTTGAGTTCAACATGTAAGAAGTAGAAAGTACAGGTATTTGAGTTCAACATGTAAGAAGTAGAAAGTACAGGTATTTGGGTTCAACATGTGAGAAGTAGAAAGTACAGGTATTTGAGTTCAACATGTAAGAAGTAGAAAGTACAGGTATTTGAGTTCAACATGTGAGAAGTAGAAAGTACAGGTATTTGAGTTCAACATGTAAGAAGTAGAAAGTACAGGTATTTGGGTTCAACATGTAAGAAGTAGAAAGTACAGGTATTTGGGTTCAACATGTAAGAAGTAGAAAGTACAGGTATTTGTGTTCAACATGTAAGAAGTAGAAAGTACAGGTATTTGGGTTCAACATGTGAGAAGTAGAAAGTACAGGTATTTGAGTTCAACATGTAAGAAGTAGAAAGTACAGGTATTTGAGTTCAACATGTGAGAAGTAGAAAGTACAGGTATTTGAGTTCAACATGTAAGAAGTAGAAAGTACAGGTATTTGAGTTCAACATGTAAGAAGTAGAAAGTACAGGTATTTGAGTTCAACATGTGAGAAGTAGAAAGT
>CADEHL010001265.1:0-145000 GCA_902827135.1 Harpagifer antarcticus | reverse complement strand
TTTACAGGTTGTTATTACTATGGCAGTTTAAACCGTGCTCAGTCCTGATTACTTCAACGTCTGCAGGAATGATTGGTTTGCTGTAAAAGAACCTTTTATGACTTTGCAAATTGCACAATGTTCAGTAAACAACCAGTTAAAATCGAAGGTTCCAATGTGTTTTTAAACGGAGCAGAAATAGAACTAGTCTCCCAGTTCAAGTATCTTGGAGTCGTACTGGAGTCGAACTTGACTTTTAAGAAACATATTAAGAAAGTATCCAATACCATTAAATTCAACTTGCAACATTTTAAACAAATGAGACCTTTCTTAAGTGTCAAAGCTGCGAAGTCACACCTCCACTGTGTGATTCTACCCCACGTGAATACTGTTTGACAAACTGGTCGTTTGCTTGAGGCACAAACCTGAAACCCAGAGAACAGCTGTTCAAGAGAGCTATCAAGGTGTTTGACAGAAAGCCACATTCACACCACCACTGTACCATCCTTGAGAAACACAAAGTATTTTAAGAGTATGTGTTTTATTTATTTATAACCCCTAACCCTAAAAACACACTGGACGCTACACTAGGTCAGAAACCAGAGGAGACTGTGAGGTCCACCGCAGACGGACCACTTTTGGACAAAATGTCCTCTCCATCAAAGGCAGCTCTTTGTGGAATAGCCTCCCAACTGAGACACGGGATTGTCCCACTCTCAATAGGTTCAAAGGTCAACTCAAAGAATGGTTGAGAAACAAACAGACGTGCAATCACCGCTAAATGCACTTTAACACAAGAGCTACTTTATGTAGCTCTTGCAACATCTCTTGCACTTAATATGTCGTTGCTGCTAGATTGTACTGTCATGTGATAAATACTTGTGTATGCTACTCATTTCTGCCATCCATCCATCTTCTCCCGCTTATTCGTGGTCGGGTCTCGGGGGTAGCAGTTCCAGCAGAGAGCCCCAAACGTTCCTTTCCCCTCATCAACCAGCTCTGACTGGGGGGTCCCAAGGCGCTCCCAGGCCAGCGAAGAGATATAATCCCTCCACCTGGTCCTAGGTCTACCCCTCGGTCTCTTCCCAGCTGGACGTGCCTGGAACACCTCCCTAGGGAGGCGCCCAGGTGGCATCCTAACTAGGTGCCCGAACCACCTCAACTGGCTCCTTTCGACGCGAAGGAGCGTCAACTCCGAGTCCCTCCCGGATGACCGAACTTCTCACCTTATCCCTAAGGGAGACACCAGCCACCCTGCGGAGAAAACCCATCTCGGCCGCTTCATGTATCCGCGATCTCGTTCTGTTCGAACGTGCAGCTCTTTCTGCATATCATGTATTTATGTTCTTAAATGTTGTATGTGACAGGACTACGGATGGAAATTAGCTCAAAGCTAAAATCCGGCATATTTACATTTGAAGCATTATTTGTTTAAAGTGTTCATCAATGTGCCGAACGATTAAATGAAAATGAAAAAACGTATCAAAAAACCTGATGAAAGTAATCTGCCATACTGTCCTTTTTTTCGTCACTCTTTTCCCATTTAGCCGGAAGAGAAAAGGAGTTCCTGCTGATTGTGACATATTTTCTTCTCCAGTTGTTGCTCAGTATCTTCTTGAAAGCATTGGAGGTCATTCTACATGACATGAACTCTGAAGAAGGTTTTGAATTACAAAGCTAAGAGTCTACAGCCATGCTTTGTGGGTGTGTGCCGTCTTTAAAGAGAACTGGACACAGTGGGTGCTCGTTTATTCCTATGCAGGTTCTCAGTGGCACATAAAGCCACAATGGTGAGACTGCTGGGTATAAAATAACCTGCATTTCCCCCATCGACTGGCCCTCTAATGGCAAGCGCAATAGCATTCTGTTAGCTTTCCAACGGTCTTGGCTCTGGCTACTGGTGCAATTAAAAATGACCTTTAAGAGATAATGATTTAAATAAGTAGGGTTTCCTTCGGTGTCTTAAAAGGCACCTTTCAAATGTATTATTATTATAAGGACCATATAGGATTCTGAGTTGATTTACTTTTAAATATCACCCAATCTATTGTCTCCGACCTGGAAGCTTAGCTTAACGTGGTAACGTGTAGTCATGTGACCGTGATGTAGTTTGTTTATAGCGTCACTCACGTCATCACTGCACCACTAATCAGGGTCATTTCTGACTTAAGGTGCACACTCACTGTTATGCTGCAATTCACACGGACTGTATTCTGAGCAGCTCTGACCATCTTTCACTGTAACAATATGCAGGCTGGCAGATGGTGAGGGGGAGGTGAAGGTGGCAAAAGTGCACACATCCTTTACTCAAGTAGAAGTACAGATACTCGTGTTTAAAAATACTCTGGTAAAAGTAGAAGTACTGACTAAACTTCTTTACTCAAGTCAAAGTAAAGAGGCTTTGAAATGTACTTCAGTAAAAAGTACCCATAACTAGCAGCTGCTTTAAAGAGTACCTGACCTCCCTTTATATTAATAGAACAATAATGTCATTGTTAGCTAATGAATGTTTCCATTCTGAACAACGGCAACATGACAACGTTTCCATTGGTCCCTCTTCTTTAGAGAAGACCAGGAAGTGATGGATACACGGATCGTGTTCAAATCTATAGGCACGCAATGACTCTAAAGAATAATGATCACGCATCAAACACACATTCAGACTAAAGGAACCAGCCTGTTCTTGTTCTCGAGTGAGGGAACAATGGAGCGTGAGATGGGCCGGAGAATCGGAGCAGCGGGAGCGGTACTGCAGTCGCTTTACCGCACCGTTGTGACGAAAAGGGAGCTGAGCCAGAAGGCAAAGCTCTCTGTCTACCGGGCCATTTCCCTTCCTACCCTCACCTATGGTCATGAAGGATGGGTCATGACCCAAAGAACGAGATCGCGGATACAAGCGGCCGAGATGGGTTTTCTCCGCAGGGTGGCTGGTGTCTCCCTTAGGGATAAGGTGAGAAGTTCGGTCATCCGGGAGGGACTCGGAGTTGAGCCGCTCCTCCTTCGTGTCGAAAGGAGTCAGTTGAGGTGGTTTGGGCACCTAGTTAGGATGCCGCCTGGGCGCCTCCCTAGGGAGGTGTTCCAGGCACGTCCAGCTGGGAAGAGACCGAGGGGTAGACCTAGGACCAGGTGGAGGGATTATATCTCTTCGCTGGCCTGGGAGCGCCTTGGGAGCGCCTTGGGACCCCCAGTCAGAGCTGGTTGATGAGGGGAAAGGAACGTTTGGGGCTCTCTGCTGGAACTGATACCCCGAGACCCGACCACGGATAAGCGGGAGAAGATGGATGGATGTAAGAAATAGAAAGTACAGGTATTTGTGTTCCAAATGTAAGAATTAGAAAGTCAAATAAAAAGTAGTGTAGTAAAGTACTGGTATCAGAAACATTGTGTCGGCATTACCAGAGTGTTTCTGTTTGACAAGAACGACATCCTCTGGCATCCAAAATCCAACCTATTTATGACATGTGCCCTGCAGTTGGTGACAGGAGAAACATGTGGCCGACAGTGGCATCATATGATACACACACACACAGGCACACACACACACACACACACACAACACACACACACACACACACACACACACACACCTCTCTATGGCTGGGTGCAGCGATGTTATGATTATGATGACATCCAACCCAAAAGCTGGGAGAAAATAAATCTGTCCACAGGAGATTTTTGAGGTATACAGAACTTTTATTTATAATCACTCGATGATCAGCTCTGCTCTCTAAGAAAAACCCCATTCATTTTTATTTCATGTGGGATTTCAGGACGTTGCAGCATAAAGGTCTCCACTGAGTAATTATTAAGAGGGGTTAGGTTGCAGTTTCAATATGACCGTGTGTGTGTGTGTGTGTGTGTGTGCGTGTGTGTGTGTGTGTGTCTGTGCACGTGTGTGTGTGTGTGTGTCATGCTGGTGGAACAGCTGATAGTAAACTGTGCAAAACCTTATACTGTGTTTCCCCCATCCTTTGGCGTTGTTGTGTTTCCATGTGCACTTTGACATTTTCCTCTCCTGCCTGCATGCCAAATCAAATCATGCTCAAATCGAATTCACATTCCTCTCTTTTCCTCTGGAAATCCAATCACATACATGCTAATGCACCTCATGTACATGTACAGGCATCATTAGCGTGGCCTTGAGAAGTTCCCATGCTCCACTTCTGTCTGCGGTGTCACTTCATCTCCAGGCTTTCCATCTGAGCAGGTTGTGATTTGTGACATAAAAGAAAATGAATGTCACAGTATTGCAGGTTTGTGTGGGATTCCCTTCCCTCTGTTCCTCTCCCCTGTCAGGCAGCAGAGCACTTGTCAAACAGATGGAGCCAATAAAGACGGAGAAAGACCTTTTCCCAAATGGGATGTGATGCAGAAAGCTTGCCAATAGATGTTACATCTTCGTGAACAAGCTCATCTCCAGATGAAACGACCCACAGCACTGGAGTTACTCCGAGCCGGACTGCACGTCTTCAACTCTGTGTTTCTGCTTCCCAACAAACCCACTAACAGCCACTCACAAATCCACATCCTCGCCGCTTTGCATGCCACTTCTCCTCACCGCTCGTCTTTAATAATATGATTCATTAAGAATTCACAAAGGTTGAGACTTTGGAGACTTCCCTTTAAGTGCTCTAATTAATGCCGGTGCTATTTGCACAGCCTTATTGGAATAAAGGTACATAATAATATAATGTTTTTATTTGTTTCATCCTTTAAAAATACAGCCTGAAGGTTTGTTTGAGCAAAGAACGTCCCTTTAGGTAGAATCTGAGCCAGTCTGAACAAAGGGACCCTCTGTTTTCACAGCATTGGCAATGAAAGCTTCCATTTCCCAAAAGCTTTTCATGTCCTTTTAAAAGCAAGACAACACTTTAATCTTTTGATTGTTTTGAGACTGGGGATTAAAATCAGGATTAATCCGTTTTTTGGCCGCTGAAAGCTATAAACTCCACAGCGTCTCTGCGGTTTATTATATCACCTTGTTTTGGCAAATAAATTGGCAGCAAGTTTCTGACTTTGGATGTCTGTATCTTTTTGAAAAAGAATTGCCTATTCATGCATCCAGCAGAATTCATGAATCCATATTAGCAATCTTTTGGAGTTGTGTTAGTTTGGATAAAGTTAACTCTTCAGTCTTTCAGTTCTGTGTTGGAAAGTTGTAAGTCAATGTACTGCTCTGATTGGTTAGCTGGCCGGCTCTGTTGTGATTGGTCAACCACTTAGGGATGTCCCGCCCCTTGGCCTATCACATACCATGTGATGGAGTAGTAGCCATTATAACAGAGCTTCCACACGGCGGCGTGCGTTGAAGCTTGCCGGCGGGCGTGTCTGACGCTCGACCAACAACCAATCACATGAATTTCCCGCCCCGGACACACAAGCATGCGGTTTGATTGGCTAGAGCTTGTACTGGCATATGATTCGATTGGCTGACGCTTCCATCGAAGCTTCAAAAGTAGAACATTGCTCTACTTTTGAAGCGATGTGCGTAGCTTTGCGTCACCCCATTCAAAGTGAAGCGTCAACGCACGCCGCCGTGTGTAAGCTCCGTTAGTGTTACATAGTGATATCACACTTTTATGGGAGTAAACAAAGGAGTCCAATGGAGTTCATGCTGACCATGGAAAAGGAAGGCCAAACGTTGGTACTACACTTGTGTTCTACTCTGTGACGTCATTTTAACAAGACTTTTTCCCATTGGCTCACATTGTGAAAGAGAGGTCTGTCAGTGTGTTCTTTTCTCAATTACTCGGTACGAACACTTCCAAAGCCCTTTAAAGCATTAGGGTCTAAAAGTTGTAAAATGCGCTAAAAGCCGAATCCAGAGTTATTTCTCATCTCCATTCTTTTGGTCCATTCATTGGAGGCGGAGCTTAAGGAAAAGACAAGAACACGAGCTCTATTGGGACTTTTGCTCTGGATTCAGACCATTTTGGCTTCATGCGCCACTGACCAACTTTCATAGGATTGAAGGAGGCCCCAACTCTTACGCTGTATCCATTTCTCTTGATACATCCAGGGGAAAAACACGTGTGGGCTGTTAAGTGCACGTTAGCTTGTACGTTAGCTACGTGTACAACAGCTCAATGCAGATTTTGTTTATGTCTACAGATTGGTGTTGAGCAGATTTAGTTTTGACATTTTATCTGGAAAGAACTGTCTGAATTAAGGTTGATGACAGCAGTGAAACTGATTTGGAAATGTTGGAGTTATAAAACCAAAGCAACTGGCTTGAAGACACAAAGTTTAAAAGAGGGTAACTAGGGTGATACTTCTCTGTGGTTCAGTCATACCTAGCAACCGTGTGCACATAACACTTCAGTATCCATTGTTGCTGCAAACATATAGATTATTTATATGTTACGTATGGATGAATAAGAGTATATTATTCAACATGTACAACTTTGGCTATAGCACATGCTTTGGCCTTGGTTGATACTTTCTGAATCCACCTCCTATTCAAAGTGGAATGACATTTAAAGAAAATGAGTGAAGTGTCTCAGGGACACAACGACATGCTGACTGCAGTGGGGTTTGAACCTGTGCTCCCCTAATCCCAACACCAACGCACAACCCACTGCACCACACGACTCCCTACCATTAAAACCGAGTTACCTAATTTATTCAGCTCTAAAGTGCCTTTGTTCTAAACTGATTTGGGCATTATGATTCATTATTTCAGAATGATAGCTGGATGTTGGAGAGCCAGACCTTCAAAGGACACATACATCTTAAAAGGACAATGCCGTTAGAAAGAGTAAATAGCTGCGAGGTTCATGTGGGAATGAATGGCATTCAGACGTGACATTTGCCCTGTTTCCCCTCTCTCTATATGCATTTATTTTACAGCTTTATTTCCACTGAGATCCTGATTAGCTGTTTCCACAGTGACCAATGCTCTCGCCTTGATAAACAGAAAATAATAATAATGAAACAGCTCTTTTCTATTATGTTTGACATTTTCATGTCCAAATGTGTTTGTTTTTGCAATTGTAATTTGTTTTCATGAATATGCAAAATTCAAAAGTCCTTGGAAATGGGCTCGGATAATGAAATGCTATTTAATTGGAGCTATTTGGCTTTGAGTTTATAAAAGGACCTTGACAAAGATTTAAAGAAGAGCTTAAATATATATACCCTAAAACATTGAATAATAAAGAAAATGTAAATAAAGGAGTCCAAAGGATGCGTTTCAGGCAGGGGGGGGAAGAAACTCTGGAGGGAACAGACATTTTAGCCTTTGCAGACCATTTACATGCACTAAAACCTATATAACACACTACAGGGAAATACATATAAATCCTAATAAGGCCTCTTTAATTTAATGTATAAATGGCGCATATCAACTACAGCGCGGAGATCGGTTTAAGCATGCCGGTTTGGTTGCGTTTCGACTCGGCGTAGTTCCGGCTAGCGGGTGCTTTTTCACAGTTTTCTGGCTCTCCAAAATCGAGGTTCTTTTCGGGCCAACAACCGGGCTGAGTATGCTAAACTAGTGAGAGAATCGCTGGCAACTACGACTCAATGAACATATTTGACCGTGATTTAATTGTAATACACGTTTCTAAATGATGCCGAAGTAACAACATGCTGATACCGGTTAGTAAGAACTATGAATTAATGCTTTGACGAGTCTGCAGACTGACGGCAGGCGAAAGACCCTTTCAAATGTGTGTTTTCTAAATGGAGATCGGCTAAGCTAACGCAGTATATGCTCTGACCGTTAACTTTTGTCTAGTTTATCATCGGTATCACCGGAAGTTGATTATTATCTCCGCCATCTTGCGTCCCAGTGGCCTTATTTTTGCCGGAGGATCGAGGAGTGATAACGGAGGAGCGATACTCGAGGAACTACCAGACCGTACTGTGTATCGCTCACTGATTGGATGGTGCAACGCATGCACTGATCTGGCTGCTGTCAGACGATCAGCTGTGCGGAGTCATCACAAACGGAGCGTCGCTTCACGTGACGCTCCGGAGGAAACGACGTCCCATTGCTCTTAAAACTAATTTCCTTGCTTCTCGTGGTTTCCTTGCGTCTCTCCATGCTTCCCTGGTGGGAGGGACTAGTCGCAGGGAAACTACGCACGTGAGGGACGCAAGGATTTCATTTAACCGAAGTGAGATGCAGCTTAAATACACAGAAGGGTAATCACAGGACAAGACACAGCTGGGCAGGGGAGGCAGAAACACAAGGGCAACAGGTGAACACAATCAGACAATCAGACACACCAGAGAAACTAAAGACAGGAAGGCAAACACAGGAAGTAGGACCAGACAAGACACAAGGAGGAAAACATTTCAAAATAGAAAAGGTGGAAAATGAAAACATAAATCCAAAACCATGACGGTGGCCGTTTCTCAATGTCGAGTAAAGCTGCTCCAGAGCCATTATCTCAAGCATACTACGTCATCGAGTGCCGCCGAAGGACTGTTCCAATGTCCAGCGTACTTGGAAAGCCCGGCGTACTTCGTAGCGAGAAATTGCGAGGCTGCACGTGTAGACTCCGCGGTCTTAAAATCCCCACAATGCTTTGCGCACGGACCAATCTCTCCAAATCTGTGGCGGAAAATGTAAGGCTGGGCCTCTCATCTGACGCACGCCTGCACACTTGCTCGCCTGTTCCACTCTTTGTTTTCCGAATGCCAGGAAGGATTCTTGCCTCGCTTCTGAAAGCAAGTGAATCGGAAGACATGTGCTACCAAGCAAGCGTACTCGACATTGAGAAGCACCCAGAGAGACTCTCATTACATCAGCAGGTTGTAATCCTGAGGCTAAACCTGGTGTCAGCTGATTCATAATTTACATTTAGCGAGGAGTCTGTTCAGTCTATAGAGCCGCAGGGCGCTTGAGAAACAACCCACTGTGAAGAGAAAATGGATCAATACGCTCAGCAGACCCTAATGAAAAGAAAGATGTATTTCATCAATCCTGTAAAGAAATCATTAACCAGAAAGTTCATGAGTATTGATTGGTAGCTTATTGGGTTACATATACAATTGATTACCAAACAGCGGATCTGGTATGAGGTACGCACATGGAAAGATTGAAGAGGAACTGAGCTGAAATATGATAAAGGGTTTTGCTCTTAAAATAATCATTATCGTTCAGTTATGAGTAAACGGTACATAGTTAGCATAATCAATTCCCATCGAATAGGTTACCCAAAGAAAACATTTATTATTTAGCTAGGTAGCAGAACTATTTTTAAATTTGCTATAGGCTGGTTACATTTGATGACAAAAGGAACATAGTCAAAAGAAATAGCTAAAAGATGACGTCGAAAAATAATGTATGGTAAAAAGTGGTAGCTAAAAAAGAATGGGTTTTACATGCTAAAGATAATGGGTAGTTAAAATGGATGACTAAATATAGAATATATGGTTAAATAGATAGCTTACAGTCAAAAAAGTCAGACTAAACTAATGGTTTAAGGGTTAAATGTGAGCATAGTTGAAAAGATGGCAGATGATTAACAAAGCTAGCCAACAAATCATGAAAACGATGGTTGGGACATCCACCTCTGCTCATCCAAGTATAGTAAAATGTAGTTTGACCAAACAAAGACAATGATAGTACAATAAATGCTTTTACATAATTCATCTAAAAATAAACACACTAACAACAAGACAGGTTTTCCACCCTCTCAGGCGCTGAATACAAACATGGCCAATGATCCTTTGAGACCAATAAAATGCTTCTTAATCTTCTGCAGGCTGCAGGACAGTTTCAGGCTTGAGAGGACAGAGGCTTGAAACATGTTGTGAACATAATCTCACGTTCAGCGGCTCGTTACTTACGGCCCGGTCACTTCAGAGGGAGGGAGGAAGAGGGGGAGCCGAGATCATGAAGTCGAAGTGTATTATTCACACACATGCTGATGCAGCATATTCGGAGCAAGGTAATTCATCAATGTCAGGCGCTGGTGGTGTGTGGTAAATTGCAGAATCAGTGTAAACCATATAGTTACTTATCTCTCCGACTGTACACACATTGTGCTGATGCTTTTTTCTGTCGCCCAGAGTATATAAGCTTTTAATATAATGGATGAAAACCTAAAATAGCTCCCTGACTCAGAATGGTTAAATTAAATATGATATTACACAACGAGAAACTTGCATATTTATTTCATGTACAAGTGGCTTGTGGACTAGAAAACACCTTGAATAACACTGGGGCGGGGAAAGTCAGGAGTTTTGCTCATGAAGGAGGAAACGGGGGATACATAATGTCTGTAATGCAGAAAAATGTGCCTGGGAGAATCATTTACCTCGATGTAAGCTGGAATAAAATGTAGAAACTAAAGTCAGACATAAACAAGAAGGGAAAAGGACTTTTGGAGTTCAATACGCCTCGAGGGGAGTTTCTCTTTTGGCTGACTGTGTAACTTTCCCAACTCCATTAAAATGTCTAATTAACTCTCCCCAAATTTAAACGATCTCCTACTATCTAATCTGTATGCTCTTTTCTCCCTGTAGAGCCATTTAATTGGGGTAATTTGGATTCAAGCGAGGACGTTTTCTAGTGTTACCTTGCCGATTTAAAATGTGATGTTATCACGCTGCAGCATGCGCTTCTTGATTCCAAACTGCTATTGAACAGTAAGAAAACCAAAGCAATACTTTTTGCTCCCAAGTCAGCGTCCTCTTGCCTCTCCATTGATACCCGAGACTCTGTTGAGTTTGTCGATACATACACATATCTGGGCATTTGGTTGGACAGAAATCTGAACTTCAAACACCACATTGAAGTTCTAACAAAGACATTGAAATTCATTCTTGGCTTCCTTTTCAGACTTAAATGTTGTTTTTCAACTTCATCCTGTAAAAGGTTGGTCCTGTCCCAGCTGGATTACGGTGATACCATCTATAGATTTGCCTGTCCCACTGTTTTGGCCAAACTTGACCCACTCTACCGCGCTGCACTGCGTTATATATCAAATGCAAACTGTATAGCCTAACTGGATGGTCCTCACTTACTATGCGTAGGATGCAGCATTGGTTTTTATTAATGTATAAAGCCATTTTAGGAAAGCTTCCGCTGCACATATGAGCCAGATTTGCCCCAGTTTGTGACTCTTATAACCTCAGATCCAGAGCCTGGATACGGGTCCAGTGTCCTGCTGTGCGGACTGAGGCTGGGAAAAGGAGTCTTTTTCATTCTGGTCCTTGGTCTTGGAACGACCTTCAATCATGCCTCAAACTGAGGGCACTTGTCCCTATAGCCGGTTTTAAGTTGAAGTTGTCTGAAGTCCTTACCACCAGCTGCTAGTTGTAGTACCTTTCTTACTCATTTCATTTCAAGCCTTTATTTACCCAGGTGTATCCCTTGAGATCATTGATCTCTTTTTCAAGGGACCTGCTCAAGTAGGTTCCACATGAAACATAAACATAAAACAACAGAACAACAAAAAGGACATCTTACAGCATCATTACAGGGGTTACAATTTACAATAACTATCCCCATGAGCAGGTACCAACAGCATCCGATTGAGTAGCATCCAACCAAGCTTTAAAAACATTTAGTGGCACCAGATTGCTCAGTTTCCATTTCAATTGCAGACTGTTCCAAGACAGAGGAGCTGCGCATCTAAAAGCTTTCTTCCCTAAGACAGTCCTAGCAGTTGGCACATTTAATAAAACTACAGCATTCGATCTCAGGCAGTAGCCACTTACAATTCGCCGTGAGATCAGGGAGCAGATGTAGGATGGAAGTTTACCCAGCATGGCTTTGTAGATGAAAATGTACCAGTGACTGAGCCTCCGTACAGTTAGTGAAGGCAAACCAGCCCTTGCATACAGGGTGCAGTGATGGGTTAATGCTTTACAGTTAGTCACACATCTCAGTGCGCTGTGATACGCAGCATCTAACTTGATCAGGCAATTGGCCGGTGCATTCATATACATCAGATCACCATATCCAGCACAGGTCAAAAGGTCACAGAGCCTTTTCCTGGCCTCAAGCGAGAAACAGGACTTGTTTCTGTAGAAGAAACCTAGCTGCACCCTCAGCTTTCTAAGCAGGTTATTGACCTGAAGTTTAAAAGTGAGACAATCATCAAGCCAGATACCTAGGTATTTGTAACGGGTAACCACTTCAAGTTTGATTCCCTGCGTAGCTACAATATCTACAACAGGCTCTGGTGTCTTTTAAATGTACACTTCACCCCAAAGTGCTCCCGTGGGGATTGTCCACAGTATTGACTATGTAAGTCGCTTTGGATAAAAGCGTCTAACAAGTGACATGTGATGTAACGTTGCTGTCTTCTTGGCCAGGTCAGCATTGTAAATGAGATTTTATCTTTGTATCTGGTTAAATAAAGATACGGTGCATGATTCAACATGTTTCTTCTTAGATGCAATTCATTTATGTTGTATTTGAATGTATTTAAATGTATTCCTATTGCTTTCAATGTGTTATTCGTCATTATCCAGCCAATAACACTTCCAAATACATTTTCTCCTTAGCAATGGTCTGTTATTAAGAATTAGCAACCTTTGGAATGTCCGAATTGACCAATTAGAATCGAGTATTCAACTGTGCAGTGTAATAATAACAATTGCAATTATTCGCGTCGGGCCGAACCACGCCTCTTAGCTGTGATGTAATGACCATATACCACGGCCTGTCGTGAGCTATTGCTTAAATAACACGTTTTTACACTTATGTATGTATATTTGAACTACTTAAACACATATTTGTGCATTTAAATTAAGCCTATGTTGGTTGGTATGGTTGGTATGACCATCAGTGTACAATATGTTAAGTTAAAGGTCACCTATCAGGCTATCTGTAGGCAATAGCATAGGTCTCAGATATATACAAATATATAAAAAACATGTCTATGAAGTGTTTTACTCAAAATACCAAACAGATCATTCTAGCCATGCCTCATATCCCTCTATTTCACTTCCTGTTTCAAAAGTGCTGATTTGGGGATAAAGCTTTAAAGAGGAGGGGTCTGAGCTCATGCGGGACCCGGCAGCTACCGTCTAAACTAAATGCTGCCGTGATGAAACGCCATATCGTGGATTATCAAGGATCTGAAACAGTCTGGAGCTCAAAGGCTTTCTCTCTTGCCGGTTATACCACAAGGTGAGTTCCTTTCTACTTCCTGCTTCTTCACACACATGCTCTCCAGTACAGGTTAGCTCTGAGTGTTAGTGATGCTAATGTAAACACCAACCATATTACGTCCAAAACAGTCGGGCATTGTTTCTGATAGCAACGTTTCTGATTGGGCCGTGGGTCCACATTTCAGATATTACGTCATATCGGACGCAAATCTGGATCAGCTCCGTTGTTCCCCGTTTTTAGAGATTTGGGTACGGAGGAAAAGAGAGAGGGTTTATTTCCTGACGCTGCGTGAGTTCCCCGACACACCGGGGACACATGTTGATGTAGAAAAGACATCAAAAAGTGCATTTTGCATGACAGGTCCCCTTTAACAAACTTTGGATATCAATAAAGTTGATTATTTTAAGCTAATACCGAGATTTTAAACAAAGCTTAACCTTGTAGTTTCGTTGCCTAAACATTACCATATGTTTTGTTTCAATTGACATTAACCACATGTGTAAAACTGCTGCTATAATCGGAGAGAAAATATTTCCATTGAAATGTTATTGAGAATGCGGTTTACTTATTTATATTTAAATACTCATTACAGTACATTTGTTCAATAGATGTCAGGCTGGGAGTTTGCTGGATTTAAAGTGGAACATTTTACTTTATTAGTCATTGCTTCTTTACTGTTTTTTTTATCTAAAAGAAGCTGTTAATAAAGTTTTTCCCCATATGGAAAAAAGGTCAGAAGACAAGCAGCACAGACCTGACAGTGTAGTGTTTTGCTCAAGGACTCTTCAGCAGGATTAACGGTTCTCCAGTTGACAGGTTATTTTGTACAAGCAACACACTGTCAATTAAAACAACATGTATCCTTCGTTCTTTTTTGAAAAATGTTCCTTTTAAAATCTGCCCTGAATCATTTCCATGTCACCACACACCGTTTAGATATCCTGCAAATGGACATCTGTAGTGCCATCACCACTGTTTACTTTGGCTTCAATCAGACTCCCGCAATTATTGCCTCTCTCCTGTCTCTCGTTTCAAACTCGCTCGGGTCAGCTGACGTGGTGTTGACAGAGACGGGCTTTCAGCTGCAGAGACACAAAGCCACCATTTCAACATTATTTACACTCTGCATGTCCCAAAGTATTAGATTCATCCTAAAGTTGTTTTTCCTGTTTGGAAATAACTGGTGTCTTTGGAGAAATTGGGGTTTCCCAATAGACTTTCTCGATTCATTTCTTTCTATATTCTGAAAACGTTTACTGAACGATTTGTTTGCACATCCTTCATAGCCTGGTTTGGTGTTGTGCTTATGATAGGGGCAGTGCAACTCAAGTTAAAGCCTTCTCATTGATATGTCTTGTCACTTTTTGCATTGCCTTTGATATCGAGGCAAGTAATGGATCCGGATACTTTTTTTACATTGTGATACTTATACATATTTCAACATGCAAATATAAAATACAATAAGTGGAAAAGACGACTTACATCAATACGTGATAGCCTACAGTATATGTCGACTGCACTCAGATGACACACACACACACACACACACACACACACACACACACACACACACACACACACACACACACACACACACACACACACACACACACACACACACACTCCCCCTGACGCCAGTCTCGGTTTCAGACACGCAGTTTGACAGAGCGAGAGAGAGGAGAGCGCACTGTCTCCGGACTCACCTGAAGAGAGAGAGCGGTGTGTGTGACCATCATCCAGCTGGAACCTGCTCTGACACACACACACACACACACACACACACACACACACACACACACACACACACACACACACACACACACACACACACACACACACACACTGCCCAGCTACATCTGCCACGTCGCCTCTCATGGACAGCAGTCTGCGGAGTGAGGATGTGGAGAAACATGTCTCCCTGTTTGGATTCTCTTGTGGATCAAAGCCTTCTTCTTCTTCTTCTTCTTCTTGCTGACATTTTAACCGCGTGAAGAGCGACTTTAAGGACTCTTTTAAAAAGCTCCGTAAATCCAGCTTTTTTGCTATAACAATGTCCCAAAACATTTGGGTGGAAAAGTTGGAGGCATGCTGCAGGTTGAAGGCTGCGAAGGCGCGAGACTGAAACTGAAGCAGAATGACACGAGCCTGGCAGCGAACTGGGTAACTAGGATTGACGTGTTTCTTTTTTATCGCGTTACTGCTTGTTTTAGCCTGAATAAAGCCATGCATAGTGTCTAATGCGTTAACCCAGGACACATTGGAATAATAATAATAACATTGAACACAAGCGTTTATTATTATAGCAGATTGTATTCCCTGTAATATCCTATTAGTTTACTATCGAGGGTAGTACGGCGTGAAAAGAGCCACACATATTGTCTAACACTTCAAGCCAGGACTAAGCAATAACATATTAAACATAACTCTTAATTATATTAGCAGCAGTGTAATTTCTCAGTTGATCTGACAAACTTGTTTCCTGTAATATTCCATTAGTGCACTATAGAGGGTAGTAAAGCGGCTGCAGAGGTTAATGGTGCTCAATTAATGATTTCCTCATACATTTATTTATTTATAATAATAATAATAATCCAATTATGTTCCGCAATGGACTCTGAGTTTCCTAATGGATCTCACCATGTTATTTTATTACATTGTTTCAATGGAGGTAGCCAACTTTACGTTTTTCCTATCATTTACACTGGATACGTTTCTTTATTTACTATAATACTTCTTGTTTTAGATTGAATAAAGCCACACATATTCAAGCCAGGATAAATTAGAACCATTATATGTTGTTTAATAATATAAGTAGTATATTTCCTCAGTGTTCCCCTATGTACCATACTTATATGAGACTTACATTTCCCTGTAATGTCCCATTGGTTTACTTTATGGGCTAATAACCATCAATCAATGTTTTTTTATTACTATATTCATCTCATGATGTTCCTGAAGGTAGCCTACTTTTAGTTTCCTTGTGGTACATTGATGTATCTCTTCCTGTTATTTTATTACACTTTTTCGTAGTTTTCCAATGATTTATGGATGCCTCCTGTCACTTTGTTCTCTCTCTACTTACTAGTGATTGAGTAAAGGAGTTTTCCTTTAAGTAGATGAGAGGCTTTTAAAGCAACCCCCCCCCCCCCCTCTCTGTTATGGATTGTCCATACATGTCACTGCCCCCGTCCCCCCGTCCCCTCATTGTGCAGCCAGGGATCATTAACCTGTTCGTGTGTGCAGTTCTCTTAGGATGAACTAATTAGAAGGAATTCATATGTTTTTTTTTTACCTTGTCTTGTTAGCGTTTTTCTTACTCCTTACATCCTTAACTCACTCATTAGTCTTCCTGTAGCTAAAGGTGAGCTAATTGTTCATCTTGGCAAAATATAGAAAAGAGGAGAGAGAAGGGAAAAGCTCCACATTGCTAATTGGACTCTAATAGGACATATGACATTGCAATATACAATTATAAGTACACCGTACACGTGAAAAGACACAAGTTCAAAAGACAGAATTGTGTGCTACATCTCAAGTTGTGCCTTATTTATTTTCTGTAAATATAAGATAAGATAAGATGAGATGAACCTTTATTAATCCCCGAAGGGAAATTCAGTTGGACAAAGCAGCAACAGGGTAAGCACGAAAAACAGGACAGCAATATATGCAAATTAGCCCACATTAAATAAGATTATTCTCACATCTAAACATTTCGTTTAGCGTGTGATACAACATGTAGTCAATCAAAGAAGGGAGTTTCATGGAGATATGTAACCCTCATCCCATAGAGCGAGGTAAAAGGTTAAGAAAGTATGTTTAGAAATATACACGATAATCCACTATATCAGAATACAGATACTGATTACAAACCATTCATCTTGTATAATAAGCAGATATAACATAATATTAGTCTGTGTGGGCAAAGAAAGCTAACGACACAAAGGAGATGTCACATGGCTCATTCGACTGTTCTTCTCTGCTGTGAATTATAAACTCTCGGTCCTAATAACTTCAACACATACTCCACTTTTTAGGCTTCGAATAGCTTCCTTTTCCCTGCCAGCACATTATCTCCTCTCTCTCTCACACACTGTTAAATCCAGCTCTTTCAATCAGCTGTTTGTCGCTGAGTGGCAGGCTCCGAGAGCAGGTTTCAATTTCAATTAGAGATCAGCACGGAGCTTCTGAGCAGCGCGACTGAAGTGAAGTGAGAGAGAGTCGTGGTTAAAACTGAAGTCTTTAGCAGGGGAACAGGCAGAGAGAAAATAAGTGGGACAACTTTAAATTGAAACAAAGAGAGTTGAAAGTGCAATAGGAAAAAAATACATACTTGGAACTTTGCACAACTTGTTTCAACAGTTTTGTCATAATCAGAAGACACATTCGACACAAAAACTCAGAAGAAAATCAATTTTAGATTACTTTCTTGATATACTTTATGTTGATTTGTATTAAAGTGGACATATTATACTAATGTTCAGGTGTATATCAGTATGTAGTGTCTCTACTTTAAAGAGTCCTCTCCTGCTGACGTTCAGGTGTATATCAGTATGTAGTGTCTCTACTTTAAAGAGTCCTCTCCTGCTGACGTTCAGGTGTATATCAGTGTGTAGTGTCTCTACTTTAAAGAGTCCTCTCCTGCTGATGTTCAGGTGTATATCAGTATGTAGTGTCTCTACTTTAAAGAGTCCTCTCCTGCTGATGTTCAGGTGTATATCAGTGTGTAGTGTCTCTACTTTAAAGAGTCCTCTCCTGCTGATGTTCAGGTGTGTATCAGTATGTAGTGTCTCTACTTTAAAGAGTCCTCTCCTGCTGATGTTCAGGTGTATATCAGTATGTAGTGTCTCTACTTTAAAGAGTCCTCTCCAGCTGATGTTCAGGTGTATATCAGTATGTAGTGTCTCTACTTTAAAGAGTCCTCTCCTGCTGACGTTCAGGTGTATATCAGTGTGTAGTGTCTCTACTTTAAAGAGTCCTCTCCTGCTGATGTTCAGGTGTATATCAGTATGTAGTGTCTCTACTTTAAAGAGTCCTCTCCTGCTGATGTTCAGGTGTATATCAGTATGTAGTGTCTCTACATGTCTTCATGCTTTAATGTTCAAAAAGCTCTTTATCGTTCTCATACTGCCTGTGCTGCAGCACCTCTTTTCACCCTCTGTCTGAAACCAGAGCCCAGTCTGCTCTGATTGGTTAGCTGGTCGGCTCTGTTGTGATTGGTCAACCACTGAGAGATGTCCCGCCCCTTATCTCCTATAATGTGATGGAGCGCTAGCCAATAGGAGCACAAGTGTCCCATAGTGATGTCACTATGTTCCGGATAATTTTTCAGTTACGGAAACGGCCTTGGCAGAGATCTTGGCTCTCCAAGTGTTCTTTAAGTTACAAAATGTTTTACGATCAAACTTGGCTCGTCCACTGTGTAGTGTGTGTGTGTGTGTGTGTGTGTGTGTGTGTGTGTGTGTGTGTGTGTGTGTGTGTGTGTGTGTGTGTGTGTGTGTGTGTGTGTGTGAACAACTGATAATAAAAGAGGATACATCATGTATTTATTTCTCCAAGCCTTTGGTTACTTACTGCTAACAGAAAATGCTCCAGTGGAGCTCGCTGTAGTTTCTCGTCCCTGCGGAGCTGAACAGCCTCTCAACATGAAGAGAGAACGCCATTGACTTTCAAACACTTTTCCTGTTATCATGGAAGCATTCCCAATCAAGAGTAGTCAGTCTTTCATCAACTAAAACAATGTCCTGTAATACACAATATTTAAAATACATTTCTCTCAGTGTGACCACAGAGGAAGCACTCTGCTGTGTGGAAAAGATGAACGATAATGACTGATCTTTCTCTGGGAATATGAGGGAACAGTTGGGCCAAAATCGAATAAAAACGTTTGTGTGTGTGTGTGTGTGTGTGTGTGTGTGTGTGTGTGTGTGTGTGTGTGTGTGTGTGTGTGTGTGTGTGTGTGTGTGTGTGTGTGTGTGTGTGTGTGTGTGTCACCAGAGTATTTTTGCAAAAGCAAATCTCCCAATAACTCATCCATCAGCTCCGGACTCCAATAAGTGGATAGTTCAAGTTCCTCCTTTAAATATCTTTCAAGGCAAGGCAAGTTTATTTATATAGCATCTTTCAACACAAGGCAATTCAAAGTGCTTTACAAAAAATTAAAGATATTAAGAAAATGGCATTTAAAATCAGTCATTAAAAAGAAAAGATAATAACATAAACATTAAAAGAAAAAATACATGGATAAAAGTTACAGTGCAGTTTAAGATGTGAATAGTTCAATTAAAAGCAGCAGCAAAAAGAAAAGTCTTCAGCCTGGATTTAGTAGTCAGAGTTGCAGCGGACCTGCAGGTTTCTGGGAGTTTGTTCCAGATATTTGGAGCATAATAACTGAACGGTGCTTCTCCATGTTTAGTTCTGACTCTGGGGACAGAAAGCTGACCAGTCCCTGAAGACCTGAGAGATCTGGATGGTTCATAATTTAGCAGGAGGTCAGAAATGTATTTTGGGCCTAAACCATTCAAAGCTTTATAAACCAGCAGCAGTATTTTGAAATCTATTCTTTGACACACAGGAAGTCAGTGTAAAGAGTTCAGAACAGGAGTGATGTGATCCACTTTCTTAGTGTTAGTGAGGACTCGAGCAGCAGCGATTTTTTAGTGAGACCTGTGAAGACACCATTGCAGTAGTCCAGTCTACTGAAGATAAAAGCATGGACAAGTTTTTCCAAATCCTGCTGTGACATTAGTCTTTTAATCCTAGATATGTTCTTTAGGTGATAGTAGGCTGATTTAGTAACTGTTTTAATGTGACTGTTGAAACTCAGGTCAGAGTCCATGACTACACCTAGATTTCTGGCTTTATCTGTTGTTTTGAACATTGCAGACTGAAGCTCCGCGATAACTTTCATACGTTCTGCCTTGGCTCCAAAAACCATTACCTCAGTTTTGTCTTTGTTTAATTGGAGAAAGTTCTGACACATCCAGTCATTGATTTGTTCAATGCACTTACTCAGTGTTTTAACTGGAGCATAGTCTCCTGGTGAAATGGTTATGTAAATGTGTGTGTCATCCGCATAGCTATGGTAACTTATTTTGTTGTTTTTCATTATCTGAGCCAGTGGTAGCATGACGTTAAAGAGAAGAGGCCCCAAGATGGAGCCTTGAGGAACCCCACATGTCATATTTGTCAACTCAGATGTGTATTTACCTATAGAAACAACGTTTTTTCTGTCCTTTAAGTAGGATTCAAACCAATTTAGAACTGTTCTCCCACCCAGTTTTCAATAGGTAAATAAATGTCCTTTGTGTGTAGAAAGACTTGTTTACTTGGATCAACAGTTTATAATTCAAACTGTAGAAACCAGGCCATGATGTTTTGTTATTTTTCCTTGTGGACATCAAGATCCTGTCTTGCTGTAACTCGGAAACTAAAAGGAGCTCTCTGTCTCGGCCCTTCAGACTGCGATGATCCTGTAATCATGAATGAAAACTCTTTCCAGGATAATTGCAGTTCAGGAGAGACATTCTCATCAATCATGAAATCATGTTCTCTCAGCTGATTGCTGTGCATGTTTTAAAGTAAGGAGCCGTTCAGGTGATGGTTCAGAGTCATTCAACACCTCTCTGTCCCAAAATACACTTCTGCTTCAGGCCTTTTATGAAAATGAAGATGGAGGGGATGTGGAAAGGCGGATGTTTGAGTGATGCATGAGTTGCAGATTTATGCAAAGAGGCATTTGAATTGTATAGTGGTGGAAAAACAGAGCAGAGTTTAAAAGTCCTCCACCTTTTAACACTCTGATGAAAGAAAATAGTTTCTTTAAAGAAGCTTGTGTGACCTCCAGCTTTTAAGGAGAGAAGCAGATTATGGAATGTTTTTATCTTTTATCACATCGATTAACATCTTAAACCCAAGCTAAGAGGCATTCAGGGTCGCAAATCTATAGCAAAAACCTTTTCAAATAAAGATTAATTCAACTAATGAGGACAAGAGAGATTTAAAGTACACAAAATGAAAGCAGTTTTTCACTCAGCAGGTAAATTGTGCACAAAGAAATGCTAAAACCGTTGCATGCTTAACAAATCTTTACAGCTCATTCGCTTTTTATGGAATAAGTGTATACTTAGCTACTGTACACCACTGGCATGTATACATATAAATATGAAGTATTCCCATGATTCAATAAGCCTTGATTGACACGTTGGCCTCTCTGTGAAGCTCATCCTATAGAAATATATTCTCTCTGTGCTCCTTTAAACCCCCCCCCCTAGGTTCAGTGTCATGCTCAATAAACCTCTGCTCTCAGAAGCCTTTTGCTGAGTCGCTGTGGAGCTCTCTGACCCCCCTCCTTTCGAGAAAACAGCAAATGACTGGGCACATAATATAAAAGAGTAAACTCTGAGGATAGCTGCAGGGGTCGCACTCTTAATTTGATCTGACGATGCCCCACTTCATCATCTCTTGCCTCGGGTGCAGAACAGATATCGTTAGGTGGCCTGTTGCTATAAAACAGACCTAGTTATGTTTATTTTGCATCCAGATGTTCCTGTATTTAATAAAACAAGAAGTGTCTCAGCTTGATACGGCAGCGTGGCTTCAGAAGAGTGTAATTGGATCTAAAGAGAGGGTTTTTTTGTGAAGAGAGTCAACCCAAACAGACAGTTTCACTATTTGATCAGTGAGTGATGAGTCAGCAAAAGCAGCAGGGGGTCCGACTTGCTGTCAAGATGAAATAAAAACGTATCACATTAATAATTATTAATGTGATAAAGTAACATATTTGTACTGTGAGGTTGTTGGATCGTTTACATTTTGCAGCTGGTCTGGGAGAGAAAATTCCTCTGGTCTGCAGGTATTAAAAATAGTTTAAAAAAGTTAAATAGTGCAATAAGAGTCTATATGCAAGTTATTGGAATGATATATTAGAGAAATAGATAAATAATGGCTAAGTAGCAGATGAATGTTATGGATGTTGTTTCAGCAGCTCAGGTGTTTAACAGTCTTCTGGCCTGTGGGATGAAACTGTCTCTGAGTCTGGTGGTTTTAGTCCGGATGCTGCGGTAACGCCTGCCAGACGGCAGCAGACAGAACAGTTTGTGGCTGGGGTGATGGGGGTCTTTTATAATCCTGAGGGCTTTCTTCCTGAGCCACTGGGAGTAAAGGTCCTCCATGGATGGCAGCTCCGTCCTGGTGATGTTCTGTGCAGTTTTCACCACCCTCTGTATAGCCTTAAGATTGAGGGTGGTGCAGCTGCCGTACCAGGCCGTGATGCAGCCAGTCAGGATACTCTCTATGTAGAAGTTGTAGAGTATGCTGGAGTCCATTTTGAACCTCCTCAGCCTGCGAAGGAATAAGAGCCGCTGTCGAGCTTTCTTGGTGATGGTGTTAGTGTGAAGAGTCCATGTCAGGTCCTCAGTGATGTGGACCCCGAGGAACCTGAAGCTGCTGACTCTCTCCACCGTAGTCCCATTGATGGCGATGGGGGCATGTCCTTCTCTCTGCTGCTTCCTGTAATCTACAATCAGCTCCTTTGTTTTGCTGACGTTGAGATGGAGGTTGTTATCCTGGTACCAAGATGTCAGGTTTTCAACCTCCTCTCTGTACGCCGTCTCGTCGCCGTCGGTGATCTGGCCGATGACGGTCGTGTCGTCAATCAAACTTCACGATGGTGTTGGAGCTGTGTGTGGCAACGCTGTCGTGAGTGAACAGGGAGTAGAGGAGAGGGCTGAGCACGCAGCCTTGAGGGGCTCCGGTGTTGAGGATCAGGGTGGAGGATGTGATGTTTCCCACCCGCACTGCCTGGGGTCTGCCCATCAGGAAGTTCAGGATCCAGTCACAGAGGGCACTGTTGAGCCCGAGGTCTCTGAGCTTGATGGCCAGCTTGGAGGGCACAATGGTGTTGAAGGCTGAACTGTAATCAATGAACAGCATTCTCACATATGTATTCGTCTAACAGCTACTGTACAGTTACGTCATACATCCCTTAAAAAATGTCAAACTCCTTTACAATCAACTTAACTACATCCTTAACCATATAAATAAGTAATGCATTGTTCTTTGAAAAGCCTTGTCCTTTTGATCCTTTCTCATGTGGACAGAAAAGCCTGTTTTGAATAATGCCTTCAGAAGCTGTGTGTTCATATGAAATGAAACATGAATAAACCATAACCACATACATTTAACATGTGTTTGCTTCACATATGTTGTATGTAGCCGTTGATGCATTGCTTTTAGACCATCTCTGCCTCATTGTGCTGTTTTCACAGTTACTTACACAATGCCTGGTGGTGCATTGAATGGAAAAACAACATTATTAGTGTTTACGCTTTCGATTCAGGCTGACATAAAGTTGCTTTTCTTTGATCTTCCATTGCAATTAGAGTGCAGAGAACATTTATATATACACTGTTTTTGTCTTGCGGGTCTTTTTCAACATTATTTATGTGTTCTTCTTTCCGTCAAACAAGAGATGTAGTTAAAAACAAGGATTGACAGTTGACAAAATGTGTTTTCTTTTGTGAGGACTACAATATATATATATATATATATGTGTTTCTTCTCTAAGTCTGATACTGTCCAATCTAGGTGGATTAAAAGTCACAGCACATACCATGGACCGAATGTTTTATGATATAATAGAAAGATTTAAGCCATGCATTCATAAAAGCATGTAAACACATTGAATACATGTATTTGCTGGCTATTCTTGATGTTCTGATTTGCTGAATGGTCTCAAGTCTCCTCACATACCGTGTGAAGCAGGAAATATTTTCTTTAGAGATTAACATTGTTGTCTGACTGAAAGCGAATGCGTCATAGATTATACTGAAAGAGACCAAGTTAGTACAGTTTGTCCATGTCTGAAAAGAAAAGTGTTTATAGGTTTTGGTAGAAAGTGATGCACCAAAATGAATCCACTCATTCTAGGCACTTATCTAATATAATGAACATTGCTAATTGTGCAATACAGATAATAAGCTACGATAGCTTCCTCAATTCTGGTTCGTCAAGATGGCTTTCGTTTGGTCCAAATGTTCATGCAAATGTATTTGCATGAGCAAATGCACAAATCAAGGCGATTCAACTATAGGATAGTGGTGGTCTAATGGATAGTGAGGTGGGCTGAAGATCGGAAGGTTGTGAGTTCAAATCCCGCCACTAGTATGCCCTTGAGTAAAGCACTTAGTCCTTAGTTACTCCAGGGAGAATGTCCCTGAAATTGGTAATTGTAGGTCAGCTAAAATGAAATGTAATGTAACTAGAACTGAAATGCTTTGTGACCAGGTCTAAGAGATGGACTAGACACAATAATCATTCAAATGGATATAATGTTTCTTCAGCCATTCAATGAGTACTTTGTCTGAGACATACTGACTTCTTTAAAACTTTTAAAGACTGACGTATCTCAAGTGTTTGCTAAGGAGATGGATAGATGGATGGATGGATGGATAGATGGATAGATGGATAGAATTAAACCATGCAATCCTAAAAAGCCTGCATAGACACTGAGTAAATGTAATAATAATAATAATACATGTGATTTATAAAGCGCTTTTCCTGGTGCTCAAAGCGCTTTACAAGCAAGTAAAGAAGAAAAATAACAAAAGTAAAAAGTGCTAAGCTCGGTGGAATAAGGGTGAAGGCATAGTGGATTAGGAGTTGAAGGCAAGAGTGAAAAGGTGAGTTTTGAGGGATTGTTTGAATGAAGTGAGAGTGTTGACAGATCGGCCATGGCTGTAATGGTTGTCTTTATCAGGGTGAAGCAGGCAGGACCCAAATGCAGGAACAGATACAAGGTTTAACTGAAAATACCTTTATTTCAAGGCTACAAAATACACATACAGAGCAGAACTCTCTCCCCAGTGAACACATTCAATTTAGACAAGGATCTCACACCAACTGAAAGATGAACAGAACTTAAATACCAGCAAGAGTTTATGTTTATTGAGGATCCCCATTAGCTTTTGCTCTTGACAAAAGCTACTCTTCCTGGAGTCCGACACTTAAAACAATACAACAATAATACAGCAACATTCAAGACATAAGTCCTGACATCATTAACAACATTAACAACATCACCAATATCATCAACAATCTCCAACATCATCAACAATGTCATCCACTTTCAATATCAATCTCAGCCAAGGATGAGTGCACAAGACACCCACCAGTACAAAGCATGAGATCAAATTAAATTAGGGTTCACAGCTCACAAGGGTATGGTCATTAGTAGATGGCCCTTCAATCTCTTCTTGAAAGAGGCTCTGGACTCTATTTCAGCAAGGTAGTTTGGCAATGAGTTCCATTCCTTTATAGCTCTATAAGACACAGAAGATTTCAGAAGATGTGTCCTGGGTTTAGGTAAGGCAAGGCAAGGCAAGTTTATTTATATAGCACTTTTCAACACAAGGCAATTCAAAGTGCTTGGTCATCAGTGCCAGTCGATGGCCTGATGTAGCTTGTCTCGTCTTATGGTAATGCTCGTCTCTTGTGCAAACTATTTGATCATAAAAATACAGTGATCACCAAGACAAGACACAGGTGGGGAGGGAGAAAAAACACAGGTGAACACAATCAGGCAATCAAACAGGAGGAAAATCCAGAGACAGGAAGTAAGAGCAGACATAACTAGGGGGGTGCACCTTTCAGAATAAAACGGGAAAACAAAGACAGATCTTAATAATACAAAATAAAACACAGACAGATCGTGACAGTCTTTTCTTTTCTGTCCCACAGAGACGTTCTGTGTTGCTGAATGGGTGACAACATCTAGTCACCTCCCCTGTGAACACCATCACATTGTGCAGGAAAAGTGGCCGTGATGTACCAGGAGGTGGCCTTCCTGGCAGGGAGCTCCGACCACCAGTTCACCACCTTCCACTTCCAACCTGTGGAGAACAAGAAGGAGGTCCTGGCCAAAAAGGGTTTGTTCTACAAGCGAGCCAAACTTCTTCTCCAGCCTCGACAACAAGATGGAGGAGAGATCGGCCTTTCTGACGGGGCGGCCATTATCAACGTCGGCGGGATCAAGTACCAAATCCCTTGGTCTACGTTGGACAAATTCCCTTTGACTCGATTGGGGAAGTTGCGAAGCTGCAGCAACGAGGATGAAATCATGGATTTGTGCGACGATTACGACAGCAGCCGAAACGAGTATTTCTTCGACCGAAGTCCGTCGGCTTTCCGCACAATCGTGTGTTTCTTAGCGGCGGGGAAACTGAGGCTACTGAGGGAAATGTGCGCCTTGTCGTTCCAGGAGGAGCTGCTCTATTGGGGGGTGGAGGAGAAAAATCTAGACTGGTGCTGCCTTAGGAAACTGAGGCTCAGACAGGCGGAGTTCAAGGAGCAACAGAGACTGGAGGAGGAAGAGGAAGCAGAGCTAACGACGCCACAATCCTGCCAGGAGAGTCCACAACCGCCTGAGATGGAGGCTCCAGAAGAGACTCGAGCGGGGGGATGCATGAGGAGATTAAGGGACATGGTGGAGAACCCACACTCTGGTTTACCCGGGAAGATCTTCGCCTGTTTGTCGGTTATATTTGTAGCCATCACCGCTGTGACGCTGTGTGTCAGCACCATGCCAGACCTCAGGGAGGAGGAGGAGAGGGTGAGTCTCTTCACTTTTACTTTCAGTCATAACTTATATATCCTTGACCTTCTTTTTCACAGATTCAGGCATCCAAAAAGTCCAATCTCATATCTTGTTTGCCTATCTTCAGTTTCTGGAATAAAGTTTTGTCTTGTGTAACCATTAGCCAATCACCAACCAAGGTAACCCCCCCCCTACCTTATCACCTGAATCTCCTCCTAGAGCACCATTGAGTTATTTTTAACTAAATCTCTCTCAGAGGGGCGTGGGGAGGGGCTCCTTATTTTCAAGTAACAGACAGAGAATCAGCACTTTTGAAACAGGGCTGAAACAGAGGGGATTATGGGTAATGCTGCAATGATCTGTTTGGTGTTTCAGCCAATCAGAAACATGTCCTGTATCTGAGACCTGTAATATATTGATGAGAAACAGTACAATAGGGGACCTTTAACTTGGAGTGATCTAACTGTTCAAAAGCAATCGTTTTCAACATTTCTATCTACCATGGACAAAGATTAAAATCCCAAAATGTCCTTAAATACAGTTTTTGAGGAAATGCACTTCACAACATTCACCCTCTAAATAGTATGTCTCCTGCAGAGTAATAGAGTTCTCTGTGTGGTGTTTAACAAAAGCTTAAACCCTTGCATGCTCAACAGATCTTCCAGATTAACACAGCATTATACAACACACGTACATTTAAGGAACCTTGCTCACAGGATTAGTTTTTTATTCCTAACAGCCTTAGGGATGAATGCAGAGGCTACAGTAGGATTCAGATGATGTTGATGCAGCACACAGTCTTCCTCCATTGTAAATCAAAGTGAGAGACAGAGGCGAAGGCTCAGGGACACCGAGGCTTACACTCCTTTCACTTGAATACCATATTAATGTGGATCTCCTTGCAATGTTTCTGCAGCACACATTGCTTCATAAAAAACTAACTCACACCAAATCTATGCAGTAATTGAAAGTGCCTACACAACATGAAGAAACATATTTTTTTGTTCTGGGATTCAGATTCAAAATCCCACAGATATTCTCTCCGTGCAGTTGATTTTAATTGACCTGCTTTCGAAAATGAATATGAAATAGGATCAAGTGAAATTGAAATAAACTCATTATGTTATATAACATGATGATTATGGAAATTGTAGCCATGAAGTATTAATCCGTACAGTAAAAAGCGTGTTTACCCAAAACTATATCTACACAGCCGCTGACCAGTAAAGAAATTAGGAGCTTTAAATGGAAACTAAATGGATTCATATTGTGTGTCGTCTCATGCTGAAGCTTCATTTAAACAGATGTATTTTAACCGTAGACTCTACACGGCTGATTAGAGAGGCATGTCTTTTTTCTCCCATAGATTTGGTGTTAAAACAAAAATGTCACCGTGAAAAACAGGATAGAAAATGTGTTACTCTGGAAGGGGAATTTCACAATTCAACATGAGCGAACTTGTCTCATTAAAAAAAAGTTTGAAAACATCTGCATTTATAAAAACGATGTATTCCCGATTACAGTCTCTGTTTTAAATACTAAACTAAACCTGTAAATTAAAGCAGAACAATAATGCAACAAAACGACTTTGTTAGACTAGAAAAAATATCATGTTCTATCATGGTGTATCCTTTAAAGAGTCCTCTCATGCTCATATTCAGGGGTATATCAGTATGTAGTTTCTCTACTTTAAAGAGTCCTCTCCTGCTGATATTCAGGTGTATATCAGTATGTAGTGTCTCTACTTTAAAGAGTCCTCTCCTGCTGATGTTCAGGTGTATATCAGTATGTAGTGTCTCTACTTTAAAGAGTCCTCTCCTGCTGATGTCCAGGTGTATATCAGTATGTAGTTTCTCTACTTTAAAGAGTCCTCTCCTGCTGATGTTCAGGTGTATATCAGTATGTAGTGACTCTACTTTAAAGAGTCCTATCCTGATGATGTTCAGGTGTATATCAGTATGTAGTTTCTCTACTTTAAAGAGTCCTCTCCTGCTGATGTTCAGGTGTATATCAGTATGTAGTGTCTCTACTTTAAATAGTCCTCTCCTGCTGATGTTCAGGTGTATATCAGTATGTAGTGTCTCTACTTTAAAGAGTCCTCTCCTGCTGATGTTCAGGTGTATATCAGTATGTAGTGTCTCTACTTTAAAGAGTCCTCTCCTGCTGATGTTCAGGTGTATATCAGTATGTAGTGTGTCTACTTTAAAGAGTCCTCTCCTGCTGATGTTCAGGTGTATATCAGTATGTAGTGTCTCTACTGTGACATGTCCAAAAAGCTCTTTATTTCTCTCATACTGCCTGAGCTGCAGCACCTCTTTTCATCCTCTGTCTGAAACCAGAGTGCAGTCTGCCCTGATTGGTTAGCTGGCCGGCTCTGTTGTGATTGGTCAACCGCTTAGAGATGTCCCGCCCCTTAGCCCTAAGCACCATATTGGTGAAGAAAGCGGTTGAATGTTATGCTAAAGTAGTAACCTGTTAGACATGTCTAAATAGGAGGATGGTACTCATTACTCACAGCCTCTGTTCTCTAATGAGGTCTGAAAGTGAGAGCAGAGACTTTCCACTTGTTGCTGCGTTTAGCTTTCATCTTGCAGGAAGAAGAAATATATTTCTACCTCAGGCTTCTGTTCACACTCATTACACATGTTGCCACAGTCTGTGACAAGTGGAGCAAAAAGACGCAAATTCAATCTGACAATGTCTTCCTCCTCGAGCCTTTTAATGTCCGCCCTTTGCAGACACTTCAAAAAAAAGCTTTGGAGATGTGGCTGCAGATCATCTTCTCATCGTGCTAATTTAACACTTGAAAGACGTCCAGTGTGATTAAAGAAGAGCTTTAGCATCCGTCAAAAATGTGTCTCCATCAGTGTTTGCATGAGAGCTTCAAAGGGAACATCAATCAGGAAAACTAAGCAGATGAAACCAGCTTAAACGTCGTCTCATTTGATCTCAAATTGAGTGTCATCTGCTGGTGAATCTGCAGCTTTAATTACTTGAATCAGAAGAGCAACAGGTGTGATTATACCTCAGATTCTGGACAGCTGGAAACAGTGTCATAGTGGAGCCAATTAGCCACCTGGAAGTGCTAAAACGAGGTGGTGGCGGTTCATTCGAAGTGAGAACCTAATCTGAACCAGCCCCAAAACGCAAAGTTTTATGGGTATAATGAGGAGGCTGTCATTCTTGGCAACTCAGGATAACACAATGAAGGGAGGCTAACCACTATATGACATTTATTTTTATATTCTTAACTACCAGGAATATTAGAGATGGTAAAAATAAAGTAAAATTGCCAAACCATCTGCAAAGATGTGTTTAACTGAAGTGTGTTGTGTAAGAAAACAGAACAATGTGACCTTAGAAGAGAAGAAACTATATTAAGTATAAAAAATGATTCTATTGATAGGAATACCTGCCTTTCATGACGCATATTCAGGCTGTAGCCCAACAATGAAACACTTCAGCACATACTACTGTTTAAAAAAGCCGATATAAAATCTGAGCTGACAGAAAATCCTCCGTTTTAGTGTAAAGGGGACCTATCATGCAAAATGCACTTTGTGATGTCTTCTCTACATCAATGTGTCCCCAGTGCGTCGGGGAACTCACGCAGCGTCAGAAAATAAAACCCTCTCTTTTCCTCCGTACCCAAATCTCTAAAAACGGGGAACAACGGAGCTGATCCAGATTTGCGTCCGATATGACGTAATATCTGAAATGTGGACCCACGGCCCAATCAGAAACGTTGCTATCAGAAACAATGCCCGACTGTTTTGGATGTAATATGGTCGGTGTTTACATTAGCATCGCTAACACTCAGAGCTAACCTGTACTGGAGAGCATGTGTGTGAAGAAGCAGGAAGTAAAAAGGAACTCACCTTGTGGTATAACTGGCAAGAGAGAAAGCCTTTGAGCTCCAGACTGTTTCAGATCCTTGATAATCCATGATATGGCGCCGGAGCTGTGTTAGATTAACATTAACATGCTTATTGTAGTTGTAAGTGCACTGCCTTGCGGCCTGTAGCACCATGGAGCTGTGTGTGGGCTGGACCTGTATTCTTCAGGAAAGGAGTGAGCAGAGGGTCGAGTTGTCGATTCTTGTTCTGTTTTCTGTGACTATCTGCCGCACCCTCTCAGACTTTCAGTTGCGCACGCTACTAAAGAGACGTGTTACCATGGAAACCAAACAATGGTGTAGCTGTATTAAAGTCTGAGTGGAAACAGTCCTGAGTAAATCTGATTTTGTCAGAAATCGGGAGAAATACAGGAGAAATATGACCCCGGGAGGAAACCGGGAGAGGGCAATGAAATCGGGAGTCTCCCGCGAAAATCGGGAGGGTTGGCAAGTATGGGTGCGAAACGGGAGATGTAATTTATTGAGCGGTTTCACACAAAACAAAGTATTACTTCACAGTTTCATGAGACATTTTTTTTTTTTGACTTGCAAAATGATCTTTTAAATTGACAAACATCATATGTGTAATTCGTGGCACAATTCAAACGGGATCGAAAGATAATCTTTCTCTCTCCATTGACTTCAATACATAATTCTCCCGAAATAATCAGCGGACCCGTTTCGAGTGGGTCGCGGACCCGTTTCGAGTGGGTCGCGGACCCGTTTCGAGTGGGTCGCGGACCCGTTTCGAGTGGGTCGCGGATGTGTGAGTGAAGAAAAAAAAAATTGGAATTCATTTTTTTTTTTGGGGGGAAAAAAGTCAGACTTTTATTTTGAAGGCCCGATTTTCTAACGCTGTGCATGCAGTCGGCGTTGGACTGGAAGTACCGGAGACCATAAACGGTTTTGAAAACTTCTGTCACGTAGTGATCATCTCCTCAATATAATATCTTTGCTGATGTTTTTCCGAGTCTTCTGGCCAATCAGAATCAAGATTGTTGCCGGAAGTCCCCACGGAGAATAACTTAGCGGTAGAACTCTTCTTTATACATCCATGGGTACAACTTCAGATACAAATGAACACATCATGAAATATGACCCTCGGTTTGATGACTGACAGGTCACAGAACAATGGGAGCTATCTACCCTTACCCACAATTTAAAGTAAGTCACACAGACTATCTCCTCTTTACTCTTCTCGCAGCAAGATGTCAGAACAAAGTGAAAAACAAACAACGGCATAAAATATTATAAATATGTCGGGTAGTACTAGATTTATTTATTTTCTTCTCAGAGTACCAGAATGCATAGTTTATGGAGAATCCCCCCAGACCCCCTGCTGGGGTTGGGTTTTCAGCATGTGCCTTTTTATATAGTTCAGCTTTGATTCCATCATCTCATTAAACCTTTCTAAAAGCATACTTTAGTTCTGTGAAGGGATATGAGGGATATATGCACTGTACTTCACTTTAATTAATAATGTATGCTGAAAAGCGTATATATTACAGCACGTTTTTTTGTTGAATTGATTTGAGTGCTTCAAAATGTTGATGTATTGACCAAGTAAAAAGTGGGTCCCGAGGCCCGACCAGCTGAGAACCACTGCTCTATAATTGATATCAAGAGAAACATAAGGATGACCCCACCTTTCACAAATAAATGCAACGCGCCCACAGCATTTGTATTTTCCACAAAATGAAGTCATGATGCTTTCAGACGTGTGTTTTCCCGCATAAATTAAATTGCAGGGTGCATCAGGAGGCCAATGCAACCTACACCCTGCAGGAAGCAGCCGTCCGTATGCACTCGGTCACTTAAGCCGGAGGAGAGAGTTCCTGTAGAAAGCACTTAGCTGGCGTTCTAATTTAATGTGGCTCTTTGAGAAGCATTCAGTGGTTTTCTCAAGCCTTCTCTCAACAACAAAAAGGAGCTTTATTGCATTTCATATTTCATGGTCGCTCGTTGCACTCTCTGTTTGAATAGGGGATTAAACATCCCAAGTGTTTTGTCGATTTCTTCCCCCAGAATTGCTTACTCTGTTCACATAAGCATCTTTGAAACTTCCCATTTTTCTCCCGGCTGTGGATATAACCTTTCAGTGACTCCGAGCCCTATATATACTGCTTTGTGATGTAAATCCCTGACACTTTAAAGTACACCCTCACCACGGTCATATATCATCACAGGGGGAGAGGGTGTGGACGGATGGAGAATTAATGTGTGAAGAATAGAGATTTTGTTGTAGTGTATGCTGAGAAAAGGTGGAGATCAGTCATTCCTCCTGACGGTGAGAAGGGCGAAATGCTGTTCATGTAATCCATCATGGAGGAGATGATTTGTGTTCCTCGTTCAGAGCTCGACATATCATTTTCTGTTGAGTCGGAGAGAGTTTCTTACCAAGTACTTCATTTAACCCTCCTATTGTCTTCGTTTCCCCCCCTTACTTTGGTGACCGGTCCTGTTTTAACTGCTATTACATTAACACAAAAGCCATGTCACTTGTTTAACGCTTTTATCCAAATTGACTTACATACATTCAGTACTGTGGGCAATCCCCACGGGAGCAATTTGGGGTGAATTGTCTCAGGGACACAACGACATTCTGACTGCAGTGGGACTCGAACTTGCTACCCCCTGATTCGAAGTCCAGCACTCTACCCACTGAGCCACAGCCGCCATTAATCATCACCAAATGTCATTTAACACCCTTTCAAACTGTACATATTGTATCAGACTACTGGTGTACATGAACAACTGCAGTAAATATACAAAGAATAGACACTGAACTAATTGCGTGTGCCAGGTGTGATCCAGTGTTGTAGTCAAGTCACCAATTCACGAGTCCAAGTCACTCTCGAGTCCCCACTCTTCGAGTCCGAGTCCAAGTCCGAGTCACCTAGGGACAGTCGTAGTCGAGTCCGAGTCCAAGTCCGAGTCACCCAAGGAGTGTCCGAGTCGAGTCCGAGTCCGAGTCATCATTACCTGTGTTCGAGTCCGAGTCCAAGTCCGAGTCACCCAAGGAGTGTTCGAGTCGAGTCCGAGTCACCATTACCTGTGTTCGAGTCCAAGTCCAAGTCCGAGTCACCCAAGAAGAGTCCAAGTCAAGTCAGAGTCACAAGTCTTCATGTATTAATCTTAGTGGATATATGTGTTGAAATGTAGCTGTAGCTCCTCTACATTGCTTTTATCCTGTCATGGTATACTAATGTGTCTATTGAACTGCTGTGAAGCGAGTGTGCCTACAATTGTTGTATTAAAAAAGGTGTTATACAAATATAAAGCTTATTACTAATAATAATAATAATAATTATTATTATTATTATTATTATTATTATCATCATCATCATCATCATCAAGGTTGAGTCCAGTTCCAATATTGCCTCCAGTGCTCCGTTCTGGCATCTTCAAAGAGCTGCTTTACAAATGAAAATGGTATACATTAAACACAATGACACAATGTCACAATTGAACTTATTTAATGGTTTGAAAACCCACAGAAACTGAAAATACATTATTAAGAACAATAGAACATGAGAAAGCATGCAGGGCTTTCTACGCAATATAAGTAACATTTTCATTCAATTTCCAATTTGAATCTGGCTCCAATTCCTCTCTATGTTAGTGAAGTGATGGGGTCCCCTCTCCTACCATAATGTGGCCCTATTGGACAGACACCCAGTTGAAATTATGCATTTAGAATACTTAAAAAGCATCTTACAGGTGTACGGAAAACCACAAACAGCTATTTTCCAAAATCCTATGGAGAAATTGCATTGCCTCTTTGTCGAAGGAACCCATGCGCAGCTTACTTCCGGGTTTTAGGACGCGTCACTGTGCCACTCTAGTCTGGCAGGGAACTTTAGTCTGGCATAAAAATATGTTTTTAGCTGCTAGCGTCAGGAGCAGATGAGCACCCACTCAGGCACACACACTTAAACATCCTTGTTGCATTTTAAAAGCATCAGATTTGACAACATCGAACAACTCAACCTTGCACGTGAGGCCTCATAAAAATGCCTCCATGACTGAATACCCTTTCAATGGGTGCACTGGAAGCAGGGATGGAGAATACCTGTGTGGCAACCTGATAGAGGACAGGGAACTGGGATTTATTTTGTTGCCAAAACTTGAAGCATGGGTCTGAGGCCTGGTTGTCAATCAAGTCGAGGTATGCAGTCAGCTGAGCCTGGACAGACCGCCTGTGGGTGGAGGAGGGAGTCTTGCTGTAGTGGGAGAACATTCTCAGCTTCCTCTGAGGAGCTTCAGGAGCAGGAGGAGACACTGGAACATCACCTTGTTCTGGTCCTGCTGTTGAGATCATTTGCTTCTCACCCTCTGCCTTGATACAATCTGAAATGAGAGGGTATACTTTTGTGAATAAATCTGCTACTGATCTTATTATTTTGTTTGTGATACCATTTATAGATGATGTTAATTTGTTTTACTTGAAAAGGCTAATGTGTAAAAATGGCCTTATAATTTGGTAATTCTTTCCATAAGGATTGAGTATTCTTATTTTGGCTACACACACCCCAATATCTACAAACAGATAAACCACTTCTAGACATTCATGTACACATATAACTATAATTAATAATGGCTAGTATAAGTTAGAGCCTGCTACATATATAACAAGTGAACATGTCTCACCAATGATCTGAGTCATTAGCTGATCTTTGTCATCACTGTCCAGCTGCACATCATGTTTTAGCCACTGGAAACCAAACGATGGGTCCAACACAGATGCTATGAAGTAGGCAGTCGTGAAAGGAAATTTGGTGGGACCTCTTCCTTCAGCTGGCTCGCATCCTGGCATCTTCACTGCTTGGAAGATCTCTGTGAACCTTGTTTTCAAGGAGCTTGTTGTGCCTAGGGGAAGAAAGAATACACACTTCAGCAAAAAATCTTTCTTATTGCTAAATAAATTGTATGGTTAAAATTAGGGCTGCCCCAACTACTAATCCTCAACCATTGCAAACTAGTTGTGGCATGTTTATGATAATAATTTAAATACATTTTTGGACCATCCAAATATGGTTTGAGTTCAAGGATTGAGAAACAATGTTAAAAGTAACATTGTTATCAGTGTGCTATATAACAGTGACATAAAAACCATAATCCTGAGCCTTAAAAAATGGAATGTTCAAGCACAAACCAAGCAAGCCACTAATGGTAAAAAGGGATATTTAATCGTTTATTTAGCAGGGACAATGCACATCAATGAACACTTAAAACAATAAAATGTGTCAAGTGTAAATATGTAATATGATTCTAAATGTGTTGCAATGAACGAATATTTTGTTAATTTATTTCAACACAGTCGGCAAAACATCACAACACAAAGCGAAGATAATAAATATAATATCACAATGTCCAACAACCAATAAGTGAACGTTTAAATTATATCAATAAAGATTAAGCCCCAGAAAGCACATTGCTACTTGACGACATTCTGCATGTTAAGTAGCCATGTGCTTTCATGTTATGGCTGAATCTTTACTTATTGTATTGATCACATTACTCTGATGATAGTGTTCAATACAGCCTACCTATATATATATGAACTCCATCCTTAGAGTAATGTGTTATGGAGCCTCCGTGACGGAGATCATTTTCAGTCTCTAATTTTCACGTTCATTGTAGGCTAGGGCTAGGCTACTCATCATCTGCAGTATCACCAAGGACATGTATAGCTTTTTAACAGTATCTATCTAGACAATAAAACTGCACTTGGTCCCTAGGATGTGATATCAACCCCTACCTCCATCTAACCCGACATCTTAAAACCTTTGTGGAGTCAATTTAGTGGCTAACGTTAACGTGGGTTAGCAAGCTAACAATAGCATTTCTACTTACTTTTCTGGGTGCCGCCGTGAAAGGTGTCGATTTTCACGGCGATTTAATTCGACGTTGTCCCAGTCTTCTCTTCTATCTTCTGTCCACACAATGTGCATTTTGCGCTGCTCTTTCCCAATATGGAAACGAAATCGTTAAAAGCATACAGCACGATGCGGGGTGTGTCTCTGGACATCTTTAGACTGGTATAGCAGCGGGGGCGCGCCCAGTACGTGAACTCGCCTCGCAGGTGCACACGCCAGGACACAGAGGACATCAGACTCCAGAGAAAACTTGCTCGAGTCCGAGTCCAAGTCATCGTGCGTGAGAATTCACGAGTCCGAGTCCGAGTCATCCCAAGGAGTGCCCGAGCCGAGTCCGAGTCCAAGTCCAAGTCATCGTGCGTGAGAATTCACGAGTCCGAGTCCGAGTCGCGTCAATCAGTGTGCGAGTCCGAGTCAAGTCACGAGTCCCGAAAATCAGCACTCGAGTCCGACTCGAGTCCGAGTCCAGGACTCGAGTACTCCATCTCTGGTGTGATCCATGTGGGGGGAGGGGCACATAAGAGCGGGAAATGTGTCAAATTGTTCTGTGTGTGTGTGTGTGTGTGTGCCAGGTGTGATTCACATGGGGGGATGGGCATATAAGGGGGGGAACACATATAGAGTGTGTGTGTGTGTGTGCGTGTGTGTGTGTGTGTGTGTGTGTGTGTGTGTGTGTGTGTGTGTTTTATCTGATCCGGATGGTTACTAATTCCTTTTCTTTATGGCGGTCATGTTTGAGCGGGAACACCATGGGTGTTTCAAAGTTGACTAAATCATCTAAAATTCAATGAAGTGGTGATCAGCCATTGTATGTGTTCAGATGTCTCCTGTGAAGGATATCATAAAGCCTTAATGCAATCGAATGTAAAACAAAAAAAGTTATGATTGATGAAAGTAGTAAATCGGTCAGATTTGACCCGAAGACAACAGGAGGATTAAATCCCCCGTAGGAACATGGTCCAGATTTCTATCTGAACTTCAGTAAACCTTCTCTAAAGTAAGACAGATTAAGATAAAATAAGGTAAGATAAGACAAGGCAACGTGAGGTAAATTGTACTTAAGTTAAGTATTTTAGTAAATGTACTAACTAACAATGGTTAAACGACTGAACTACTTTCCAAATAGTAAAGTCAATAATAGTTGCCCAACTGCACCTTATCATATGTTAATCATCTATTACATTTGTATTATTATTATTATTATTATTATTATTATTATTATTATTATATAGAGGCGAAGTCCCTCCCTGGAATTGACATGGAAATAATTGTTCGTGGCACAATTCAAACGGGATCGAAAGATGCGTTTTCTCTCTCCATCGACTTCAATACATATTTTTTCCGAAAGGTCCCATGGGTCGGAAGTAGATGGGCGGGACTTCGCCTCTATTATCAAATTAAGGGTCATAAAGATTGAAATGTTGTAAAATAAAGATACACTGTGATAAAAGTGTTAAAAGTAGAAGTACATTACATTTAAATGTAAATCTAAAAGGTACACATTAAATTCAAATGCAATGAAGTACAGTATTTGGTTTCAGGATTTATTGAGAATCTTGAACAACTGATAATAAAGAGGTTAAATAATGTATGTATTTCTCCAAGCCTGTGGTTACTTAGTGCTAACAGAAAGTGCTCGCTGTAGTAGAAGCATTCCCAAGCTAATGCAGCCCAATGTCCTGTAATACCCAACATTTAAAATACATTTCTCTCAGTGTGACCACAGAGGAAAAGATTTCTCTGGGAATATGAGGGGACAGTTGGGCCAAAATCGAATAAAAACATTTAAAGTCCCAGAAGACGGAGCTTTGAAGATGTGTCCAAATGGTTTACTGTGTGTGTGTGTGTGTGTGTGTGTGTGTGTGTGTGTGTGTGTGTATGTGTGTGTGTGTGTGTGTGTGTGTGTGTGTGTGTGTGTGTGTGTGTGTACCGGCTATAACAGGCTGTTCCTGACGTTCATGTTCGGGCCTTTAGACCTCATCTGCTCCTCAGTCAGATTTACAAATATTAATCGAAATATTCAGTTATTTTCAAAAGCTTTTTTGGTCTGACGCTTCGATTAATTTTAAACAGACCGTTCAACAAAAGTATACCCAACATCTAAACTTTGGATTGTTCTTTCTTAGTAAGATCCCATTTTCATTACAATGGTGGTCTTACCTTGACTTGAAGATGAAGTCCATGCTCTCCTTCTGGACAACAATCTATAACCAATTCCCCAAAACTTCAACCAGACCATAAGTGACATAAATCAATTCTGTATGTGAAGGGGTTCAAACGGAGCCACCATATCTTCATTCGTTATTCTTCAGTTGTGTACAATTATCACCTTGCATACCATAATGATTTTTGATGGAATAAACGAAAGAAAGAAAGTTACACCCAGACCAACTTTCAGACGGAAGATGTACTTCCTGTGTGGTGGGATTTTATGTATCAAATGTGGATAGAGAATCAAACCATTCAGCAGTCTTTGTCGTATTTTATTTCTTGCAAGAAAGTTCAGTCAGTCACACAGAGAGCATACAGTCTGCAGTGTGAAAGACCAAGAACAGAGTTTAATATTTAAACACAGAGAGAGGAGAAAGGGAGGGGTTGAGTTTGGTGATAACAAAGGAGCATTCTGGGAGTTAGGGAGGCCGTATCAGGAAGGTCATACGGTTGATGCACAGAGAGAGTAACCAACAAAACTGCAACACATCTTCTTAATAAGGAATTTTCCCAAACTTAGCTAAGAAGTGTGAGAAGTAGTAAATACTGATTCCATCCATCCATCTTCTTCCGCTTATCCGTGGTCGGGTCTCGGGGGTAGCAGTTCCAGCAGAGAGCCCCAAACGTTCCTTTCCCCTCATCAACCAGCTCTGACTGGGGGGTCCCAAGGCGCTCCCAGGCCAGAGAAGAGATATAATCCCTCCACCTGGTCCTCGGTCTACCCCTTGGTCTCTTCCCATCCTAACTAGGTGCCCGAACCACCTCAACTGGCTCCTTTCGACGCGAATAAATACTGATTAACATTAGCAAATAAGAATCACACAATGATATTATTAAAGTAAGTAAGTGAGTATAATATGTTTCTATTACACCTGTTTTTTGGTTGGCCCTCAACTTGTGTTAATTAATTGGTTAGTCGGGTTTACTCACCAATGGCGCATTTCCACTGTAGCGCGGTTTAAGCGTCCCGTGCCCAGCCCGTTATTTTGTTGCGTTTCCACTCGGGGTAGTTCCGGCTAACGGGTACTCGTTCACAGTTTTTCTGGCTCTCCAAAATCGAGGTTCTACCTTGGTTGCTGATTGGCTAATGGTTACACGAGCCGAAAAATCGTTATGACATCATAAAGTGGCCAAAATCTGATCAGCTCATTTTCAGACAGGTTTTTATAGAAATGGATCAAAAAGAGAGAAAATCTTTGTTCCTGAAACTTTCAGAGTCTCTTTCCACAGAGGGGACACATGTTGATGTAGAAGAGACATGAAGAAGAGGGGACACATGTTGATGTAGAAGAGACATGAAGAAGAGAGGACACATGTTGATGTAGAAGAGACATGAAGAAGAGGGGACACATGTTGATGTAGAAGAGACATGAAGAAGAGGGGACACATGTTGATGTAGAAGAGACGTGAAGAAGAGGGGACACATGTTGATGTAGAAAAGACATGAAGAAGAGGGGACACATGTTGATGGAGAAGAGACATGAAGAAGAGGGGACACATGTTGATGGAGAAGAGACATGGAGAAGAGGGGACACATGTTGATGTAGAAGAGACATGAAGAAGAGAGGACACATGTTGATGTAGAAAAGACATGAAGAAGAGGGGACACATGTTGATGGAGAAGAGACATGAAGAAGAGGGGACACATGTTGATGTAGAAGAGACATGAAGAAGAGGGGACACATGTTGATGTAGAAGAGACGTGAAGAAGAGGGGACACATGTTGATGTAGAAAAGACATGAAGAAGAGGGGACACATGTTGATGGAGAAGAGACATGAAGAAGAGGGGACACATGTTGATGGAGAAGAGACATGAAGAAGAGAGGACACATGTTGATGTAGAAGAGACATGGAGAAGGGGATTTTGCATAATAGGTCCCCTTTAATGGAAGTGTTTTTGTCACCTGACAGCCACCATACCTCCAAACCCTGTTGTTTGGTTTCCGTGCTTCCGCTGTGCCGGGGTCAGAGTCCCCTGATCGCTGAGACAGATAATTGTGTGCTTTTAATTTGATGTGTGAGCTGGAAATGCACTCAGCCAGAAAAGCCTCTGACAGAGAACATCACAAACACGCTGGTCGAATTCAGGGAAAACTGACACACTCCCATGTGAGAGAATGAAAGAGGAGGTGTGAAGCATTCTGGTTAGCATGTGAGCTCCTTAAGGATTTGGACGTGATCTTTGCACATGTATTGGTTTTGGCTGCAGGCTCATATTACTTTGGATGGGAAATGACAGCATGTGGTGAGAGGGAGGATTTCAGCTCAAATGCTTTAACTTCAAGATTTGCTGCAGTGCTTTAATGTAGCCTCATTATAGGAAGTCAAAAAATACTTTGCATGAAGAGTCAAAGGGGGATTCATAGACATTAAGCATCTAATGGGCTATAGAGAAACAGAACATATGAAACTACTGCAGTTGCTTCTATAATCTATCAAACATGTTTTGGGCATTCTGAAAATATATGGGAGTAAAGAGTGTTTTATTCTGTATCTCTCAAATGTTTGGTTCTGTTTGGCTTAAAGTCCCCTCAGCGGGAAGCAGACAATCTGTTCTCCTAACCTCCTAAAAGATATTTTATTATATCACATTTATAAGTGTATGTAAGCACTGCAGCCGCTTTTGTTTATTTTAAAGGGCTCTATGGTGCTTTTCCCTTTCCTGCAGTGTGTTATATAAAGGCAAACTCAAACTTCTATTGGCTAGCGCTCCAACACATTGTACGTGATAGGCTAAAGGAGCGGGACATCTCTAAGTGGTTGACCAATCACAACAGAGCCGGCCAGCTAACCAATCAGAGCAGACTGGGCTCTGGTTTTAGACAGAGGGTGAAAAGAGGTGCTGCAGCACAGGCAGTATGATAAAAAATAAAGAGCTTTTTGAACATTAAAACATGCAGACATGAAGTAGAGGCTCAAAATAGCTTAAAATGGATAAAAACCTTTCTCACAATTAATAATAATAATTCCTTACGTATATATATATATATATATATATATATATATATATATATAGCGCTTTTCCAGATGCTCAAAGCGCTTTACAAATACACATTACACACATGTAACGGACAATACTCACAGGAGCAAATTCAGGTGAAGTGTCTTGCCCAAGGACACAGCGGCCGCAGGTTTCGAACTGGTGTTCCCCAACACCCCCTTAGATCAACGCACAGCCACTCCGCCCATCTTCACACCTCGAAGTCATCAAGGCGCTTTACAAGTACACGTTACACACATATGTAACGGTCATGTACTGTGGACAGTACCCACAGGAGCTAATTCGGGTGAAGTGTCTTGCCCAAGGACACAACGGCCTGATGCGGTGGCAGGTTTCGAACTGGAGTTCCCCAACGCCACCCTTGATCTGATGATCAACCCACAGCCCACTGCGCCACTCCGTCCCGACTAGACTTTTACATTACATTACATTGCATTGCATTTAGCTGACGCTTTTGTCCAAAGCGACTTACAATAAGTACATACGACCAGGAAGACACAGCCCAGAAGAAAAACAGAATCATATAAGTACAGCAGGTTTCATAGAGCCAAACATTTCAAGTGCTACTCAGCTGGCTTTAGATAAGCCAGTCCTATGTTAGTATATAAGTGCTTTGTTAGTAATTCTATCGCTCGAAGTGGAGTCGAAAGACAATACACTTTAAAATACTGAATCTCCACTGCATCATTCACTCTATGGAAATATTTAATTGTCAAAGTTGCGCTTATAGTATTTTATTGCAATAAAATAAATCATAGACTGCAAGTTTGAGAATTAATAATCGTAAAGTGGTCTTTTATAGCGCATTCACAGGGATTTTGGAACAGCTGCATCTGAAAATAAGTTTGATATTGCCACCACGGAACTAAAAGCACAACACATAAGTCGACCTACAGATCTATACCACATTTTCCTCATGATGACGTCTTTCCATATTGCAGTTTATTGCTGCTGCCGCTTTGTGAATAACTGCAACCCCAGCGCTGCCGATCAGTGATTTACACGCTCCTTAATGGATTCAGCAAAGTTTGGTCTCTAGGGCAAAAAATGCTATTTGCAATATAAGTGTTCGCTCTGAAAAATGCATGAAGCTCAATCTGAGAGGAGGACTTCATTTCTGAGAGGGCAGTCTCTCGGAATGACTTATCCTTGCTAGCACAGCTGTTGACTGAGCAAATAGTAAAGCAAATGTTTAGTTTATATTTATATTCAGCTTGCACACATTCACACCTGGAGTAAAAGCTTTAAAGGTGCCCTATTATGCTCACTTTCAGGTTGATATTTGTATTCAGTGTCTCTACTGTGACATGTTTCATGCTTTAATGTTCAAAAAGCTCTTTATTTTTCTCGTACTGCCTGTGCTGCAGAGCCAATTGAAATGTTTTAATATGCAGGTTATATTAGGAGTACAGTACTGCATCGTGTTATGTGTTTTTACATGTAAAAGCATCTATTAATTACCATCCATCATCCATCCATCCATCTTCTCCCGCTTATCCGTGGTCGGGTCTCGGAGGTAGCAGTTCCAGCAGAGAGCCCCAAACGTTCCTTTCCCCTCATCAACCAGCTCTGACTGGGGGGTCCCAAGGCGCTCCCAGGCCAGCGAAGAGATATAATCCCTCCACCTGGTCCTAGGTCTACCCCTCGGTCTCTTCCCAGCTGGACGTGCCTGGAACACCTCCCTAGGGAGGCGCCCAGGTGGCATCCTAACTAGGTGCCCGAACCACCTCAACTGGCTCCTTTCGACGTGAAGGAGGAGCGGTTCAACTCCGAGTCCCTCCCGGATGACCGAACTTCTCACCTTATCCCTAAGGGAGACACCAGCCACCCTGCGGAGAAAACCCATCTCGGCCGCTTGTATCCGCGACCTCGTTCTTTCGGTCATGACCCATCCTTCATGACCATAGGTGAGGGTAGGAAGGGAAATGGCCCGGTAGACAGAGAGCTTTGCCTTCTGGCTCAGCTCCCTTTTCGTCACAACGGTGCGGTAAAGCGACTGCAGTACCGCTCCCGCTGCTCCGATTCTCCGGCCCATCTCACGCTCCATTCGAGAACAAGACCCCGAGATACTTGAACTCCTTCACTTGAGGTTACCTACGATTGTTAAATAAAGTGGTCAAAGTAGACTACGATCATTTCCTCTAAATTGTAGTAGATTAGAAGCATTAAGTATAGCATGGAAATACTCAAGTGCCTACTCAAGAACTAAAGTTCAAATATTAAAAATAATACTTGAGTAAACGTTATTTCCACCAATGCAATTGAACACATTTCATTGTATTAAGTAGGATTTAAAAGTTTTATAAGAGACAGAAAAAGTTTTCTTCATTGCTCCACAAATCCTAATTAATCCACCAATAATTAACTGACGAAAAGTGAAGCAAAGAATATTTGTTCTGCAATTAATAACACTTAAGTAGGTGCAGGAAAACGAAAAGCACACACACTTTTTTTTTAAAGTTTCCCCCAGGGGTGACTTTGCTTTAATAACCAAGTAATCTCTTATAATTTAAATTATTTATGAACGCTATTTCAGCAGTCGTGGAAGAATAGATTAGCTTTAAAAGAGAGGATATTACAGATGTGTTTTTGTTAAAGCTCACATGGTGCAGGCTTGTCTGTGAACGACACCGTTGACAGTTAATTATCTGCGTAACATCGGCGGCGTAACTTCAGATTTCACCTCTTGAACGCTCTGGTTTGATATGTGGTCTTTCCTAAATGAGATAATCAAAGCCTTTTGTTTTACACTTCATGAATCTTCCAGCAGATTCTCCTTTGTGTTGTGAGATCAAAACGCTTCAACCTCTGTCAATGACGAAGCCATGAATCAGCAAACAGCAGGCTTTGAAATGGATTTTTAATTACTGACTTCATATGAACCCTTTTCCACTGAGATTAGTTCTGGTTTAGACCGCTATAAATGTGTATTTTTGTAATAAAGGATTATATATTTTTAAGTTTCTCTTGTATTAAATGGATTATTGTAGCCTATGCACCAAAGCCTGTCGGACTTATAAATTACAAAACTCAGAGAAAAACAAACTAAAAGGTAAATGTAATATTTGATGACATTTAGTTCAGTCTCATTTAGCTTTTGTTAGCAAACTGCAGTTTTTGTTTACACATACAAGCTACGAACATTCACCAGTGGGGTAATTAGTGACGTATTTATGTCGTAGAACAAAACGTGAACATCGCCTCTGCTTGTTTCAGGCATCTAATGAAACATACATTCCAAAAAACGTTGACTTTGAGGCGAGGGAACCAGAAAATGTAAAATGCTGACTCATTTCTGGGTTCTAGGACTCATTCCTGCACCACTCAATGGGGTATTTCTGCTGTTGTGTAATGTAACGAAACCATTAAAGGTCCCCTATCATACTGGTTTTCATCAATATATTACAGGTCTCAGAAAAATACAGAACCTGTCCCTGTTTCCAAAGTGCTGATTCTCTGTCTGTTACTTTAGATGAAAATAAGGAGCCCCTCCCCACGCCCCTCTGAGAGACATTTGGTTACAAAGAACTCAATGGTGCTCTAGAGGAGATTCAGGTGACAAGGGGGGGGGGGGGGGGTGGGGGGGGGTTACCTTGGTTGCTGATTGGCTAATGGATACACAAGACAAAACATCGTTATGACATCATAAAGTGGCCAAAATCTGATCAGCTCATTTTCAGACAGGTTTTTATAGAAATGGATCAAAAAGAGAGAAAATCTTTGTTCCTGAAACTTTCAGAGTCTCTTTCCACAGAGGGGACACATGTTGATGTAGAAGAGACATGAAGAAGAGGGGACACAGGTTGATGTAGAAGAGACATGAAGAAGAGGGGACACATGTTGATGTAGAAGAGACATGAGGAAGAGGGGACACATGTTGATGTAGAAGAGACATGAAGAAGAGGGGACACATGTTGATGTAGAAGAGACATGGAGAAGAGGGGACACATGTTGATGTAGAAGAGACATGAAGAAGAGGGGACACATGTTGATGTAGAAGAGACAAGAAGAAGAGGGGACACATGTTGATGTAGAAGAGACATGAAGAAGAGGGGACACATGTTGATGTAGAAGAGACATGAAGAAGAGGGGACACATGTTGATGTAGAAGAGACATGAAGACGAGGGGACACATGTTGATGTAGAAGAGGGGACACATGTTGATGTAGAGGAGACATGAAGAAGAGGGGACACATGTTGATGTAGAAGAGACAAGAAGAAGAGGGGACACATGTTGATGTAGAAGAGACATGAAGAAGAGGGGACACATGTTGATGTAGAAGAGACATGAAGAAGAGGGGACACATGTTGATGTAGAAGAGACATGTAGAAGAGTGGACACATGTTGATGAAGAAGAGGGGACACATGTTGATGTAGAGGAGACATGAAGAAGTGAATTTTCACATAATAGGCAACCTTTAACGTCTATCTGTCTCTGTGCTCTTGTTTCCCTCTCCGCAGGGTGAGTGCTCCCAGAGGTGCTACAACATCTTCGTTCTGGAGACCGTGTGCGTCGCCTGGTTCTCCCTGGAGTTCCTGCTGCGTTTCATTCAGACTGAGAGCAAGTGGACGTTCCTTCGTACGCCTCTGAACCTCATCGACGTGTTGGCCATCCTCCCGTACTACATCACTCTCATCGTGGACTCTTTCTCTGTCGGCGGGAAACAAACAGGCTCCGGGAACAACTACCTGGAGAAAGTGGGGTTAGTTCTCCGAGTCCTGAGAGCTCTACGGATCTTTTACGTGATGCGTTTGGCTCGACACTCTTTAGGCCTGCAGACACTCGGGTTAACAGTGAGAAGATGCACGCGAGAGTTCGGACTTCTGCTGCTTTTCCTTTGCGTAGCCATGGCTCTTTTCTCCCCACTTGTGTTCCTAGCTGAGAGCGAGTTGGGCGCCAAGCAGGAGTTCACAAGTATCCCTGGGAGTTACTGGTGGGCCGTGATCTCCATGACCACGGTAGGATACGGAGACATGGTGCCAAGAAGCATCCCTGGACAAGTTGTGGCACTCAGCAGCATTTTGAGTGGAATCCTTCTCATGGCGTTCCCCGTAACGTCCATTTTTCACACCTTCTCACGCTCCTACATAGAGCTTAAAGAAGAGCAAAATCGCGCCTCGAGGCACAAGCCGGGTTCGCAGGATAGCACCAAGTCTCAAAACAGTGAAGATTCTCAAGAGACGGACAGTTATCATGGGATCACTGAGGCCTCGGCTACATCACTGCAGAGGAGGAAGTTCATTGCTGCACAAAGGGCTGCTGACATTAGAGCGATGAAAACTTAACTGCTTTGTTTGTGTTTCATGTGGGACTTCAAAAGTTGACAAGCTGCAGGGTGGTGGGATTTCCTTCTCGGGAGATTGAGGTCCCGGCTTTGATCGTGTGAAGCGCTTGTGCTCCAGGGTGTATCTGAGTTTCTTAAGTTTTACTGAGGAGCTGCAGAGCATACATTTGAACTTGAAAAGACTGCACACAGTATAATATTCATGAATAAACAACCAGTCAAATGAGATCTGAAAAAATGACAGTTCTGACTGACTGTGATTCACCTAAGTAGTTCTGACTGACTGTGATTCACATCAGTAGTTCTGACTGACTGTGATTCACATCAGTCTGCAAAGAAAAGGGAAATCCAACACCAAAACATCACACGTTGTTATTCAGACCTCAGACTAATCATTTATGTTCCTCACGTAGCTGCTTATGAGAATAAAGGTGTTTGCTGAGACTTCAGACATGTAGCTTCATTATTGATGTGCCATATCATCTCCATGTACTTGCTCAACCTGGGGCTCTGTTAGATAAGGTTTCACACACGTTCATAATGATGTCAGCATTTGGAATGATGCAAAGCTAATTAATATCCAGCATGATTACACAAGAGTGATTTCTCTTTCAAAGGGCTATGCAGTCAGTTTGGGACATTTTGAGGATGTTTCTACACTTACCAACATCCAGTTATCTTACCATACATGTGGGTAAAAGGCCAGTCGAACAAACATTAAGAGGGTTGTGTGTCTGGTTAAACATTCAGGCACTAAAACCCACAGACTTTTAAATGACTAAAACCATTTCAGATAATTCATAATAATGTAACCAGTCTTACACGATTTCCTCTAATTGCTCATACAGCACTTAATTTCACTTGAGTGCCTTGTACTGAAAAAAAACCCACAACATTCTGCTAATTATTGTAACTCATCAAGTGCTCGAGAGTGCAAATTAGATATTTTGATAAGCAGGGGCATGTTTATTCTCAAAACTCTGAGTTCACTGAATCATTACAAAAGCATGGAACTATTACACAGAACACTTATGGTGAAATAATAATCATTTGAATAAAAAAAAGTGAAATGGATCTCTGCTTTGCGTCATGAACCGGTAGCCTCTTCTGAAAAATGTAATAGTGACAACAGTCCCCAAGTGGAGAGGCTTTGATTTTACAATTAAATTATACACAAGGACGCTCTCAAATTTGCAAGAGTGCGTGCCGTGCTTCTGCAATTATGACATCCTGAATTGGTCCGTCTGCGGCTTGAGTCATGTTTTCTTTTCCACATCCGTTATTAATAATGAAAGAAAGATGTTTCCTGGAGTGGTGTTGGCACAATGCGCTGTAAATCTGACCAATGCTGACAGCACTTTGAAAAAATGAGCCTGTGGAAGATGTAGCTCGAGCTCTTGATCGTGTTGCTAACGGGAATAAAAGACCCTGAACTGAATTCACCTGATGGCCGTGATCTCAAGCAGGTTATTTTAGACTACTCTTCTTCAAAGTATGTTATTAAAAGGCTTGTGATTAAATCAGAGATAGATTGTTTGATTTTAAAGAGAGAAGACACCATTCTGGTTCCAAGGATGAAGGCCTTTACACAGCTAGCGTGTGACATGCTAACGTCACGAAGCAAAACAATTCTTATCAGCAGCAAATTTACAACTGAGCTGCCTCAATTTGCATCCCAAAATATCAGCAAAATAGAAATGTTAGTTTGAATTGATTATTACCACAGGAAAAACACTCCTGGTGTGAGCTATAAAGGCCTTTAGCATTAGCGTATTAGCTAACAGTTGCTAATGCACACATCAAGGCAGACACAGAGCATCATTAGCATTTATTCGGAGTGTCCTTATGAAAGTTAGTCCAATATTTACTTCCCTTGTCACCGTGGTTTGTGGTTGCCAGCTCCTGAAAATTATCTGGATATTTAGCTGCTAAATGCTGCAACATGCTCACCAGCTAAATGCTAAATTAGCTACCATAGCTTCGGATCCTTTCCATTTACTGAAAGGAAATCAATGGGGCCGTATTAAGAAGACTCATTACAGTATTTTTACAGGAGAGTTAATATGATGAAAGACCTTCCAAAACAACTAAAACATTTAAAGAAAGGTTATTTTGTTTATCTACTACTAAGATATATGCAACCCAGTCTCACGGCATTTCGTGTTATAGCAATGTATTTCTATTGGTAGTATGTTTCGTGCCTGCACCATGTCTTTTTGTACGACGCTGAAGTTGGCTTCTGATTCAGAGCATCCGATTCGGCAGTTAAGGGGAAAGTTAAGGGACATTTAATTTACAGCGCTGAGCGAACAATCCTCCGTGTTTGAACCTCTTAAATCGCTGCATAGCCGATTTATTTGGACTGGATTATCCCAGAGAGTCTAAAGATTCTTTATAACCCAGTTTCAGATTTGTGAAACCTTTATTCTATTTGTGAAAATACAAGAAAGCATAAAGGCTTGCCCAGCTGGGAGGTTCACTCTGATTCTGATCCTGGCCTGCTGCAGCAACCTCAGCCTTCCACCTGTGTTTGTATTTTCACAGATAGAATAAAGGTTTCACAAATCTGAAACTGTGTTATAAAGAATCTTTAGACTCTCTGGGATAATCCAGTCCAAATCGCTCAGCGCTGTAAATTAAATGTCCCTTAACTTTCCCCTTAACTGCCGAATCGGATGCTCTTAATCAGAAGCCAACTTCAGCGTCGTTCTTTTTGTCCGGTCGGGTCTTCGAATACCAGAAGCTGTGTGGTTCATAAAAACATTTTCTTACTCAATATCTTACCTAACTCTATCCCTTTTATTTTAAATTGTATAATGTCGGACTTCTTTTGCCGTCCGCGAGGAAAAGAAATGGCTCAGGGCCTCAGAATACTGACATCTGTATTTCTTAAATCTCTTTTTCCTTCTAATTTGTTATTATTTACATTGCTTCTAAAATCGTTCTGTGTGACACGAAAGAAATATGGAAATCGTGTTGGTGAACACGAATCAATAGATTACATTAATTTCGTGACTATAACATGAAATGCCGTGAGACTGTGTTGACATAGCTTCAGATTTCCTCCATTTACTGAAGTGAAATGCATGGGGCTGTAGTAATAGGACTCATACAGTATATTTACAGTAGAGTTAATAAGCTGAAAGACCTTCCAAAACAACTAAAACATTAACAGAAAGGTTAGCTACTACTAAGAGCTAAGCAGCCGTTTTTAAGTATTTATCAGTCAGGGAAGCACCACTCAAATCCCTCAGGAAGTATTTAACTGTTGTGTTTTTATGACCTTGAGTATGAATTCAAAGTCTTTATATCATGAAGCGCAGAAGTTTATTTGTTCCATCATCTTCCAATTGTCTTTAGCAAATTGATGGTTTAACAATATGCATGAACACATATCTTATTTAATCTATGAGGCACAGAGCAACTTTGTTAAAGGCACTTGGTGACCTATAAAGGGAATGTTATAAATCTGTATCTGCTTACATAATCCGACGTCTTTTCAAATCCCTCCTTTCACCCGTTCTGTGCTGGCACATTTCATCTGTCTCCCCGCTTACAATTAATGTGCTTAATATTTAGATTGCATATGCCCAGAGACGGACCTCGGCTTATTCTTCCTTTGACAACTGATGTCTGCCAGAGCTGAATCGCTGACGGGAGAAGTGATGGATGTCTGCACAACTGACACGAACATCTCCAAACAAAACATGACGCATGAGTCTCTCCGTGTCCTCTTTATTGGGCGCATATTATTCACTGGGATGGAAAAAAACTAAAATGTAACATAGTAAAAAATGGCTTAAAATATATGCTGGTAACGTGTTTTTTTTGGTACATAAACAAAACTATACGTGGGTTGCACAAATAAGAAAATGCACAACATGGCAATTTGTGGGGAAAAGAAACCTTCACATGACAAAATCAATATAGAAATACAAAGTGAAACCTACCACATGTATTACCATCACCCTCACCACTGTCTAAATAAACAACAGTCGTACATATTTAATAAAATAATAACTAAGTAAATAGGGTGACTACAAACGTGTAAACAGAAAAATCCCACAAGTAAGAAGTGACCTTTTTGGGGGATATTTTAAGAGTGGGGAAAGAAATATTCTGCTGCCTCATCCCTCTGGAACAAAAAAATGGAAGCTTTCATTTCTTAGGGCTCAGCAGAGGAGGACAGATTTGGGTCTGCTCGGGTACACAGTTCACTGAAGAGCTGACAGTCCTGACACCTCCGAGTTTAGCATTCCTCACCTCCCCAAAGAAAGATTACGAAACAATACAAAAATAAAACCAGTCAACGTGTGACTGCTTCTTCCTCTTCCCCGTCCTAAAAGGAAATGACTGTCTGGTGATAAAAATGGCGACGAGGTAAAACCTTCCCAAAGCAGCAAATGAGATAATAATATGGTTATCCACAGCTGATTGGAAGTGAGGTTTCTGGACATATTCAGAGTCTGGTATAAAAAGGGTTTCTAAAAGAATAATTTGGCTGTATATAATTGGCAAGTTATAATCTCTCTTAATTCGGATTTAGAAACCTACGGGATAATCCGGATTTAGCTCAAAAGTACGCATTTACTAGCCTGTTCTTGCAAACTTGCGTTAATGACTTTGTATGCAATTGTGTTCAGTCTTAACGCACTTTGGGGTTTCAGGATTTTGTGGAATGAGAAATGTCCTTCATGGCTTCAGGACACGTAATCCTGGGTTTGGCTTTACGACAAACTGTGCAACCCGAACACGGGGTCGACGATTGTTCCGACTTCAGACTGCCCTTATGTCTTCAACAAAAGTTCTCCGTTACCAATGTTTATTATCATTGTTTAGTTTAACCCTTTTGGGATTGTCCTTTATTTGGTAAAAGTCTGATTGCCTCTAGTTTCCTACGATCCCACAAGATTGAGTTTTGTCACAGCACATTATCACCAGCTGTCCAACAAGTGGTAGACTGACCAGCATTTCTCCGCTGTGTTGGGAGATCCTTTCGTACATTCGGTAATGTTCAATAAAGTTTTGATTGATTCATACATTTGGATTGCTCGTAAATGCAGCAAGCCGTGTTTGAATGTGTGTTTTAAGGCCGAGGGTCCATGCCACAATCACCAGCTAAGGTTCACATTTCGTTGTGCACAGATTACAGTGCATACATCTGCAGTTATGTACCGCGTATATTCTCACGAGTGTGTGCACTATATTCTCTACATGCACACATCCATCAAGTCCAGTTTGAAAACAAGTCAGTAGGATAAATAAAAAGGAACGTTCGTTTGTAACAAGTGTCCGTCAGGTACCGTTGAAACCACAGTCTGTGTATCTTCATGTCTTATGTGTGTGTGTGTGTGTTTATTTATACTTAAGGGAGCAGCCTGCATCATCTCAAGGTGCTTTGGTACTCCTGTGTGTTTAAACTTGTTCCCAGCACCTCTTAAAAGTGCTTCCTCAGTCACTGTTGTGTCTTCAGAGGGGGTTTTCAGAGGGCTTTGGCACTGGTGGTGTGGGAGGCGGTGTGGGAAACTGGTTTCTGAGGGAAGCGGCTGTAGTAATACACCTGGAAGAGGATGGTGAAGTCCACAAAGACCTGCAGAAGGCCACAGGTCCAGAACTGAACGGGAGCCTGAGTGAGCAGGAAGTATCCCGTCTTAAAGGTGTCGCCGCTGGTCCACATCAGCACCATCTTGATACTGGGGGGAAAGGGAAAGGGAAAGGGAAGGGAAGATTCATCTATTATTAAAGTCATTATTAACAATCGAATAATAAATGTCATCATACTTAATCTTATAACAACATTTTTAAGTTATTTCATATACTACTACGAGTATGAAAACTAAATGAATAAAGTTCTGATTGAAATGGATGATCAAATAAAGTGGACACATTATCAATATATTTAACAGTATTTATTCATATATTACTCAAGAGAAGATTCATATTTTATTTAAATTCCTACAATAAACCTCCGCTCCAACAATTAACCTCAAACACAATTTTGACAATAATAATGAAATTCGTTTTTGGAGGAGAGACATTCCTAATAATTGTAGTTATTTCACTTATTTATATATTTTACAGAATGTATTCATGTGTTTCTGTACATTTCAACTTGGCATTAACATCATCTCTTGTAAACAGACGTGTAATGCACCTTAAATAAATGTCCATACTGTTCTCATATATGTGTTTGCTGTGTCTAGATTCAATTTGTTGTTAATGAAAAATATGCAATATCCGTTTACTCAAGAAGGGAACAGTACATTTTAAATTATGGGAAATTGAATAATGAATCTTCCCCGGGCGCAGGTTTCTCATTCACTCTTGTTTCCAACGATTAACTTGATAAAAGTGTTTCCGGTGCACTCTGAGCTGGCTGTTCTTAGGATGAGTTACAGTAAAGCAAAAGAGTAAATGTTGGGAAAAAGCGTTCTTTACAGCCTGAGCTTCAGCCTCTCACTGGCATTTGGAAGAGCTGTAAACTCAACTAATGAGATCGAAAAGGGAAGTCTAACAAGGGGAGAGGAAACATAGGATGAAGCCCTGAGGTCCAAGCCATCAACTTTCTATACAGGTCAGACTTAAGAATAGACAAAGACTGTATACACTGAAAAGACGAGGCCTCTGAAAGTACAGCAAGACTCCACTAATGGTTCTGGGTGTTTTCTACAGCATCAACACTTCAGAGTCCTTTTTCTCTTTCATCAACTACTTCATGCTTGAGGCAGGAATAAATATAGGCAATGCTGGCAGAGAAAGGACTGAGCCAGCTCTAAATCTACAATGCTCCGGTCTGCAAAAGCACACTCAGGAATCCTCGCATGTGCTTTTCTGAAAGTACCTGCCTACAACACTGCAGACATTTGAAGTCCTTTCACTCGAGCGTATCCCTTTGGTTAGGCAAGGCACGTTTATTTATATAGCACCTTTCAGCACCAGGCAATTCAAGGTGCTTTACAAAAATGAAAGACATTAAGAAAATGGCATTTAAAATCAATCATTAAAAAGAAATGCTTATAAAATAAACATTAAAAGATAAAAGTTACAGTGCAGTCTAAATATGAATAGTTCAATTCTTTAGGTTCTTGATTTTTAATTTACTCAAAGAACCTCCCTTTGGAAATCCGAACATTTCCGTCCAGATTTTTTAATTTAGACAGACTGTTTTCACCATGTTTTGCTTGCCTGACATCCACAATCGGACCCTCAGGAGGGTGTACTAGCCCCCCTGAGTCAGCACTATTTGAATAAGCTACGCAGGAGAGTGTCTGAATAGGTGCTATTCCAATTCAAAGGGTTGGTTTAGGTGAAGAGATGCAAAATAGTTTGGGATTTATTCGTCCAGACTGTGAGATTTCCTGCCTGAATCTAATGCATTTTGATTTGCAGAAGTTCTCTACTCTGCAATGGAAAGGCCATTTCTCTCGAACCAACTGTGCAGAAAATACATTTTGACCTCCAACAAGAGGTTCGTCAAAATATTACAGACAAAATAACAGGTTGGATCTTCATGAAACTTGGTGGAAAGGCGTACAATTGGCCAAGGAAGAAGCCATTACATTTCGGAGCAGAGCCAAAATAGGTTGTTAATGCAGGACACTATTATATTTCAGAGCGTGTGGGTTTGGTTAGTCAGCAATATTTGAATAAGCTCTGCAGGAAATGTTTTACTCCCGGAGTTAATGCTTTTAAAATACAAAGGGTTGGTTTAGGGTTAGCCATGCAAAATACGTTTGGTTTTCTTTATCCAGATTGTGAGGTTTCCTGCCTTTACCCGAGTCTAATGCGTTTTGATTCAATGAGGTACTTTGGGTATTTACTTACGATGTTATGTCGTAGGACAAAACTCTAAAGCTTTTTAACCACAGACATTATGTCAGGCATATAACCACAAACAAATACAAATTGCTGCACCACTCTAGGGTTGCTCTAAAACACATGTGTCAAACTCAAGGCCCGGGGGCCAAATCAGGCCCTTGGTGGATTTAATTTCGGCCCGCAGGATCATTTCTAATTCCTATTCGATCTGGCCCTCCGGTATATTGCACGCACACCTTCACTCCATCCTGAGGGTCTCCTCAGCTCAGAGCCTGAGCCCAAACATTGATGACCTTGCACCCAAGATGAGATGCCAAGTATCTGAGCTAGCATCACAGAGCAGCACACTGAGTTCAATGGATGCTTCCTTCTGCACTTTCTCTCTCACGACAACAGGGCATGTTGGTTTCTCTTTGAGGGGAATAGTTTTGTTGAAGCTGTTGTTGGCCTGTGGGAAAATGTACTCATAAGAAATGAGTCTGGAGAAGCTGCAGATAGAGCCATAAGAAATGACTCTGGAGAAGCTGCAGATAGAGCCATAAGAAATGAATGCAACTGATTATTTAATGTTTTTATAGGCAATAATTGAAGCTTTGTTAGTTCCAGGTTTAATATGTTCAATAAGTTCATTTCAATAAGTTCTGCAATAAACATTGAACCAGTCCGGCCCTCGACTAGCACCCATTTTTTAATTTTGACCCACTGTGTATTTGAGTTTGACCCCCCTGACCTAAAAGAACATACTGAAATAAACACAACAAAGCTTTGACTCCCGCAGCAGGAACAACACGGTGGTATTACGATAAAGAAAACAGAACTATTTGTGTTTGAGTATCTTTCTATAAGCCTCTCAAAGATGTAAAACATGCGAGGTAATCTTGTACCATAACAAGATGACCTCGCCCTGCAAAGCTAACCCCAAATATCTGTCTCTCAGTCTTTCTGCCTCGCTGGGGTAAAGCTGTGCAGCCAAATCTCCTCATTTGTAAAGCCAATGTGTGCAAACCTTTATGCTCATACTTTCTCATTTCCCCCCTCCTTGTTCTTTCCCAGCACAACCTCTGAATGTCGAGCTTCAATTGTCACACACACACTTCTTCTTTTCTACGAGTCCGCTCACCGCAGCAAGTTCTATTCCTCACTGTCCATTCATCTACCCCCTTAGTGGCTGCTGTGTGAGTTGGGATGATGTGAATCCGCAGGTAATGACGAGAGACGCAGGAGTCGTAGTTTGATCAATTCCTCCGATGGTTCCCTAATAAGAGGTAACGCGAGGAAGGGCCGTTGTTGTTGTTTGTGTTGATTTTTATTGGAAAAAATGGAAGTTTTAGATAAACAAAATATATTAAACTTAACTGTCAATCCTTTGTTAATATGGGTATTACCTGATTTTGTTTGCCAGTGTTTACAGGATAACTTTTTTGGAGTTAGTAGTCATCAAGTTGGGAAATATTTCTGATTATGCCAACCTTGATATTGTTAATCGTCGATTGGTCCGGCATTTAGTTGTGTTTTAATTGATCTGATCACAAGTAGACTTTTCTCAATCAAACGACATTTCCTCCCACTCATTTAAAAGCAGCATTTGTCACAAGCTAATGCTAATGTTCAAAAAAGGTCCCATATTTCAGAAGGCCAAACCTATGTGATGTATTAAAGGTGGGGTAGGTAATTTTGGGGAAACCAGCTCGAGTGCGCTAGAATTTGAAAATACACAACCGGAAAAAAATCTGCCGCTTCCTTCATACTTCCTCACAGAGCCCCTCCTCCAACACACACCAACGCGCACATGACCAATGAGGGCACGAGATAAGTCTGTGCCCAGATGGAAGGCTGACAGGCAGGTAGGCCATCCAGTTACTTTAGCCGGCTCAGATGATTGGTCGTGCTTTTTACAGCGCCACGGCTTCCACAGATGATGTTTATGGATTTTTAGTCAGAGCACTTCAGATATTCATTGCTATCGGGATGTTAAGAGCATTCCATGGAATATAACAACAAGTGTATCTCGAGCCGGTTTCTCAAACTTACCTACCCCACCTTTAATACATAATTTTAAATATATAATCATCTTACTAAACAGACTCAGTGAAGTCTGGAGTCAATGCCATTAAATGTTTTATCCTCTCTCTCCAGCTTTTATTCGGCTGCCTTCCAAACAGCACATGATGGAGGTGGAAGCAAAGCGTCAGCATTAAATCACTAAGCACCAATTATTAACTTAAAAAGTACAACCGGAAGAGTTGCAGCGGAGTTCAGAAGGAAATAGTTTTCGAGGAAAAGAAGAACAAAGCCATGGATCACAAAATGAGAGCCTGCACTGTTTTACAGAAATGTGCTTTCTGTGATTCAACAACAGCTTGCTTGCACACAGCACACAAAAGGGGATTTGGTACTTAAGAAGCTGTAATGCCTGAAGATAACCACTTCCTGTGTGTAACTCAGACTCCTGAAGCCACAGGTTTAAATTCAATTGAACTTTGAAAGCGTTTTCCACAAAGACTGTTGTCTGCCTTCAATCTCTCTTCTGTTAAAGAAGATCTCTCTGGAGCCATGTTTCAAGAACTGCAGGTTCTCAACAAATGTTCCTAAAATACGCAAAAGGAAAAGTATTTCATCTGCTACTCTAAGGTCAAAATGGAGGAGTTCGATCATCGATATGAAAAATACAGAGTGTGGATTGGCAGCTGGAAAGGTGTAAATTCACTTCTGGGGCACGAGGTGTCCTTGAGCAAAAGATAAAACCTCCAACTGCTCCCTGGCGCCCAACCCTAATAATAATAATTCATTACATATTACATATATTGGACATGTAACCGTGGATACTGAAAACCATGGCAGCCCTTTCGCTCGGACACCCCTCCACTGATGCATCTGTACACTTCATGTGTGTGTGTATGCACTTCCTGGCAACACAACAACAACAGAATGTTGTACCCTGAAGAAACAGAAACATATCGAGTGATTTCCATGTTTCCTGACAGATGATCTGAAGGGTCTCCAGCTGCAGGGAACCAGAGCCACGGGGCCACGAAACTGCACGTCAATACAGATCCATACCAGTGTGTGTGTGTGTGTGTGTGTGTGTGTGTGTGTGTGTACAGCAGGCTAAATAAGGCCCTGGCCTTCTTATCTAGCTCACTGGGATGCAGCTCAGATCCACAAGCCTCCCTTATAAGGCAGCAGCTGGACGTCCCATCTCTCTGTGTCTGTGTTGTGTTAATCTGTGTGTGTGTTGTGATTTACTTGTTTTATGGCAGGCTGCTCAGTATCAGAACATTCCTCTGGCTCTCTAGGCTGGGAACCATCTCTAATAATAGCTGCAGCCTGACACACACACACACACACACACACACACACACACACACACACACACACACACACACACACACACACACACACACACACACACACACACACACACACACACACACACACACACACACACACACACACACACACACACACACACACACACTGGCTGAGAGAGTTTCCATTGGTGCCAAAGTTTCAAATATTATTTATTATTGACATTACTTACTACTTATTTTCACTGTGTGTGTGTACTTCTATAATTTATTACACATTTGTTTTGACAAATTCTGCTGATGTTCAGGTGTATATCAGTATGTAGTGTCTCTACTTTAAAGAGTCCTCTCCTGCTGATGTTCAGGTGTATATCAGTATGTAGTGTCTCTACTTTAAAGAGTCCTCTCCTGCTGATGTTCAGGTGTATATCAGTATGTAGTGTCTCTACTTTAAAGAGTCCTCTCCTGCTGATGTTCAGGTGTATATCAGTATGTAGTGTCTCTACTTTAAAGAGTCCTCTCCTGCTGATGTTCAGGTGTATATCAGTATGTAGTGTCTCTACTTTAAAGAGTCCTCTCCTGCTGATGTTCAGGTGTATATCAGTATGTAGTGTCTCTACATGTCTCCATTCTTTAATGTTCTCTTTATTTTTCTCATACTGCCTGTGCTGCAGCACCTCTTTTCACCCTCTGTCTGAAACCAGGAAAAAGACATAGATTTAGGTAAAAGTTTGACTTGAACTTGCAACTTGTGGAAGGAGTAGATACAGTAAACACAAACATGGTTATCATGAGCCAAAGAGGAAACAAAAAACAAGCCAAGACAACATCCTCATTAAATATGAATAGTTTGAAAAAGGATACCGGTCCTATTGACAATGCCTGTACACTAACACAGAGGTATTTCTTTTACCACAGAATGCTATTGTTTTATAGTGAATACAGCTGATACTTCCAGAACAAAGCATACAGTCCTCTAAATCTCTCACCCGGCACAATTATTCTGTCTATTTGTGGATTTCTCCACACGCTAAAGTGGTTTTCATGTGGCTGTATTAAAAGGCACCTCACTACTTTAACAGTGGGGTCTTTTTCAAGCCTGTTATAAATGGAAACACCCAGTAGTATAAGTGCGATGGATTACACAGTGTGATTTCTCAGCTTTAAATATTAAGGCCCAGACAGAGAATTTTAATCTTTCTTTCTTCATAATTGTCATAATATCTTTTAGTGCAACAGTTCTCATTTCAAGGCAAGTTTATTTATATAGCACTTTTCAACACAAGGCAATTCAAAGTGCTTTACAAAAAATGAAAGACATTAAGAAAATGGCATTTAAAATCAGTCATTAAAAAGAAAAGCTAATAAAATAATCATTAAAAGAAGAAATACATGGATAAAAGTTACAGTGATAAAAGTTACAGTGCAGTCTAAGATATGAATAGTTCAATTAAAATTAATTTCAGCCAGTTTAAATGTCAACTGTGTCCGTGTTGTTGTTGTTGCAGAAAGAATACGTTAAATGTAAAAAAGAGGGGAAACGAAATGGCACTGAGGGTCAAAAAAGAAAAATTGAGAGTAGGAGAGGATATGGGACACCGCATACACACAATGCATGAGGGGCATCAACGCATATCTCCGAGGAGCCATTAGGGATGGTGTCAAACAGCATCAGTGAGGTTAACAGAGGACGTTGGGGTCAATAGTGCCCCAGTTAGCATGTTACCACTTCCGGTTCCTTCGACAAAAAAGCAATGCAATTTCTCCATAGGATTTTGGAAAATATCTGGAACTAAGGTCTGTGGTTGAGACACATTGAATTGCCTTGTGTTGAAAGGTGCTATATAAATAAACTTGCCTTGTGCCGAACACGTGAACACTCCTCTAAGTTAGTTCCTGTTCTGCTTGAAAGCAAGTTCCCTGCCTCCTGCAAACTGTTCAAACAAACGCTTCAATCTTGTACCATTTAGAATCTGTAGTTTGAATATGGATCTTAAATCGGCGTGACGTTGAAGCAGCGACCCTGCTGTAGTTCGTTCATAGCATAACGTTAGCATTTTGCTTCTGGCGACTAGATTTATGATTCGAAAATGATAAAAGTAGGATAGACATGTGGAGATTATCCGGCTGAACAAAACGTGATCCGTCTCTTCAATGTGTTTCAACCACAGACCTTATTTCCAGCTATTTTCCTAAATCCTATGGAGAGATTGCATTGGTTTCTGTCGAAGGAACCGGAAGGAGTTTACATCCGGGTTTTAGGACGCGTCACTGCGGCGCTCTATATACATCAGAAACAAACCCAAACAACTTCAGCTGTGTCCTCATGGGATTCATCTCCTCTGTCCATATGTTATTATTAAAAACTGCTCTGCTGCTGCTTCTCTGACCGTGCTGGTAGAGACAATATGAAGTATTGTTGGAAGGCTCCCTCAACAAAAGCAATGGGATCTTTCTATTGGATCTTTGGGCATTAATGCAGGTAATCTATCTCTGAAGGGAACAGGGATTGTAGCCTTTGCAGACTATTTACATGCACAACAACTTATATATAAACACACTACAGGAAAGACAAAAAGCACAAGAGGGCCTTATTTCAGCCATCCAACCAAAAATAGGTTCTCACTTCTACTAGACTCAACCCTACACCACTCTATATGACAGTTTGTGTCATGGCTACAGCTCTGGAAGTAGTTTGACACTTGTTAAAAATGTGTCTCCAGTTGGAGCGTGGGCTTTAACTTGGAGGATGTTTGGGATCCTATCACTCTTTTCTTCCACCAACTTACAGGAAAAGACACCTTGTTTAACTTCTCCTGCCTGTTAGTTGTTGTGTCTGCAAAATGCATGTGTGCTCTTGTTCATTCAGACTTTCATTCATTCCCTAACCCTTCCTTCTGCGTGCATAAACAAATTATTCGTGATTTAAGTAATTTATTTTTGCTTTTAAAAATAGCACGTTGAAAGAAAAACATCCTCACTTCATGGGATCTTGCTTTCTCTCCTTGCACACACACACACTTCACACACACACAAACCTTGAATGGAGTGGTGAGGTCTAAGTAACCTAGCAACAGCATGCCAGACCCAACAGGTTGTGAAGGGAGAGAAGAGGACACAAACACCCGACTATTATGGCAGCATTGTTTGCAGAAACACACACACACACACACACACACACACACACACACACACACACACACACACACACACACACACACACACACACACACACACACACACACACACACACACACACACACACACACACACACACACACACACACACACACACACACACACACACACACACACACACACACACACACACACACACACACACACACACACACACACACACACACACACACACACACACACACACACACACACACACACACACACACTAAGTGATGTTGCTTTGTATTTCTGCATCCATTGAAGTTTGCTAGTGCATTTTAACCCTAAAAATAGGTATACAGAATCATACTTCCTGCTGTTGGGTTTCAGAGCACGACAACTTGAAGGCTCTTTCTAAAACATCCATAGCATTCAGGAGGCTTTTTGTGCCAAGACTTCAGAATAAAAGTGCTTTTTTCTACAGGTTCCAACAATCAGACGGGGAAAAACGTTTATTTTAAGTCTGGGTAATATCATGTCCACCCTGACTGAAAGCATCTTTACATACAAGCCCAAGTAGGACATTTGAAACAGCGGCGTTTCGCAAAGAAGAAAAACAAACCCGACCACATTAATCTGAACGAAGGTCCTTTTCCGATTATTTGAGAAGAGATCCTATTAGTGGACATTCTTAGAAGAAGTGAGAAATGGATTGAACTTCTGGTTGACGGCTATCAAAGTGGAAAAATAAGAAACTGTAAATGTATGCAATCATTTATGGCATTAATATCTAATTATTTCCAGTTGATTGATAAAAGAAAGTTGATTCAAGAACAAAACTCTGTTATTAGATCCTTATTCTTCTTGTATGACAGTTATTGCTCAATCTGAAAAGCCTTTCCCAGCTTTGGAATTTCTCTGTTAGCGCAAGATAACCAGAGGTGGGAAGTAGTGGAGTACAAATACTTTGTTACTGTACTTAAGTAAATGTTTCTGGTATCAGTACTTTACTCCACTACTTATTTTTCTGACGACGTTTTACTTTGACTTCTTACATGTTGAACTCAAATACCTGTACTTTCTACTTCTTACATGTTGAACTCAAATACCTGTACTTTCTACTTCTTACATGTTGAACTCAAATACCTGTACTTTCTACTTCTTACATGTTGAACACAAATACCTGTACTTTCTATTTCTTACATGTTGAACTCAAATACCTGTACTTTCTACTTCTTACATGTTGAACTCAAATACCTGTACTTTCTACTTCTTACATGTTGAACTCAAATACCTGTACTTTCTACTTCTTACATGTTGAACACAAATACCTGTACTTTCTATTTCTTACATGTTGAACTCAAATACCTGTACTTTCTACTTCTTACATGTTGAACTCAAATACCTGTACTTTCTACTTCTTACATGTTGAACTCAAATACCTGTACTTTCTACTTCTCACATGTTGAACACAAATACCTGTACTTTCTACTACTTACATGTTGAACTCAAATACCTGTACTTTCTACTTCTTACATGTTGAACAGAAATACCTGTACTTTCTACTTCTCACATGTTGAACACAAATACCTGTATTTTCTACTTCTTACATGTTGAACCCAAATACCTGTACTTTCTACTTCTTACATGTTGAACTCAAATACCTGTACTTTCTACTTCTTACATGTTGAACCCAAATACCAGTACTTTCTACTTCTTACATGTTGAACCCAAATACCTGTACTTTCTACTTCTTACATGTTGAACCCAAATACCAGTACTTTCTACTTCTTACATGTTGAACCCAAATACCTGTACTTTCTACTTCTTACATGTTGAACAGAAATACCTGTATTTTCTACTTCTTACATGTTGAACCCAAATACCAGTACTTTCTACTTCTTACATGTTGAACCCAAATACCTGTACTTTCTACTTCTTACATGTTGAACAGAAATACCTGTATTTTCTACTTCTTACATGTTGAACCCAAATACCTGTACTTTCTACTTCTTACATGTTGAACACAAATACCTGTACTTTCTACTTCTTACATGTTGAACTCAAATACCTGTACTTTCTACTTCTTACATGTTGAACAGAAATACCTGTACTTTCTACTTCTCACATGTTGAACACAAATACCTGTATTTTCTACTTCTTACATGTTGAACCCAAATACCTGTACTTTCTACTTCTTACATGTTGAACACAAATACCTGTACTTTCTACTTCTTACATGTTGAACTCAAATACCTGTACTTTCTACTTCTTACATGTTGAACTCAAATACCTGTACTTTCTACTTCTTACATGTTGAACCCAAATACCAGTACTTTCTACTTCTTACATGTTGAACCCAAATACCTGTACTTTCTACTTCTTACATGTTGAACCCAAATACCTGTACTTTCTACTTCTCTCATTTCCAAACAGCTGGTTCCTTTAGTCTGAATGTGTGTTTGATGCGTGATCATTATTCTTTAGAGTCATTGCGTGCCTATTGATTTGAACACGATCCGTGTATCCATCATTTCCTGGTCTTCTCTAAAGAAGAGGGACCAATGGAAACGTTGTCATGTTGCCGTTGTTCAGCATGGAAACATTCATTAGCTAACAATGACATTATTGTTCTATTAATATAAAGGGAGGTCAGGTACTCTTTAAAACAGCTGCTAGCTATGGGTACTTTTTACTGAAGTACATTTCAAAGCCTCTTTACTTTGACTTGAGTAAAGAAGTTTAGTCAGTACTTCTAGTTTCACCAGAGTCTTTAAACACCAGTATCTGTACTTCTACTTGAGTAAAGGATGTGTGTACTTTTGCCATCTCTGCAGATAACTAAGATTATTTTTGTGGACTTCATACATTATCATATACAAATGTGATATACGTTTACGGCAGACCAACTCGCAGATCGGGTAGTCACAAGCTCCGTAAACAATGAGGGTGGGAGACAGAGGGTAGGAAGTACAAACAAACACACAAACAAAATAAATACACAATAAACAAGGCATGGGACAGAGAGGGAGCTGTCATGGCCGGTTAAGTTGACATGAAGCCCTGCTGGAGTTTTGTTATCTTTCTGCTGCAGAAAGCAACTGGGGGGGTTTCGTATCAGTGTGTTACATTGCAAGTCTTTTGACATATAGATTCACCATTTAAATTACTTTAAAAAGGCCCTGACACACCAAACTGACACCAAAGAACACGTCCCGAAGGACCCGATTGTTGTGTCGCCTCACGTCTCTTGGCCAACAGGAACACACCGCAAAGACTTCAGCCGACGGCCAAGTAGCACGTACGCACTGCGCATGCGTAGGTGGAAATAACTCTCCTGACCAGCAGGCGGCGGTAGTGTGTATTCATCATTCAAAAGAGGCAACAACCGGAAGACAGACTGCGTGATATATACAAACAACAAATAGCATGCGTTCCATTTTCACTCTCGTCCATCACGGACTGTTTCACATCACGACTTATAATCGAAAACATGTTTAGTGCTCCGTCAGTAGGGGCTTGGACTGGGAGCTGTAGGGTCGCCGGTTCAAGTCCCTGACTAGACCTAAATATGGAGTGTGGACTGCTACTTGGAGAGGTCCCAGTTCACCTCCTGCCCTGCCGTGGTGCCCTTGAGCAAGGCACCGGACAACCCCCTTCCCCCCTCACTCCCATTGCTCCCCGGGCGCTGTACAATAGCTGCCCACTGCTCCTGGGGCTAGACTCCTGGGGCTAGACTCCTGGGGCTAGACTCCTGGGGCTAGACTCCTGGCGCTAGACTCCTGGCGCTAGACTCCTGGGGCTAGACTCCTGGCGCTAGACTCCTGGCGCTAGACTGCTAGTGCTAGACTCCTGGCGCTAGACTCCTGGCGCTAGACTCCTGGGGCTAGACTGCTAGTGCTAGACTCCTGGCGCTAGACTCCTGGCGCTAGACTCCTGGCGCTAGACTCCTGGCGCTAGACTGCTAGCGCTAGACTCCTGGCGCTAGACTCCTGGCGCTAGACTCCTGGCGCTAGACTCCTGGGGCTAGACTCCTGGGGCTAGACTCCTGGGGCTAGACTCCTGGGGCTAGACTCCTGGGGCTAGACTCCTGGGGCTAGACTCCTGGGGCTAGACTCCTGGGGCTAGACTCCTGGGGCTAGACTCCTGGGGCTAGACTCCTGGTGCTCGACTCCTGGCGCTAGACTCCTGGCACTAGACTGCTAGTACTAGACTCCTGGCACTAGACTGCTAGTACTAGACTCCTGGTACCAGGATGGGTTAAATGCAGACAACAAATTTGACTGTGTGTGCTGTGTGCTCTGCTTGTGCGACCATTAAAGAGGGTTTCATCCCTCTCAATTCTATTCTATACTGGAAAATGAAAAATAATAGCCGTCTGTGTGTGCCTTCTTCACTTCCGTTTCGCTTCTCATGCACTGATTCGCTAAGCTGAACAGCCAATCAGAGTGATTTATTTTGCCGACAGCCTATAGCCGACAGCCTCCCGATTCGACATGTTGAATCGGCAGCGGAAGGTGTCGGCACGCCGAAAAGACACGACGGTGCGGGACACACCAATCTGAGTAGGGCGACAGGACGCTCATCGACGGCCAGACATCGGCGCGGTGTGTCCGGGCCTTAAGACGTTCCTCTTTGTCATATATCTTATCTGCTTGAAGTCTGTTCTTTGTCAAGTCATTCATTGCTTTTCATTTTTAAACAATGACACCAGAGGAACGTTGCTTCATTGTTTACGGCAGGCAAGAGAAATTAAAATGTAATATGATTAATTTGTTTGTTTATGTGTCTTTTCAATACAGCACCTCTGTGTTGTGATGTACGTATAACCTTTAAATATAATGTTATTGAAAAATGTAATTAAAAATATTGTGTCAAAAGAAAGTACTACACACTTATAGACTAATTAAAAAATATTTTCTTTGGGCTTGTCTCCAGCTTAAAAGGCTAGTGGTAAATATTTTCAACCTGTATAGGATATAGAAAAATCTATATTACGTCAATGCCTCTAATTACAGCCTGACGTGATGCATATCAACCTTAATGAGCCCAAATGACACATTAGCTGTAAGACAGAATACCTCATTAGCATATCGATTTCCAGAGAAACTTCAGAGGGTTAAATGTCATGTCAGCATAATAATTAGTTGTCAGGAGCCCGGCTTCATTTCCTGTTCGACAGGTGCCAGAAATACTTAATAAGCATGTGTCGGTGTTAATGATCGTATGTGACAATATAATCTGCAGCCTTTGCTTACGAGTGAGAGCTGCTTGTGATGGAAGTGGCTCTCGTAAATAAAACGGCGGATAAATCATTAATCGAGGATGCAACAAGCTTGTTTTGAGTGTCAACCGACTGATTGTAAATTATACTCAAGGCTGAGGACAAAGAAATGACAGTAATGAAGACATAGTGGTTCATGCTGTTACATTGTTTCTTCAAACACGAGTAGTTCATTTTCACTTCATGCAGGACTTTCAGTGTACGGATACTGCAGTATTAGTATTATTATTATTAATATTACACATACCTCATGCCCTCTGTGGATTTGTTCTGGTAGTTGCAGTAGAGCTGCGGGGTTCCCAGCATCGCCTCAGTGAAGACAGCCAGGAAACCGAGGGTCTCCACGAAAAGCATCGAGTCCAGGAAGAGGTAAGTGGCGTAGGCAGCCATCAGCGTGAAGGACAGCACGCACTGCATGTAGTCCAGGAAGCGACTCCACAGCCAGAAGGAGCTCCAGTCAAAGTCTGAAAGGTGCACGACATACAGAGATAAGTACAAGAACTATAGCAGCTCAAAGGAGTACAACCAGCTGGACAATTAAGGCAACAAAAAATAATGAAGTTATGTTGTTACTGGAGATGGAAAAGTACTTTTTAGACACATCACAGTGGAAGTTTTATTCCAAATAACTTAAAGAGGACATATTTTTGCTTCACTTTCAGGTGTATATCAGTATGTAGTGTCTCTACTTTAAAGAGTCCTCTCCTGCTGATGTTCAGGTGTATATCAGTATGTAGTGACTCTACTTTAAAGAGTCCTCTCCTGCTGATGTTCAGGTGTATATCAGTATGTAGTGTCTCTACTTTAAAGAGTCATCTCCTGCTGATGTTCAGGTGTATATCAGTATGTAGTGACTCTACTTTAAAGAGTCCTCTCCTGCTGATGTTCAGGTGTATATCAGTATGTAGTGTCTCTACTTTAAAGAGTCCTCTCCTGCTGATGTTCAGGTGTATATCAGTATGTAGTGTCTCTACTTTAAAGAGTCCTCTCCTGCTGATGTTCAGGTGTATATCAGTATGTAGTGTCTCTACTTTAAAGAGTCCTCTCCTGCTGATGTTCAGGTGTATATCAGTATGTAGTGTCTCTACTTGAAAGAGTCCTCTCCTGCTGATGTTCAGGTGTATATCAGTATGTAGTGTCTCTACTTGAAAGAGTCCTCTCCTGCTGATGTTCAGGTGTATATCAGTATGTAGTGTCTCTACTTTAAAGAGTCCTCTCCTGCTGATGTTCAGGTGTATATCAGTATGTAGTGTCTCTACTTGAAAGAGTCCTCTCCTGCTGATGTTCAGGTGTATATCAGTATGTAGTGTCTCTACTTGAAAGAGTCCTCTCCTGCTGATGTTCAGGTGTATATCAGTATGTAGTGACTCTACTTTAAAGAGTCCTCTCCTGCTGATGTTCAGGTGTATATCAGTATGTAGTGTCTCTACTTTAAAGAGTCATCTCCTGCTGATGTTCAGGTGTATATCAGTATGTATTGTCTCTATTTTAAAGAGTCCTCTCCTGCTGATGTTCAGGTGTATATCAGTATGTAGTGTCTCTACTTGAAAGAGTCCTCTCCTGCTGATGTTCAGGTGTATATCAGTATGTAGTGTCTCTACTTTAAAGAGTCCTCTCCTGCTGATGTTCAGGTGTATATCAGTATGTAGTGTCTCTACTTTAAAGAGTCCTCTCCTGCTGATGTTCAGGTGTATATCAGTATGTAGTGTCTCTACATGTCTCCAGGCTTTAATGTTCAACAAGCTCTTTATTGTTCTCATGCTGCCTGTGCTGCAGCACCTCTTTTCACCCTCTGTCTGAAACCAGAGCCCAGTCTGCTTTGATTGGTTAGCTGGTCGACTCTGTTGTGATTGGTAAACAGCTTAGAGATATCCCGCCTCCTAGCCTATCACGTACAATTTGTTGGAGCACTAGCCAATAGAAGCGTGAGTGTTACATAGTGATGTTAAACAAAGGAGTCCAATGGAGGGAACACAGGGATTTTAGTCTTTGCAGACCATTAACATGCACACAAATCTATACAAAAAACTTCAGGTTTAAACTACTCCTTTAAACAAAACTACTTGGTTTGTTTTTAATATGCATATTTAGTAACTTAAGTGACAAATTAATTAAGCACAAATTCCGTATAATACCGTAAAATGTAAATTCAAATCGAATAAGAGATTTGGAGAATTGTGAAAAATACATTTTGGTTTCAATTCTAAAAAAGGTGAGTTCCTCAGCTGGAAGACTCTTCTCTAATCCTTTGTACCTGCTGCATGTAACCATACTTTCCACTCTCTCTTCACATCTTCAGGACTGCAGGATAGTAATCACATCTGTTCTTTTTCGTGCTGTAACAAGTTCAAAAAGGAAGCAGAAACTCTATTATTGTGAGGTTTTTCTTTTTTTAAACTAATTTCACACCGGAGCTGAGAATTTTCACACGACTCCCACACTCCAAAAACAATATGTCGACACCACAAATAGGCCGTCTGAACTGCGTACATCTTGGTCTCATTAAGATTCTTGTAAAACAGAAGCTTTTAAATTCCTGTCTGAACGTGTTTATCGTATTTTCCTATCACTAGTAATTGGCCGAGTGGTATTCTGGACACCGACGCATGGTTTAAACCCTGCTCTAACACCTCTCCTGTGTGTTCCTTTTTACAGCAAATGACTAGATAAAGATTCTGAGCACAAAACAAACATCATCCTGCAATAAGCAACACAGCCAATACTCATCGTAGAGCGATAATATCTCAAGGCTACAGAGCGTCAGGCACTAAAGCGGACGGGGGAACAGGTACAATAAGACAATTCAGACACCTTAAACCTCTCATTTCCTCTCTGCTCAATCTTTAGGGTATGAAGGTTTGGAGAAGTACACGATGTGATGAGTGATCAGAAAACATTGAAAGAGTTTATCGGGAAAATCTAATCATGGTTGAGAGCCAAAGAGGTTTCTTCACTGCTTTATCATAAATATGATTTTACAAGCGTCAAATGTATTAAAGACATCCATCCATCTTCTTCCGCTTATCCGTGGTCGGGTCGCGGGGGTAGCAGTTCCAGCAGAGAGCCCCAAACGTTCCTTTCCCCTCATCAACCAGCTCTGACTGGGGGGTCCCAAGGCGCTCCCAGGCCAGCGAAGAGATATAATCCCTCCACCTGGTCCTAGGTCTACCCCTTGGTCTCTTCCCAGCTGGACGTGCCTGGAACACCTCCCTAGGGAGGCGCCCAGGTGGCATCCTAACTAGGTGCCCGAACCACCTCAACTGGCTCCTTTCGACGCGAAGGAGGAGCGGTTCAACTCCGAGTCCCTCCCGGATGACTGAACTTCTCACCTTATCCCTAAGGGAGACACCAGCCACCCTGCGGAGAAAACCCATCTCGGCCGCTTGTATCCGCGATCTGGTTCTTTGGGTCATGACCCATCCTTCATGACCATAGGTGAGGGTAGGAAGGGAAATGGCCTGGCAGACAGAGAGCTTTGCCTTCTGGCTCAGCTCCCTTTTCGTCACAACGGAGCGGTAAAGCGACTGCAGTACCGCTCCCGCTGCTCCGATTCTCCGGCCCATCTCACGCTCCATTGTTCCCTCACTCGAGAACAAGACCCCGAGATACTTGAACTCCTTCACTTGGGGTAAGGACTCATTCCCTACTTCCGTATTAAAGACGATTCGTTTAATCATGTTTTAATTAAGTTCTCTTAATCTAACAAGCACATCTAAACACTTTAAGGAGGCCTGCTGCAAAGGCCTCCAGAGAAGTGCCACAAATTTAGTAAAACAAAAAGAAAAGAATTATTAAAGTGTTGTTTGGAATAACGTCACAACTCATTACGCTGCCTAATCGAAAAAACCTGCAATGCATCAAGACTTGATAGAGTCAGAAGTGAAAGAACAGAATCGTTTATGACATTTCGGCTGCCCATTTAATTAAGTATTATTTAATTAGGGAATAAACGGTGACTGATTGTGACATTTAGCTGGCATTTCAACATGAAAAACGCATGGCAGGCTCGTTTGCTCGAGGTTGAAATATTGGGCCAATTCAATTGTTATTTCTTCTGAAAGACACGTTAAATAAATGTAACCGAATAAACCTCAAAGAGCAATTCAAAACCAGGTCACAGCCTGCTGTCTACCAACCACACGCTCCAAACAACAAGCTGTACCATGCAAAGACTTGCAGCACAATGAAAATTACAAAGCACAATATATCCGTTTTCTTTCTATATTACTGCCGAATTTTATTCCATATTTTATTCCATTCCAACGTAAATACTGTTATATTTCACAATTTTTAAAATATTTTTTAATGTTATTATAGTTTTCAAAAATAGTTCACAATCTGTGTTTTTAAATGTTTGTTTTACTTTGATGTATGCACCATGACATCAAGTCAAATTCCTCGTACGTGTCAATTCTGAAAACAAAATGTACCGAAAAGCTATAACAAGGCGTGCATTTCTGTTCCGAGTATAATTAACACTTAGAATATCCTTTGAGGGCAGCTTTGCATACTGTAAATCAGTGTTTATTCTGTAGGTGTTGTAGCTGCAGATGCCTGTTGTGGGTTTTGAGCCCTTCTGGCAGGAGGACTGTAAATCTGGGCCAACTAGCACCAGGCTGACGCTGCCTGATAACAGCCGAGCACAGAGGGAAGCAATCAGGGGGCAAGAGAGCGGCGATCAACACCAAACTGCTGAAGGCATACACAGCTAGGGCACGATACATTTAAAGGGGACCTATCATACAAAATCCACTTCTTCATGTCTCTTCCACATCAACATGTGTCCCCTCTTCTTCATGTCTCTTCTACATCAACATGTGTCCCCTCTTCTTCATGTCTCTTCTACATCAACATGTGTCCCCTCTTCTTCATGTCTCTTCTACATCAACATGTGTCCCCTCTTCTTCATGTCTCTTCTACATCAACATGTGTCCCCTCTTCTTCATGTCTCTTCTACATCAACATGTGTCCCCTCTTCTCCATGTCTCTTCTACATCAACATGTGTCCCCTCTGTGGAAAGAGACTCTGAAAGTTTCAGGAACAAAGATTCTCTCTCTTTTTGATCCATTTCTATAAAAACCTGTCTGAAAATGAGCTGATCAGATTTTGGCCACTTCATGATGTCATAATGATGTTTTGACTTGTGTAACCATTAGCCAATCAGCAACCAAGGTAACCCCCGCCAACAGTAGGCTATAATAAGTAGACCCTCCAGAAAAACGCGATTCTGCGATCGCAGAATTTACCGCATAATCAGCAAAATGGCGCAGATTTTTTAAAAGGCCGCATAATCCCCGCATTTTTCCACACAAAGTTGAGAAAAAAAAGTTAACTCGTCTTGACGTGAAGTGATGATGATGATGACGCGACGTCATCAGCTCCCGCATCACAGAAGGTAAACAACACCGTAGAGTGAACGCGTAGAGTGAACGCATGGAGCTCGACGGTGACGACCACTTTGATTCATCCAAACATTCGAAAATGCTTTCTGCTGCTGCGGACAAGAAAGCCAAACAACTCACGTTCACCGAGGCATCGACCTCCAAAACTCTTTCTAGGGCTACAAGGAACGAGGTGAGAAGCCTACAAGATTGAAGCTGGTCAGATAACGAACATAAAATGAAATGAAAACAGAATGAGGCGGAGAAGTGTGTGTGTGTGTGTGTGTGTGTGTGTGTGTGTGTGTGAGAGTGAGAGAGAGAGAGAGAGAGAGTGTGATTAAAATAGCCCAATTGCTTTTACAATAAATAAACATTGAATGTGTTTAATTGAATAGTAAAGGGGTTTAACGTTAGTGGCAGGTTGTGTGTGAGAGAGAATAAATAAATAAATAAGGCATCCCAATATTTATTTTTTCCGCATATTTAGCAACTTCCTGCAATTTCACCGCATAAAATCACATAAAACCGCGTTTTTCTGGAGGGTCTAAATAAGGCACCTTTAATGTATTGCTCAAAGTAATGATACATCTGCCCCGAGCCTGAAGAATACAACAGAGAAACAGAAACAGTGATAGTAGTTTGTAAGAAGTGGGATATTGACACTGTTTTGCTTTCCTAGCCTGCTAGCTACAGTAGTTAGCTAGCTAATGTTGTTTCACCTCTGCAGATTCTGCATTGAATTAGAGAGCAAGGCTAATGCTAAACGTAAAACCCTTTTGGTTGGGAAGATTCTGAATGTATTCTTTTATGCATCATGAGTCCACATGCTAACAAAGGTATCCCAACTGTAGCTGTGTGCATGACAGGATGCATGATTACCTAGAAGAGCATCAGGACTGTTTGAGGCAGATGATAGCTATGTGATTAACCAACACAGTCTCACGGCATTTCGTGTTATAGTCACGAAATTAATCTATTGATTCGTGTTCACCAACGCTTTTTTTTCGTGTCACACAGAACGATTTTAGAAGCAATGTATTTCTATTGGTAGCGTGTTTCGTGCCTGCACCAAATAATAACACATTAGAAGGGAAAATAAGATTTAAAGAAAGACAGATGTCAGTATTCTGAGGCTCTGAGACATTTCTTTTCCTCGCGGACGGCAAAAAAAGTCCGACATTATACAATTTAAAATAAAAGGGACAGGGTTAGGGTAAGATATTGAATAAGAAAATGTTTTTATGAACCACACAGCTTCTGGTCTTCCAAGACCCGACCGGACAAAAAGACGAGGTGCAGGCACGAAACATACTACCAATAGAAATACATTGATTTTAAAATCGTTCTGTGTGAAATTGATTTCGTGACTATAACACGAAATGCCGTGAGACTGGGTTGCTATAATGGTAGCTGGTTAATAATAATAATGTTGGGCTAACATCCTGTACAACAGTGGTTATCAAATGGGGGTACACGGACCCCTAGTGGTACGTTGGAGTACTGCAGGGGGTACGTGAGATTTATTTTATGTTAATGAAAAAAATAAAAATAAAAAGATTGATAAATATACCAATTTTAGGAAAAGTAAGGAAGTTTGAGCAGTGTGGGTTTTATATGAACAGAGTTACACATAAGATCCTCAGTGAAGCTCAAGCCCATGTTTCACTACACTGTAAGTACAACTTATTCAAAGGATCAGTTCAATGCAACTAATGTCGTCTTAGTGTTATGGCATGATGTTAAAATGGATTGTAAACATTTGAAATGTAGTATTTAAGTGTTTCTCAGTTACAAGGTTGTTGTTTTAATAAATCAGACACTGATGGTGCAGCGCTGTGCTGTACCTCTTTATACAGGCTTTTTTCCCTTGGCTGAATTTATTTTTCAAAGGGGTAAATTATTGAAGAAAGTTTGAGAACCACTGCAGTACAATACAAGTTGAGTATTATGTACATGTTTTTCTTTAGGGATTCAGTCGCGTCTAAACAGGTCTCAACATTGTAACTCATATTTTACATCATAACAGCTCAATCATCTGGAGACCTTTTAATGAGTTTAAATAAAAGATAACTTATTCTAATCGCAATGCTTGATGACATAATTGCAAAGACTGCATATGCATGAGAAACTTTTTATCTATCAGATATCCTTTTTAGTTTTTAAAATAAAACAACTTCCCCCCCCCCCCACTCTCTGCTGTCATTAGGAGGAAGAGGAGGAGGAAAGAAACGGCATGATATTCTCTTTTGGTGAAATTAAAGATATATATTTTCCATTTTGTGGCTGGGGATTCTGAGGAAGAACAGAACAACTTTTCTTACAAGCACTTTTGTCTCTAACAAAAAGGGCAACATTGCGATTATGACATGTCTTTAAATTATTTGTGCAGTCGTCGTCTCCTGGCTCATGTTTTAGTGATTACTCTGCTGCGAGCTGTCAACATCCCTAATCTTGCAGACTGGGAAGATGCACGGAAAAAACCCTTACTCCAATTCTGAGCAGGGGACACAATATGTTGAAAACTGGACACTAAGGGAAGTTTACCCCTGTGCTGTACCTCAGCCTCTTTCGCTGAGCAACGCCACAGTGATTTAGGGCAAAGGCAAAACCTTTTAAAAGCCCATAAAAGAAAGCTTGAAGAACAGTGAGTACGAAATGTGTCAGTTCGAAAGCACCACTGAATGAATGCAAAGACGTACCCACATTTGACCCACTTGTAATGTGTAATTGTTGTTTAATTGCTCGATTTGAATGTGATTTTTACTATATTTAAGCACCTGTAAAAGCGCTTACAAAATGTATTATTATTATTTGAGTGAAGACTGCTAATTTTATATATATATATTGCTGTGCCTTTTTTTTTAATTGTGTGTATGCTTGTATATTAGGAATGGGAATTTGAAAGCAAATCTATATTCGAATATTCGACCCCAAAAAAAACGGTTAACCGATTAACCGAAATGTAAATATCCTATAAATAATAAATGTAAGTTTAGAAATAAGTTTAGAAACCAAGTCGAATTTGTCAAATGTATTGAACTGGTGATCACAGTTTGAACAGTTGACAGCTATAGGCTACAGCTTTCATGCTTAAAACATAACTGGGTTTTTAAATGAAAGAGGGATCAGACACGAACAACGGGTTAGGGTAACGTAACCCGTGACAACAGAGATCAACCTATAACAGGGCCTATGCACAGAATGCAGCTATTCAATACTCTAGTTTCAGAATATGAGCATGTCTACTCAGGGGAGAGGCGGGTGCTGAGACGATTCACAATCAGGCCAGCTGTAGAGGAGACCCTCTCAGCTGGAATGTGGGCATAAGATGAGGTTTGAGTCTGCGTGGTCTGCGTGTATGGAGGGGCAGCAGACATATCGTTAGCTAGAACTAGCTAGATCTGATGGATTTCGACATAAACGTGAGGGAAGGGAAACCGGACACGAGCGAGAGATCAGCACCTGCAGCTCTGCCCGCTGTGAGGGACCGGTGAGCGGAGCAAGACACACGTAGCTATGGCACTGTCGTATACATTGAATTATTCCATTTGATCATATCTAATCAACTTAGGCATCCCTCCAAAAACTCATATTCGAACACCTGAATAATTTTGAATAATCGTTCCCATCCCTAATGTATCTATACACATATTTCTATATATTTGTATTCTTTTGGACGGTGAGAAAACGTAATTTCCATCTCCATGTTGATACAACACACACAGAAATGGATGATAAAGTTGACTTTGACTAATGTAGGTACATTGCATTTGAATTCTATTTGAATGCCACTGTTTGTCTGTGTGGGAACAGGCCGTCACAAACAACGGACTCCCTGTGGTGGAAAAACGTCTTGAGCAGCACGGCTTGTTTAAATTCCCACAGAGTGTTGGTACGTGTTGTGTAGGAAGACACAGGTCAGACGTTGCAATCGCTTGTTTACCAACTGCACGCTTCGGTGCCCCACAAAAAGTCTACAGGTGTAGTTGAAATAATGGCTCACTGTCACTCAAAAAACACCCGTGGGAGAAGCGCTAGTTTCCTGTCTGTCAAATAACTGATTCCTAAATGCTGGTTTATAAAGCATTGAATGGTTTTTAGGGCCCAAATGCATTTCAGTGGGTTTCTGTTTCTGATTATCCTGGTCATGTGATGTCTAATATTTGTGAAACAGGGCAGAGAATTTATATTTATCCAGAGAAACGTTCAAATATATAAGAAAATGCAAAATACATTTCTGATCTCCTGCTACATTATGAACCATCTCTCTGGTCTGCTTTCTTCTCCAGAGTCAGAACTAAAACATGGAGAAGTTCAGTTATTATGCCCCAAATATCTGGAACAAACTACGAGAAACCTGCAACTCTGACTGCTTTTAAATCCAGGCTGAAGACTTTTATTTTTGCCGCTGCTTTTAATTGAACTATTCACATTTTCCACTGCACTGTAACTTTTATTCATGACTCTTATACCCGTGTTATTCTACATTTTATAATGTGTTTCCGCTGCGCTGTTTCTTAATGCTTTTCATTTCTGTAAAGCACTGCCTTGTGTTGAAAGGTGATATATAAATAAACTTGCCTTTGCTATTATCAGGGTATCTGCAGGAATCCTGAAGTCAAACGTAAGACCTTTTAAGACCTTTTCTAAGACCCTTTCCATACATGTTAAGACCTCATCGCCACTTGGAGTTCTAACCGGTTACATTGGCGACACATTACCTCACATTGACTATATACAGTATTGAGTGTCCTTCCTCCTTATCTTCCAACCATTTGGACGCAGACTTGCATTTCCCCATAACGATGTTGCTTAGCAACCGGCGTAAACGGACCTTCGTGCTATCAAGCAGTGAGCGTGCGATGTCCTGTTCAGATGACGTCAAACCCAACGGGATGCCATCAATAAACTACACAGAATCACACTACACACCTACGCCATGACTACATTCAGGCAGACTGTAGAACCTCTTTGGACCATTTATATACTTATTGAAGACAAGCTAAATGTAATACCTTGGAAAATGCCCTTTAATACTTCTTAAGACCCCGCGGACACCCGGATACTGATTTCTAACGGCGCGAGAACCTACCGAAGATTTCAACTGGCTTTATTTTCTGGAATTTGGACAGGGAGCTTTTTCACAATGAATAATGGGTTGTCGTTGCAAAGCCAAAGCACAGCAACTTTCCTGCACCTCCACCACGACTTAAGTCTCTTTAGGGCAAAGTTAGGCGTCCACCTGTCCTGAGGGAGAGCAACAGGACAAAGTGATTTATTCTAAGCTGACAAACCCAACAAAGCTGGAGGTACAAAACCCCCATAGGACCAGAATGAGCAATGAGTCAAAAAACAATAGGAAGAAATGGAAATCTCTTGTATTGCTGCCTCTGTGATATCGTTAGGCCGACATCTCTTCAGTCATTGTGACACGTTTACATTCAATTCATTTCAAACTGAAAATTAAATTCTTCCCAATTCATTGTTTTTAAAAGCGCCACAACTCTATGCTAAGATCCACTATCGTTAAATTAAGAATGAAACGAGATGAATACATTTAAATCTTTCTGTACAATAACCGCTATTTGACTGTAAGGGAGCCAGGAAGGGACAATTTAGTGAATTTCGCAACTACAATACTTCGCTTTGATAAATAACAATTGTTATGATGCAGTAAAGTCACCCTTATAGAGTCACATTTTATTCACCACTTCTATGGATGTGTCTCTAATATGTTTAGTTATTTTTCTGGTGACCAAGTGAACCTAAAAGTACATGAAATAAGAAATAAAATACGAAACATTTGTCAAATCAAGCCATTTTTGTGCTTAACGTTAAAGTAATTGAACGTTTGTTGAGATTTCACCAACGTTTTTTCAAGGGAAAGCAAAGGTAGACGCTCAAATGGACAACAGGTAGATGTGCCTACTGGTAGAAATGCAAATATTTCAGAATATTTAAAGCTCAAAAAGGAGGAAAGAGGATGTGGTAGTGACAGTCAGAGCTGGGGAAAAATGAAATTCTTCCCGTTTGAAACCACAAAGTATTCACAGAAGATTTTCAATCACGGAGCAGAGTCCCATTTGATGGCTCGCTTGTTGATGTAAAATAATTTAAATGCTGATGGAGGTTTAATTTAAATCGGGTCTTCAAGTCTAGCACACGAAAGAGCATTTTCTCCTTCCTAACTACCTCCACCTGCAAGCATTTCTGATCCCGACACAGCCACATCATCTTTTAAATCCAGCTAGCAGTCTCCCATCTCAAAACTACCCATCCTACATTAAAGAACAAACTGTACAGTTGAGGTAGAAGCACCACAGATCCGCTGAACTTCACTTCCATGACCTTAGCTCAGCTACCAAATGACACAGTATAAAAAGCACCATGTCTCTCCACCTGGTGCCATATCTACGGTAACAAAAAGCCATGACAGGAAGTTCTATTAAAAGTCAGCTGCACTTTGTCTCCCTTCCCGAATGCAGACGTCCCGCTGCTTGATGGAAGTGCATGTGGCGATAATGATGCTGTGAGAACGAATATGTACTGTGATGGAGAACATAAAGGGAACAGGCTGAATAATAAGAAACTTAGAGGTTGAGAATGTGCCCTGTTGACGATATTACACTACGGGGAGTCACTTCAGAACAGAAAGGGACGCTGTGGATGTATAATGTTAGCTCTCTTTAAAGAGGATACATAATGCTAATTCAGGTATATCAGTGAGTAGTGTCTCTACTTTAAAGAGTGCTCTCCTGCTGATGTTCAGGTGTATATCAGTATGTAGTGTCTCTTCTTTAAAGAGTCCTCTCCTGCTGATGTTCAGGTGTATATCAGTATGTAGTGTCTCTACTTTAAAGAGTCCTCTCCTGCTGATGTTCAGGTGCATATCAGTATGTAGTGTCTCTACTTTAAAGAGTCCTCTCCTGCTGATGTTCAGGTGTATATCAGTATGTAGTGTCTCTACTTTAAAGAGTCCTCTCCTGCTGATGTTCAGACGTATATCAGTATGTAGTGTCTCTACTTTAAAGAGTCCTCTCCTGCTGATGTTCAGGTGTATATCAGTATGTAGTGTCTATACTTTAAAGAGTCCTCTCCTGCTGATGTTCAGGTGTATATCAGTATGTAGTGTTTCTACTTTAAAGAGTCCTCTCCTGCTGATGTTCAGACGTATATCAGTATGTAGTGCCTCTACTTTAAAGAGTCCTCTCCTGCTGATGTTCAGGTGTATATCAGTATGTAGTGTCTCTACTTTAAAGAGTCCTCTCCTGCTGATGTTCAGGTGTATATCAGTATGCAGTGCCTCTACTTTAAAGAGTCCTCTCCTGCTGATGTTCAGGTGTATATCAGTATGTAGTGTCTCTTCTTTAAAGAGTCCTCTCCTGCTGATGTTCAGGTGTATATCAGTATGTAGTGTCTATACTTTAAAGAGTCCTCTCCTGCTGATGTTCAGGTGTATATCAGTATGTAGTGTCTCTACTTTAAAGAGTCCTCTCCTGCTGATGTTCAGGTGTATATCAGTATGTAGTGTCTCTACTTTAAAGAGTCCTCTCCTGCTGATGTTCAGACGTATATCAGTATGTAGTGTCTCTACTTTAAAGAGTCCTCTCCTGCTGATGTTCAGGTGTATATCAGTATGTAGTGTCCCTACTTTAAAGAGTCCTCTCCTGCTGATGTTCAGGTGTATATCAGTATGTAGTGTCTCTTCTTTAAAGAGTCCTCTCCTGCTGATGTTCAGGTGTATATCAGTATGTAGTGTCCCTACTTTAAAGAGTCCTCTCCTGCTGATGTTCAGGTGTATATCAGTATGTAGTGTCTCTACTTTAAAGAGTCCTCTCCTGCTGATGTTCAGGTGTATATCAGTATGTAGTGTCTCTACTTTAAAGAGTCCTCTCCTGCTGATGTTCAGGTGTATATCAGTATGCAGTGCCTCTACTTTAAAGAGTCCTCTCCTGCTGATGTTCAGGTGTATATCAGTATGTAGTGTCTCTTCTTTAAAGAGTCCTCTCCTGCTGATGTTCAGGTGTATATCAGTATGTAGTGTCTCTACTTTAAAGAGTCCTCTCCTGCTGATGTTCAGGTGTATATCAGTATGTAGTGTCTCTTCTTTAAAGAGTCCTCTCCTGCTGATGTTCAGGTGTATATCAGTATGTAGTGTCTCTACTTTAAAGAGTCCTCTCCTGCTGATGTTCAGGTGTATATCAGTATGTAGTGTCTCTACTTTAAAGAGTCCTCTCCTGCTGATGTTCAGACGTATATCTGTATGTAGTGTCCCTACTTTAAAGAGTCCTCTCCTGCTGATGTTCAGGTGTATATCAGTATGTAGTGTCTCTACTTTAAAGAGTCCTCTCCTGCTGATGTTCAGGTGTATATCAGTATGTAGTGTCTCTACTTTAAAGAGTCCTCTCCTGCTGATGTTCAGACGTATATCTGTATGTAGTGTCCCTACTTTAAAGAGTCCTCTCCTGCTGATGTTCAGGTGTATATCAGTATGTAGTGTCTCTACTTTAAAGAGTCCTCTCCTGCTGATGTTCAGACGTATATCTGTATGTAAAGTCCCTACTTTAAAGAGTCCTCTCCTGCTGATGTTCAGGTGTATATCACTATGTAGTGTCTCTGCTTTAAAGAGTCCTCTCCTGCTGATGTTCAGGTGTATATCAGTATGTAGTGTATTTGAGTAATGCACTCGTCTGTATTGCCATTTCAATAAGGGTTTGAGTAATTGTGCTGCCCTTGCAGAGCTGAGATCACAGAACAAGGCGTAATGTTTACCTACTGATGCTTGACAGAGTTTAATTATCAATGATCATTCATAGAGGTGCCGCAAAACCAGCGTCAACATCCAGGCAAAGCAGACATAACTGTGCTCTAATATCCTGGTTTCCTCTCACAGAATTGTTGGTGAAAACAAATTCTACTTTACTGCAAATGCTGCAACAAAAGGAAACACAATAGGAATCCAATACCAGGAAGTCGAGAGTGCATTAGTGAGTCCCAAGAGGAGAGTTTGTAACCTGCTGAGTGTACTTCCTCACTTTCATACTGCCATCTAGTGTCCATAAGAGGAACTACAGCCCTTTATTCACCAACACTGTGTCCTACTTCCACAGTGCATACTTATGGTTTACAGAGTCAGGGAAGAAATAACATAATTTCCAGTTTTATCCAAACACCTGCATCAACTAAACTGTTGTTTTAGAGTGCCAACATCACTTCAACGTAAACAAAACATCGCTATGTTTCAGGGTTTTTGCAGTGCATTGTGGGATATATCCATTAGCAGCATTCGTGCGTCAAGTTTTTTTCGATTAAGTGTTTCTTTTTCGATCATCGTGATGTCTAATATTTGTAAAACAGGGCAGATAATTTCAAATGTATCCCCGAAAGCTTCAAAAATATTAATAATGCAAGGAATTAAATACGTTTAACTCAATAATTATTACAAAACAAAGAAATGATTGGATTAAACAACCTCTCTCCTGTTTAAACTGCAGCTGTTTCCGCATGATACACCCAGCAAGATGTACTGACATACCCATTACATAAAGTGTTGAAACCTAGTGTAGTTCACATTTTAAAAAGCGGGTTAGAAGACAACATGAACTGTCACAAGTCAGCCATTAGCAGGGGGGTCAAACTCAATTTCATCACGGGCCACATCAGCGTTTTGGTTGCACTCAAAAGGGCCGGTTGTAACTTTAAGACTATATGAAAATACAGATGTAAATATTTAATATAAACGTATTGTATGACATTATCGGATAGGGTAATAACTTCATAATTAACTATGTCTGAAAGCAGAAGTCTAGGACAAATCATTGGAAGTCTCTTCCGTGAGAATGTCACGAAATTATTTCTTTTTTTAAACCAAATTCTGGCAAAAAATTGAAAGTGAAATCATATTTGAGATGCATTGTGGGACATGTAGTTTATGTGCAACGTGCTTCTGTAAATCGGCATGTAACCGTATAATAAACGTATTATATTCTTTCAGAGCTCTTGTGGGGCCGCATTAAATGAAGTCGCGGGCCGGATTTGGCCCCCGGGCCTTGAGTTTGACACCCCTTCTCTAGAGATATCAATCCTCATTTCACACAGACTAAAAGCATAGCGTTAGAAGATGTCATTAAAATGCTTCAAAAACAGGTTATTGAAGTTAAATCCAAATTATAGATTCAAGCACAAGCAACACATGCAAATATGAAGTCCACACATGTTTTCTTAATGAAGGCTGATCTTTCATGTTATACCATGCTTATATTATGGCTTATATTATGGCTTATATTATGGCTTATATTATGGCCATTGTGGGTAAAAAGACTATACATATTACAAAGAAAACGTTGATATTAAAGTATCAAAAATGACTAGAAAATGTGTTAAATTATAGGAAAAAAGGGAACGTTTTTCTCTCAAATGTCCACTTTTATCATCTAAAGGTTTCTATCTGTGAATATTAACCAAATTGTTAACCATTTATCTAACATTTAATAGACTTATATATGAAAAATTAACAAAATGATGGGAAAAATTTTTCTCTAAATTGTACAAATAAAAATAATAGTTTTCTCTTTGCATTAAGTTTTAATCTCTGAAATGTATCACCATGTATCTCAGATGAGGGGGAAAGCTAAATGTTGGGAGTGAATTACATTCCTCTTAAATGTATAAATGAAATCTCTTAATCTCTCAACATTTTTAAAAATTTTTCCCTGGAAATAAAAAAAGAACATCGAATAATCTTTGAAATGCTTAAGTTGTTGTCCTTTCATTTGACCCATCTCTGTAAAGATCCCACAATGGCCTGGAATGCTGTTTTGCACTGATGGTGTGAAATGTAACATGCATTGAAATCATCGCAGCATAAAAGGAAGGAGAGTAAATATTCTCTGTGACAGAAAACATGGATGAAGCAGCGGGACTACATGCGTGTGAAATAATGGAGTTAGTCATCATGCTAATAGTCATCATGCTAATGCTCATCATGCTAATGCTCACATGCTAATCATGCTAATGCTCATCATGCTAAAGCTCATCATGCTAATGCTCATCATGCTAATCATGCTAATGCTCATCATGCTAAAGCTCATCATGCTAATCATGCTAAAGCTCATCATGCTAATGCTCATCATGCTAATGCTCATCATGCTAATGCTCATCATACTAAAGATCATCATGCTAATGCTCATCATGCTAATGCTCATAATGCTAATGCTCATCATGCTAATGCTCATCATGCTAATGCTGCTAATGCTAATCATGCTAATGCTCATCATGCTAATGCTCATCATGCTAAAGCTCATCATGCTAATGCTCATCATGCTAATGCTCATCATGCTAAAGCTCATCATGCTAAAGATCATCATGCTAATGCTCATCATGCTAATCATGCTAAAGCTCATCATGCTAATGCTCATCATGCTAATCATGCTAATGCTCATCATGCTAATCATGCTAATGCTCATCATGCTAATCATGCTAATCATGCTAATGCTCATCATGCTAATCATGCTAATGCTCATCATGCTAATGCTCATCATGCTAATGCTCATCATGCTAATGTTGGACACACAGATGGAGGGAGATGAACTACAGCTGATGTTTCATGGCAGACACAGTCAAATCTGTACGTACCCACAAAAAGCCTCTTAGGGATTCTGATCTCCTCGTCCTTACTGTCTGTAGCTACAGACAACAAATAAAGGAAATAAACAAAGAGGGAAAGAGGGAAAGAGAAAGAAGAACCGTCTTCATTTTGTCAGACAAGCCAGAGGTGACCCGTGAGGTGAATTGGGAGAAAAATTCAGATTATTTTGTCTAATATTACGATACAGGAGGGATCGATCATTTTTGCAACATTAGCATTTAAATGGTCATGCTGAGATTTTGAGTCTAAGTCTGTACGTGAGATTTAGCTTCCAGAGATTTAAATAACGACTAAGAAGCTCTCCGGTAAGTTTTAAGGACTAGCTAAGTAACAGTTTTTGGGGTGGTATCATTTATCATGTTTAATAAAAAACAGACAGGAAGTAAACACTAAAGGGAACAGCAGAAGAAGAAAGATAGGAAGTGAACACTAAAGGGAACAGCAGAAGAAGACAGATAGGAAGTGAATACTAAAGGAAGCAGCAGAAGAAGAAGACAGGAAGTGAACACTAAAGGGAACAGCAGAAGAAGACAGGAAGTAAACACTAAAGGGAACAGCAGAAGAAGACAGGAAGTAAACACTAAAGGGAACAGCAGAAGAAGACGGACAGGAAGTGAACACTTAAGAGAACAGCAGAAGGAGACCGACAGGAAGTAAACAATAAAGTGAACAGCAGAAGAAGACAGACAGACAGGAAGTAAACACGAAAGGGAACAGAAGAAGACAGGAAGTAAATACTAAAGGGAACAGCAGAAGAAGACAGACAGGAAGTGAACACTTAAGAGAACAGCAGAAGAAGACAGAAAGGAGAACGAGACAGGCAGGAAGTAAACACTAAAGGGAACAACAGAAGAAGACAAACAGGAAGTAAACACTAAAGGGAACAGAAGAAGACAAGAAGTAAACACTAAAGGGAACAGCAGAAGAAGACAGGCAGGAAGTAAACACTAAAGCGAACAACAGAAGAAGACAGGAAGTAAACACCAAAGTGAACAGCAGAAGAAGACAGACAGAGAGGAAGTAAACACTAAAGGGAACAAAAGAAGACAGGAAGTAAACACTAAAGGGAACAGCAGAAGAAGACAGACAGGAAGTAAACACTAAAGCGAACAACAGAAGAAGACAGACAGATAGGAAGTAAACACTAAAGGGAACAGCAGAAGATGACAGACATAGAGGAAGTAAACACTAAAGGGAACAGCAGAAGAAGACAGGAAGGAAGTAAACGCTAAAGGGAACATCAGAAGAAGACAGGAAGGAGAAGGAGACAGACAGGAAGTAAACACTAAAGGGAACAGCAGAATAAGACAGACAGGAAGTAAACACTAAAGGGAACAGCAGAAGAAGACAGACAGGAAGTAAACACTAAAGCAAACAACAGAAGAAGACAGACAGATAGGAAGTAAACACTAAAGGGAACAGCAGAAGAAGACAGATAGGAAGTGAACACTAAAGGGAACAACAGAAGAAGACAGATAGGAAGTGAACACTAAAGGGAGCAGCAGAAGAAGACAGGAAGGAAGTAAACGCTAAAGGGAACATCAGAAGAAGACAGGAAGGAGAAGGAGACAGACAGGAAGTAAACACTAAAGGGAACAGCAGAATAAGACAGACAGGAAGTAAACACTAAAGGGAACAGCAGAAGAAGACAGACAGGAAGTAAACACTAAAGCAAACAACAGAAGAAGACAGACAGATAGGAAGTAAACACTAAAGGGAACCGCAGAAGGAGACAGACAGGAAGTAAACACTAAAGGGAACAGCAGAATAAGACAGACAGGAAGTAAACACTAAAGGGAACAGCAGAAGAAGACAGACAGGAAGTAAACACTAATGGGAACAGCAGAAGAAGACAGACAGGAAGTAAACACTAAAGGCAACAGCAGAAGAAGACAGACAGGAAGTAATCACTAAAGAGAACAGCAGAAGAAAACAGACAGGAAGTAAACACTAAAGAGAACAGCAGAAGAAGACATATAGGAAGTGAACACTAAAGGGAACAAAAGAAGACAGGAAGTAAACACTAAAGGGAGCAGCAGAAGAAGACAGGAAGGAGAAGGAGACAGACAGGAAGTAAACACTAAAGGGAACAGCAGAATAAGACAGACAGGAAGTAAACACTAGAGGGAACAGCAGAATAAGACAGACAGGAAGTGAACACTAAAGGGAACAGCAGAAGAAGACAGACAGGAAGTAAACACTAAAGAGAACAGCAGAAGAAGACAGAAAGGAGAAGGAGACAGACAGGAAGTAAACACTAAAGTGAACAGCAGAAGAAGACAGACAGGAAGTAAACACTAAAGAGAACAGCAGAAGAAGACAGGAAGGAGAAGGAGACAGACAGGAAGTAAACACTAAAGTGAACAGCAGAAGAAGACAGACAGGAAGTAAACACTAAAGTGAACAGCAGAAGAAGACAGACAGGAAGTAAACACTAAAGGGAACAGCAGAAGAAGAAGACAGGAAGTGAACACTTAAGAGAACAGCAGAAGAAGACAGAAAGGAGAAGGAGACAGGCAGGAAGTAAACACTAAAGGGAACAGCAGAAGAAGACAGACAGGAAGTAAACACTAAAGCAAACAACAGAAGAAGACAGACAGATAGGAAGTAAACACTAAAGGGAACAGCAGAAGAAGACAGATAGGAAGTGAACACTAAAGGGAACAACAGAAGAAGACAGATAGGAAGTGAACACTAAAGGGAGCAGCAGAAGAAGACGGGAAGGAAGTAAACGCTAAAGGCAACAGCAGAAGAAGACAGACAGGAAGTAAACACTAAAGGGAACATCAGAAGAAGACAGGAAGGAGAAGGAGACAGACAGGAAGTAAACACTAAAGGGAACAGCAGAATAAGACAGACAGGAAGTAAACACTAAAGGGAACAGCAGAAGAAGACAGACAGGAAGTGAACACTAAAGGGAACAGCAGAAGAAGACAGACAGGAAGTAAACACTAATGGGAACAGCAGAAGAAGACAGACAGGAAGTAAACACTAAAGGCAACAGCAGAAGAAGACAGACAGGAAGTAATCACTAAAGAGAACAGCAGAAGAAAACAGACAGGAAGTAAACACTAAAGAGAACAGCAGAAGAAGACAGATAGGAAGTGAACACTAAAGGGAGCAGCAGAAGAAGACAGGCAGGAAGTAAACACTAAAGGGAACAGCATAAGAAGACAGACAGGAAGTAAACACTAAAGGGAACAGCAGAAGAAGACATACAGGAAGTGAACACTAAAGGGAACAGCAGAAGAAGACAGATAGGAAGTGAACACTAAAGGGAACAGCAGAAGAAGACAGACAGGAAGTGAACACTAAAGGGAACAGCAGAAGAAGACAGACAGGAAGTAAACGCTAAAGGGAACATCAGAAGAAGACAGGAAGGAGAAGGAGACAGACAGGAAGTAAACACTAAAGGGAACAGCAGAATAAGACAGACAGGAAGTAAACACTAAAGGGAACAGCAGAAGAAGACAGACAGGAAGTGAACACTAAAGGGAACAGCAGAAGAAGACAGACAGGAAGTAAACACTAAAGGCAACAGCAGAAGAAGACAGACAGGAAGTAATCACTAAAGAGAACAGCAGAAGAAGACATACAGGAAGTGAACACTAAAGGGAACAGCAGAAGAAGACAGACAGGAAGTAATCACTAAAGAGAACAGCAGAAGAAGACATACAGGAAGTGAACACTAAAGGGAACAGCAGAAGAAGACAGACAGGAAGTGAACACTAAAGGGAACAGCAGAAGAAGACATACAGGAAGTGAACACTAAAGGGAACAGCAGAAGAAGACAGACAGGAAGTAAACACTAAAGGGAACAGCAGAAGAAGACAGACAGGAAGTAAACACTAAAGGGAACAGCAGAAGAAGACAGACAGGAAGTAAACACTAAAGGGAACAGCAGAAGAAGACAGATAGGAAGTAAACACTAAAGGGAACAGCAGAAGAAGACAGACAGGAAGTAAACACTAAAGGGAACAGCAGAAGAAGACAGACAGGAAGTAAACACTAAAGGGAACAGCAGAAGAAGAAGTGATTATGTATCAAGTTTAAAAATGTGTTGTTAAAACATGTTGGAGTTTTTCCTTCTGTGCAACCTCTCCACTTTCAAAAAAGTAACTTTAAGAGCAACACTTTTACAGTAACCTGTGTTTAACTTTAGAAAGCCTATTTGTGAGCTTTCACAAACACGTCGCTGCGGCAGGTTCCACAGGAAAGGAGTGGCTTTCTGTTCACTCACAGTAGGAGTTCTGTTAACGCCATGCTCACACACGGTAAAATAAATAGAGGTTAAAAGACAGAGAGCTGGACGTCAGTCGGGCTGTACCCGAATATCCAATACCTGGTCGTTGGCCTACTATTCGGTTTCCAATTTCGTTATTCGTTTTTTTTAATCAATAAAGGTGAATTGCCACATTCTTATATTATATTTATACGTTTTAATTGCACTGTTAAAATATATACATTCTCAGCTTGGGCGCCTGACATCGCTTTCACTCACAGCGTCACGAACGCTTCACACACCTGAACACAAAATGCCGAACACTTCAGCTGCGTGGGAGCATTTTAAACGACGATAAGACAAAGGCAGTGTGCAATATGAAACTGGCCTTCCACGGTGGAACAACAACTATGAAAAGTCACCTGAATGCTGTAAGTAGTAGCTTAGCTTAGTTGTTGTCCAGTTGCCATGACGCAACTGCTTTATCCGCCGTTCAAACAGTAACCTTACACGCGCGCGCCGAATATTCAATAACAGACTTGGACAGCGAAGGAAAATCGCAATAACACTATGTTTTAATCAATAGTGTGTCTAATTATTGATTTATTTGGAAAGTAGCCATGTGATAAGCAGGATGATATGCAGTAATCCAGACACTGTCGGGGTTTCTTTCGTAAAAACGTCACCTTTATCCCTTATTTCTTTCATCCCTCGCTCACACACACACACACTCTTTCATGCCTTTAACATTCAAAGAGTCACTTTAAAGCACACACACACTTCCTCACACAGTGAACTGAGATAACTGGGTGTTATCTGGTGTGCAGAGAGGTTTCTGACCTATGAAGGAGCGTCGCTTGGTGCTGAGTTCAGTGGCCGTGCGGACGTTTGTGCACAGGTTCAGCATGATGAGCATGGTGAAGATCATGATGATGCTCTGCCACAGCAGCATCGTCTCGAAGTAACGGCCAAATCTGACGGAGGAAGACAAAATCACACTTTACAATGCAACATGTGGCAGCTTTTATAACCTTATTTAACACCTCCAAGAAAGGTACCACTGTCAACTTCCTGTCCTAAAAGAGCCATATTGTCTTTGCCCACCTGTAAGTAATCCCAATAACTTAGTGAATACAATCAATTTAAGACTTTTTATAAATACTTAGAAAGCGTAATTTCATTTGACATGCTTTCAATGCACCATCTGCTGGTATCCGGTTATTTTAGTACTGCCTTGGGCTAGTGGATAATCTGTTTTACATAATTGTGTCCATTTTAGAATTTGCTGCAATTCAATGAAAGCTTATGAGAAGATTCATTTTAAGCCGAACTATAGCGAATATTTCACTTATTCCTAAAACATCCCACTGTTTGTTATATGTTCCGTATAATTGGATTTATAAGCATAAAAAGTGTTAAAATAGCAGATTTTTGGATGAAGATTTGCAGCTGTTACATAACTGATGACATCTGTGAGTTGGTAATCTGTTGGTCATGTGTCTCTGCCTCTTTAGTATGTTACAGCACATGGAAGTTTAGGAGATTTTCAAAAGGAAGTTTGCATCCAATTCAACAGCTGCTGCTCAATGGAAAAGAGGCTTTAAGGACCATATGTTTCAAGCCGAATAATACGAACTATCCCAGTGACCCTTACTAAAAACAAAATGTTGATCTATTAAGTATACAGTTAGATTAATCGGCAAAAAAGTATTACATATGCAGATTTTTTAATGCAGGTTTGCATCCAATTGAACAGCAGCTGTGCAATGTAAACAAAACTTGTAAGACCATCTCTTTTGAGCCGAATTATAGAACATATCCAACTGACTCTTGAAATATCCCAACTTGTGTTATATTAAGTATATTTTTGAATTTATAAGCAAAAAGGTGTTAAATATGCAGATTTTCCAATGGAGTTTGGTGACCACACAGCAGACACGGGAAAGGGGGGGATTGTGCATTACCTGAAGAGTATCCTGAGGATGTTAGCCACCAGAAGGACCAGGCACACATATGTGGAGAAGCCCTCAGCGTTTTGGGTCCGGCGGATGTCTCTGTATTGCGGGATGTAGGGCACCAATCCCCCGAAAACCATGGCACCAGCAGCCACCCAAGTTACCAGGCTGTGAAACACGGCCACAATCTGATCAAACATCTCATCCTCCATCTTCAGATGACTCCCAGAAGGTGTGAAGTGACGTCACCCGGTTTAATTGACACTCGTATTGTGATGTAATGGAGCAAGAAGAGGATATCCGTGTTTATCGTTCATAATCACATGCACAGACAAAGGGGATGTTTTACTGCCACGACATCACAAGCAAGGCAGATGATTGGAAAGCAGCCTGGAGCTAAAACATCAAGAGATTAAATCACAAATATGTTTTAAGGTGCAAAGAGAAAAACACTACACAAAAACAGCGCTGGTTTTTGCAGCTGGTACTATCCAATGTGTCTAATTCAACACTTTTGTGCAGTTAGATTGCGTTGTTTTGATGCAGCTTCACTAAACTCAGAAGAATAGACTCCCAAGGTTCCTGAAAATGTCATGAAAAAATATAATGTTCTGCATTAAAGGATCCTTATTGCAATAGTTTCCTCACTGACTGGCCCAGTGTGTTTCTTTTGATGAGAGCCCACACTTCCTGCAACGTAATGTGTTTAGTCAAAGATATTGGACTACGTCAAGATAGTTCTCTCTTTAATCATACACGGTTTGCAGTGACAAAAAGGCTTCTTTAATTTGAAATGAATATTATATTTAAAGTTCATACAAAATGATCCGTCAAATTGTACTAAACTGTTTTGTTACCGAAAAACAACTGTGCGATACCAATGATTAAGACAGTTGAATTGGCCCCGTTTGTTACTTCAGGAAACGTCACGGGTTACAACAAAGATATTCAACTCAACCAAGATAGTTCACATCCTACCGGAAACGATGTGTTTTACCGCCTGATGCTAAATTACCTCAGGTTTTTGAAACTGTCACGAAACTTGAAATACAATAAAATGTTTTTGTTCAACTGGCTCTTATTGCTATTCATTCCTCACTGACTGGCCAAAAGTAGTATTATTATGTGTATTACAGACCACACATATGGAAACGTAGCGCGTCATGCTTTACGACAAAGATGTTCGACTGAATCAAGATAGTTAACATCCTTCCAGAAACGATGTGTTTTACCGCCTGATGCTAAATTAGCTCAGGTTTCTGAAGCTGTCACGAAACTTGAAATAAAATCAAACATTTTTCTTCAACTGGCTCTTATTGCTATTCGTTTCTCACTAACTGGCCCGGAGTATTATTATTTGTATTACAGCCCACACTTATGGAAACGTAGCGCGTCATGCTTTACGACAAAGATGTTCGACTGAATCAAGATAGTTAACATCCTACCGGAAACGCTTTGTTGAACCTCGTAGAGCAAATGTTGGTTTATTGAATATGGAATGAAAGTTGAAATAAAATATATATTATTTTTATTGCAATTGTTTCTCACTGAAAGGTGCTTCTTTTTATTAGACCCAACACGTCTAAAAACGTAATACATCAAGGGTTACAACAAACTCAGCCAAGATAGTTCACAGTCTAACATTAGCGCTTTGTTGTAGTACCGAAACTAAATTGTTTTGGGTTTCACGTGTCTTGAAACTTGAAATATAATATATATTTGATTTTTAGTGTCTCAGTGTCACTGACTGACCCATTTTGTTGTTTTTATCAGGGCCCACACTTCTTTTAAACGTGATGCGTTTAGTCAAAGATATTGGACTACGTCAAGATGGTGCCTACACTTCCAGTACCGTAATATGTTGTGCGTTACGACAAAAATGTTTAACTCGATCAAGAAAGTTCACATCATCCCGAAACAAAATGATTTGGGTGTTTTTTTTTAACTTGTAATGAAACCTAATATTATATTAAAGTGTCTCTATTATACTTTTCTTCTCGATTGCAATTGTTTCCTAACTGACTGAACCCATGATTTTTTTTAGAGCCCACACTTTCTGAAACGTAATACGTCACGCGTTTGATCAAAGATATTGGACTACGTCAAGATAGTTCACGCTTTGATTGTATAGGATTTTCAGCGAGAATATGCCGAAAAGAGATACTACATACATATTGAATAAGTTTCCCGTCATGCTGAAAAGTTTGTATACATATACATTTGATCAAGTTTGTTTAAGGACTCTTTAAAAGTGTTTAACCGCCGTCTGCCGTAGTTACAATCGGTTACAATGCATTTTCTGATGTAATGTGCTGTAGTGACCACAAGAGGGCGCCATTGCTTCAGAGTAGAAAGAGAGAGCCCAAGAAAATACACAGCCTGTATTCTCTCGATTATTTATTTAAGTGTTTTGCCTTTAAAATATGGATACTTCCTGCTTTTTATCATAATAAACTGAGTATTTGGGGTTTTAAATAAACCTCCTTCGACTTTGGTCAGCTGAAAAAGACACATTGGTTCACTTTGAGCTAATAAAGAGTTCAATTAAGATAATGTAATTATATTATTAGACCACAGAGGTTTGATTGTTTACTTGCAGCTTTGGTATTACATTAAGGTTTATTATGAGTGTGCTTTATAAGCTAGTATATCTCCCTAGTTGCTCTTAAAAGTAAGGTTCTTTCACAATAAGAGCATAAAAAAATAATTGGCAATATTTTTTGATAAACATTTAATTTAAGTAGTTTTTAACGCAAAATATTTCAATGAATGATTTGTTCAGTCTTTCCAATATGGAGACTTCTTGCTTTTCTCCATTTAATGTATAATTAAAAACTGATTATTGTTGTGTTGTAGGCTGACGAGACATTTAAAGAAATCAGCTGGGACTTGAAAGAAGGGTCATTTCACAATAAGAGCTGCAGAAAACACTAAATATTTTTGACTCTTGAAAAAAAATCATTTGAGGACATTTAAATGCAAAGACGTTAGACAATGCTGTTAAGCATTTCAATTAAAAAAATCTTACTTTTCTTGCTTTAATATCATAATAAAGTGGGTTTAAATTGACAAAACTTGTATATAATGCAAAAATTGTCAAAAAATGATGTTTTCTGCCTCTCCAATATGGATATGTCCTGCATTCTCCGTTTATATTAATATACACTGAATATTAAAAATATGGACTGACAAAAGCATTTCAATTTATCACATTTGACTTTTGTGAGATTTTACAGACCAAGATTATTATTCAATGAATCTAGAAAAATAATCTGCATATTAATTGATAATAAACACATTTAAACAGAGCATGAAGGTTTTCTGTCTGATAGTTAAATATATATGTAAATATGAGCATCCTTCAATGCAGATGGAAAAAATTACCGCGCATTTAATAAGAGCAGTGTGTGTATGTGTGTGTGTCCTAGAATTACTACCCTTGTGGGGACCTACATCTATTTACAGAGTTACGTGTGGGGACTCGCCTCCCTTATGGGGACATACATTTAAAATTAATTAATTTTAGGGTGAAGACTTGGTTAGGGTTAGGCATGTGTTGGTTATGGTTAAGGTTAGGATAAGTCTTCAGCGAATGCATGTAAGTCAATGTAATGTCCCCTGAAGTGATGTATACATGGTGTGTGTGTGTGTGTGTGTGTGTGTGTGTGTGTGTGTGTGTGTGTGTGTGTGTGTGTGTGTGTGTGTACACATATCAAAGACATCAGCAGAACACACTCCAGGTGGTTTTAACCCTGCTGTGTGCATGATGGTGGAAAAATAAATGAATCCACAGCAAACGTCTTACGAAGATTTAATGTACATTTATTCTTAACACGTGGAACATATAGTATAAAGATTTCATACTGAATAAATGATATTCATTAAGCCAAAAAAAAGGGGGGAAAGGGAGGAATTTACATCAAGTTTTTAGCTACATCATCTGAAATACAAATATGCAGAATCCGCATCACTGGAGAAAAAAAAAAAATTAAAAAAAATTAAAAATGGTTTCTTCATCAAGGTTGTCATTTTATGGGAGGAGCTCAAATGGATCATGATTTTTGTTATATTTCTCTAAAACCCAGTCTGTTGAGGAGGAGGAGGAGGAGGAGGAGGAGGAGGAGGAGGAGGAGGAGGAGGAGGAAGTCAAGTAATCACATGACTTGATGCAAAGAGGGGAGGGGGAAACTCGTCAAAGATTAAAAACGGTGAAGAGCAACAGAAGAAGAAGGATAGAGAGGTGTAATGTACAACATCATATTTACACGCAGCTCGGACTGCATCTAGCATCGAGTCCTAAAGAAGTGACTTTTTCAATATAAGGGTCAAGTCATACAATCAAGGGACAAAGAGTAAAGAGGTCGGGGTGTTGTAGGTTCACCAAACTTTGGGGGGAAAGCCGTTGTTTTTCTCTCTTTAATAATAACTAAAACTGTCTTTTAAAAACTACAGTTTGCTGCCAAGCCAGCGTATCTCAGTGTGAAACAGTATTATTATTACAGTATGTTTACAGTTCTTAAAGGTACAGTACAGAAAAAAGTCCTACAATCTAGGCCTCCCCATGGCAGCCAATAGTGTGGTTTCTCTCCTGTGGAGTAAATATAGCATCCAGAGTTTTACAGCAACACCACAGTCCATAATATCGTTTAGTCCGTGCACCCCCCCCCCCCCTTTGCCGACCCCCCCAAATTCACTGTAAACGAGACAGCAACTTTGGTTACAGTTTTTTTTTTCTGGAGTTTTTTTTATATCTTTTCATTAAAAAACAAAGTCCTTTATTCGCCCCGCCCCCCGCCCCCCGCCCCCGTCGCGTCCTATATGTCCCGATGTTGATTTCTGCTCTTGTTCAGAAGATCCACAGCTACTTCATGATATTCCTTCCTTTTTAGTGAGAAGCAGGAGGAAAAGGGGGAGGGGGGAGGAGGTGAAGGGGGGGGGGGGGGGAGGAGGAGGAGGCAGAAAAAACAGACGGTGGAATCCGAGGTGATTTTGCATAAATAAAAAAACCAAAAAAAAGTCAGTTTTGCTCTTTTTCACTCGCAACAGACACACCGAACAAAAAGGGGTTGTTGTTGTTGTTTGAGGAGGAGGAAGTCGGGGAGCGAGAGGCAGAACGGAAACCTCCCCACGGCTGTCATGACTGTCCGATCAGGAAAAGTACGTCACAGATCACCTGGGTAACGGAGGAGTTCATGAGGGGGGAAACGGAGACGTCCAGTAGCCTCGACTCGAATAAAGTGAACTCCGAGTGGTTTTCCTCCACCTTCGCGAGGGCGTGTAGCGCTCGGGCCGCTCGCCGCATCATGTCCACGCTGGTGGGCTCGTACTGATGACCCGTTTGCATCATGGAGCTCTGGTTCTGCTGCTGGTACTGAGTGGCGGCCAGACTGTCCTCCAGGAAACCCAGAAGATTCCCCACGCTGGCTTTCTGCACCGCGATAGCCCGCGCCGCTAAGCTATCTCCCCGCGCCAAGTTAGCTAGAAGCACAACGGCCATTTCTCGACACACGGGAACTTTTCGCTCGCCGACTAAGCGAACCAACAATCCGTACAGTTTCTCCAGGCGGCTGAAAGGAGGCGTGGCCAAGATGAGATCCACGTTGTTGTCCTGGATGCTGAGTTTGCTGAGAGTTTCCAGGACGAGTCTCTGCGGGGAAAGAGAGGCGAGGGGTCCTAAAGTCGGGAAGGGATCGAGAGCTTCGGCTGACGGACAGACGGCCCAATGGAGCAGGCCGTCCAGCAGAGGCAAACAGATGCTTTCTGGGTAAACTGAGAGGTTGAGCTGGCCCGAGATGTTGGAGAGCGTCACCAGGCAGTTCTCACGCAGAACCTGTGGGGAGAAAAGGAAAAAACACTTTTAAAAATAGACAATGCAATACCTGAAGAAATCGCGGTGTGAATGCTGTGTGCTGACATCTGATTTAAAAGTTTTCGGCTGCCTTTTGTTGAAAGATGCTATATAAATAAACTTACCTTGCATATCGGCCCTCTGAGGGTATTCTCTAATCACCCTCTCAACACTCATCTATTCACTCTAGCTTTCAAACTCTGATCAACAACCCCACTTGTCTTACGCAGCGTCCACACGGCCAATCACATGAATCTCCCGCCCCGGACACACAAGCACGCGGTTTGATTGGCTAGAGCTTGTACTGGCATATGATTTGATTGGCTTCTGCCGAAGCTTCAAAAGTAGAACATTGCTCAACTTTTGAAGCGAGCAAAGCGAAGCGACGGAACCACAATGCAGTTCGGCAAAGCGTGACGTCACCCCATTCAAAGTGAACGGGCAGAAGCGTTGAAGCTTCAACGCTTCTGCCCGTTAGGACTACTGTTTCTGTCTTTTTGTTTTCTTTGTACTAGTGTTGCACGGTGTACCGATACTACCGCGATACCCTGCCGTTAAAAACGTTACGATTCCTCCGTTTCATTAGTATCGGTACTTTAAGAATGACGGGGAAAAATAAGAGCCTTTAATAAGAGCCGTGTGTGTTCAGCACTCAAGCACGCTCTAAGTCCCTCCCCTCTCAAGCACGCTCTAAGTCCCGCCCCTCTCAAGCACGCTCTAAGTGCCTCCCCTCTCAAGCACGCTCTAAGTGCCTCCCCTCTCAAGCACGCTCTAAGTCCCGCCCCTCTCAAGCACGCTCTAAGTGCCTCCCCTCTCAAGCACGCTCTAAGTGCCTCCCCTCTCAAGCACGCTCCAAGTCCCTCCCCTCTCAAGCACGCTCTAAGTCCCTCCCCTCTCTCGTGCACGCTCCAGCTGCCAGAGCATGTGAGAAAACGAGAAGCATGGCTGCAAGTGGGAGTGCAACTGCCGCTGCGCCTCGGCTTGTTGACAAAAAAACGCCAGAAGCGAAATTTGGAAGTCTTTTAGCTATATCTCTGACAGCGAGGGCAAGCCTACGGACACCACGAGGCCTGTCTGTAAGACATGTATTCATTTAATTTAATACGAATTTTATTTATTGTTCTCATTGTTTAAAAGTTTGTGTTATGGTTCTGGTGTGAAATAAAGCACAATAATTACATTTAAGACTGTTTCCCTTTTTTTAAGAAAAGTATCGAAAAATTATCGGAATCGCAATTCTTGACTTGGTATCGAAGCCAAAATGTTGGTATCGTGACGACACTACTTTGTTCTGTTTCTGATTTTATGTAAAGCGTCTTTGAGCACTAGGAAAAGCGCTATAAAAATCCAATGTATTATTATTAATCCAATTACTTGTATATAGACTGTTCTGCACTATTTCTATTATATTCTATTTCCTTGCACTATAGAGAGGCGAAGTCCCTCCCTTTCCCGTGGAACTCCTTATTTCTGAAAGAGTATGTATTGAAGTCAACGGAGAGAGAAAGATTACCTTTCGATCCCGTTTGAATTGTGCCACGAATTACACATATGATGTTTGTCAATTCAAAAGATAATTTTGCAAGTCAAAAAAATAAACTGTGTCGTTAAACTGTGAAGTAACACTTTGTTTTGTGTGAAACCGCTCAATGAACTACATCTCCCTCCTCGCAACACACACACGGCCGTCACATTTCACTTCTTTCTTTCAGAACGAGGCGGAAAGTATTTAAAGAGGTGAAAATCACTCCAAGTCTGGGCACGTTGAGAGCTGTGGACACACACAAGGGGAGTTAGTCGGTTCTAAGAGCCAGCATGCGGGACCGGGACTCTGGGATTTGTAGTCTTTCTAGTTGCGTATTTTTCATAGTCTTATATTTCAACAGTTTTATGACAAACTGTGACTTTTTTGACGTGGAAATTATTTTTTAAGATTGAGAAACATCATGTGTTGGGCTGCTCAATTAATCGTATTTTAATCGTGATTACGGCTTGCAACGATTACGAAAACAACGTAATTGAAATAAAACGATTATTTTTTTCTTCTTATTATTACTTTTTTAAATTATTATTTTTTTTTTTTGGGTTTTCAGTTGAGTTAAAGTGCAGGGTAATCAAAGTAAAATCGTTTTAATAATCGTGGTATTAATTATTGACCCAAATAATCGAGATCCTAGTCTCAAGTACGGGTGGCAATATCATCACCTGCCTGCGCTCATCTCTGAAACCAGACGCTGGTGTTTCTAGCAAAAACTCTTTAAGAGATCACATGAGCAGCCCGACCAGCATTTGCCATGGTGGCCAAAACATTTTTATTTCGTCTTAAATTGTAGTTCAACATTTATTTCCTGTTACTTCTGGACCATGACGGTGGGCCAGCCTTTAATGTTTAACTGAGTGGAATATGTTGAATATGTTGAACCAAAATGTTGGCTATATGTTAAGGAGTTTTCAGGTTGCACTAAAGAAGTCCGACCCATAAGGTCCCATGGGTCGGACTTCGCCTCTCTATAGTATCTGTTTTATTTTGTTGCTCTGTTGGAGGAGCCTGTGACCCATCTACACTGTAGCTATGAACACATGACAATAAAAGCCTTGAATCTTGAACCATTACCCTCATAAATGAAAACCCACGCTAATGTATTAAAGTACATTAATAATTCCTCCACAAACCTCCAGGCAGTCCCACCACCACTCGTCCCGTTCACAGCTCACTCCTTCATCCTCCTCTTCCTCCTTTTCGTAGGTAACGGGCGCCTGCTTCCTCTCGGGGTGCCTGTGGTGCAGCAGCACGAGGCGGCCCAGCAGCAGCAGGAGGCCCGGGTGTTTCGACATCTCCAGGTCGTTTCCCGGCACGAAAGAGAGGCTCCGCACGATGTTCGAGATGCAGATGGAGCGGCGAGAAAGCGAATCCTGCCAGTCGGACAAGGAGCTGAGCGGCCTTTCGTCTTTGCTGTGAGGCTCGTCTTCCAGGATCTTGATGTTGCGTCGACTCTGCATTTCGGGGTTAATACTGAACAGATATTTCCCGTTTTCTTTCTGCTCTTCGGTGCCTCCTCGAACCACTTCTTCCGTGACGGATCCAGGTCGAGCGAAAAGGACGTCGTCGATAGTGGCGGTGACGGGAGGAATAAGAGTAGGCGGCGGTTTCTCCGTGTTTTCCGACTCGTCTCTCGTCCCCACCTTCTTGCGGTTCTCGCTGTTCGTCGTCGGTTTGCGTTTCCGCAGCTTCAGGATGTCCGATCGGCTCTCGAAGTGCGTCTGGATGTGCTCCGTCGTGTCTCCTCCGCCGATGCTCCAGTGGGTCAATCCGCTGTCGAAACTCTGCCTCTGCAAAGACGCCAGATTCAGCAGGAAGGGGTTTCTCTTTCGCACCACTTTGAGCGGGAGTTTGTCGAATTTACTCGCCTGTTTCGGCTTTTCCGAGTCAGAGTTCTGCGAAGTGACGGGTTCTTTAACAGGCGACTCTTTCTCCTCTTCCTCGTCCTCTGAAGACGGCTGTTTCTCCTCCAGCTTCACCTGAACCAGCGACGAGGGAACGACGACTTCCTCTGCCTCCTCCGCCTCCTCCTCCTCGTCTTCCTCGTCTTCTTCGTCCACGTCCATTTCCTCGGAGATTGGGTTTTCGTCCACGTGGTCCTCGGCCGCGTTTGGGTCGATGAGCGTTCGCTGGCCGGGGTCGCCCACTTCGTACTCCTTTAAGATGCCGAAGATCTCGATGAGGCAGCGTCTGAAATATTCCACCACGAGCTCCAGGAAGCCCGGCAGCTGAGGAGCAGAAAGAAACCAAAACTATAAACTCACAGCGAAACTCCTCTCAACTACTAAAGCACTAAATGGAAAGGCACCATAATCTCTGTATAGTGTGTATAACTGTGTGTGTATTGCATGTGCACCGTCCTGTGTGTGTGTGTGTGTGTGTGTGTGTATTAAACAAAAAAATATATACAAGCCAGAGTGCTACATTTTATGGTATTTCATTTTATTGTTTTCATTGTATTTGTATTGTTGTGTTTCTATATTAATTGTATTTCACATCCTGTCTGTCTGTCTGTCTGTGTGTGTGTGTGTGTGTGTGTGTGTGTGTGTCTGTAAGTCTGAGAGTGACTGTGTGTATGAGTGTGACTGTGTATGACTGTGTCTGTCTGAGTGGGTGTGTGTGTGTGTGTGTGTGTGTGTATGGTGTGTGTGTGTGTGTGTGTGTGTGTGTGTGTGTGTGTGTGTGTGGTGTGTGTGTGTGTAAGTCTGAGAGTGATTGTGTGTATGAGTGTGACTGTGTGAGAGTGAGTATGAGTGTGTGAGTGTGTGTGTGTGTGTGTGTGTGTAAGTCTGAGAGTGATTGTGTGTATGAGTGTGACTGTGTATGACTGTGTGAGAGTGAGTATGTCTGTCTGAGTGTGTCTGTCTGAGTGTGTCTGAGTGTGTCTCTGTGTGTGTGTGTGTGTGTGTGTGTGTGTGTGTGTGTGTGTGTGTGTGTGTGTGTGTGTGTGTGTGTGTGTGTGTGTGTGTGTGTGTGTGTGTGTGTGTGTGTGTGTGTGTGTAGCGTACCTGGCACAGGTTGAAAGTAGTGATGCTGTTGTCGTCGTACAGCAGGATGTTGATGGTGTCCAGAGCCCAGGTGCTCTCAGCCAGTAATCCTGACTTTAGAGACATCATCACTCTCCAGGCCTCAGGAGTGCCTGTGGAAAGAGAGGAATGAATAAGATATACTCTTAAAGCTCAGGACATTTATATAAAACACATGTCAATGAAGTGTTTTGCTTAAACAGATATGCATTTTAGACATCCCTCTATTTCAGCCCTGTTACTAAAGTGCTGATTACACATACTCTCTCCAGTACAGGTTAGCTCTGAGTGCTAGCGATGCTTGCTAATGTAAACAAAGACCATATTACGTCCAAAGCACGTCAGGCATTGTTTCTGATAGCAACAATTCTGATAGGCCGGTGGGTCTAAAGCCCGCCCACATTTCAGATATTACGTCATATCGGACGCAAATCTGGATCAGCTCCGTTGTTTCCCCGTTTTTAGAGATGTGGGTACGGAGGAAAAGACACTTTGTGAGTTCCCTGACACACCGGGGACACACATTTATGTATAATGGGAATTACAAAGTGCATTTTGCATGATAGGAGAGCTTTAAAACCTGTTTTTGTATTATTATAATTTATTATTAACAATGAGTTAGATGTAAATAAAGTCTCAGTACCGATTTCTTTGACGGTGAGTCTCCTTCGGGGCTTCAGATGTGGCTGCGATGCTTCCACAGATCCGGGGGGGAAAGCCACGTCTCTCCGGATCATCGGCTGCTGAACGGGGGCGTGTCCAATGTGAGAGGCGGGTATCGGGGGTCCTGCTTTCTGTACTTTGATGCCCGGGTGCATGTACGGAGACTTGCTTGGCGACGTCCTACTCTCCATGGGTCGTGGCATTGGCGTTGGACTGCTTCCCTGAGGAATGTGGTTCTGAGAGGTCTGATAGGTGGACGGTAGGGGGCGTGTCATGGGGGGTCCGGAGCCCCCGGGGCCAAAAGGAGGCTGCCTCTGATGACCCGGCCACTGACCACCATCGTGATTCATCCGCTGGTCTCCTGGCATCATTTCCTCTGAGCGATTCATGCCGTGATACCCGGGGTTTTGACCCGCTCCTTGTCGATTTGGGTAATTATAACCCATTTCGTTGCGTCCCTGCCACATGGGACCCTGGGGGCCTTCGGGGCCCGATGGCATGGCGCTCGCCATCATCTGAGGAGGCATGGGAGACTGGGAGTTTGGCCCTGAAGACGAGGGGACGCGCTCTCGTCCGAAGGGGAAAGGGAACTGGTTCTGGGGACCTGGGGGTCTTCGTTCTCCTCCAGGGTACGCGTTGTACTGGTTGTACATCTCCTGTTGGCCCGGGGGCCCCGAGGGCTGGGGGCCCGGCTGACCGCTGTAGTTGTACATTTCCCCTTCGTGGCGCTTCGCAGGAGGGCCGTAACCCCCGTCTACTGGACGCTTGTAGTTCTGTGAGGAAAGAAAACCAAAACAGTCATTAAAAATTGAAATTATTTCAGGTGGGTTCTCAGTCTGACGTGTATCTGATCCATACTGTCTTTACTCAAACAAAATGCCTTTTTTATGATCTGTTTACTACATTTCCATAATAAAAAACACCTGCATCCTTTGGTTTAATAACTTTATTGCTTAAAGCTTTAGGAGGGGTCTGAGCTCATGCGGGACCCGGCAGCTACTGTCTAAACTAAATGCTGCCGTGATGAAACGCCATATCATGGATTATCAAGGATCTGAAACAGTCTGGAGCTCAAAGGCTTTCTCTCTTGCCGGTTATACCACAAGGTGAGTTCCTTTCTACTTCCTGCTTCTTCACACACATGCTCTCCAGTACAGGTTAGCTCTGAGTGTTAGCATGCTAATGTCAACACCGACCATATCACGTCCAAAACAGTCGGGCATTGTTTCTGATAGCAGCTTTCTGATTGGCCCGTGGGTCCACATTTCAGATGTTACGTCATATCGGACGCAAATCTGGATCAGCTCCGTTGTTCCCCCGTTTTTAGAGATTTGGGTACGGAGGAAAAGAGAGAGGGTTTTATTCTCTGACGCTGCGTGAGTTCCCCGACACACCGGGGACACATGTTGATGGGTCGAGGACATCAAAAAGTGCATTTTGCATGATAGGTCCCCTTTAAAGACTTGAGTATCTTAATCAATAAAACAATAATTATGGCTTAACACATTTTTCCGTCTGATTATTTTGTAATTCTTTACTTAAAATATTTGGCTAAATTGTGCTATATTGAATAATAATCGTATTATCTTTTGGACCCCCCTTGAAACCAGATGGTACATCTCTAGGATTTATTCCACATAAAGAAGCAATTCTGTTTTTTTTGTGCCTCTTTACGCAAGATTAAAACATGTATGGCCTGCCTCTGTTCAATAGGATGCAAACACAGGTAGGTAAGTGTGCGTTGACCGTATTGTTCTGGTAATGTTGTATCGTTTTGTAAGCTTACTGTTCAATGTATCATAGGTCCAATTCATAGTGACTTTGTATATTATATATTAAAAAGTTTTAGCTTGTATTGTCAAAATGACACTCATACTGTCTGTTATGTGTGATTGCACCATCGGGAATGCTTGGAATTTCGCTGTACTCTGTGTAGTGACAATTAAGGAATCTAATCTAATCTAATTTCACGCATTTATAGTTAAATATAAGGATAAATAAGATCGAATGAGAGCGCTGAACAAAATGTTCTCACCGGCTGCTGCTGAGGATACATTCCTGGCTGCTGATTGGGATATGGGCCACCAGGGGGCGCTCCTTGGCCTGGATACTGATTGGTGTAGGATTCATGCCTGGAAAATAACAATAACAAACCATTATATTTCACCTTTCATCATCACAGTCAACAACACTGTAATCCTCCTGTCTTTTTAAAAGCGATAACGAGCCAGATGTCTTTAAAAAAACATTTCTCTCCTTAAAAAAAATACGGTAGATGTTCCGGTATTAAAGTAAGAGTAATACCACAGTGTAGTCAAACAACCTGCATTCTATATTTTACTTAAAATTACAATTTAAAAGCACTCATTATACAGAGTAGCCCTTTTCGAAAAATGAATTCCATCCTGTGTTCATTGTTTTAATTTCGCAGCTGGAAAAGCTAATTTAAAGTGGACCTATGCTAAATTGGAAACATATATTGTAGGGCCATACCGATACAAAACTGGTTGGTGTAGCCATGCCTCATACTGCTCATACCCCTCTATTCCAGCCCTGTTAATGAGCTAATGCCTGATCAGAATTCTACCGGAGATAAAGTTAAATTCTGCTGTGATAAAACGCCATCCTGTTCTAAACCACATCAAGGATTATTTCTGAAACAGTATGGAGCTCAAATGCTTTTTCTCTTGCGGGTTTATCACAAGGTGAGTTCCTTTTTTGATTTCCTGCTTTTTAAACACATGTGCTCTCCAGTACAGGTTAGCTCTGAGTGTTAGCGAGGCTAATGTAAACAAAGACGTCCAAAACACGTCAGGCATTGTTTCTGATAGCAACTTTTTGTGGGTCCGCCGCCAATTTGACGTCAGATCGGCAGCAAATCTGTATCCGCCCGTTGTAGCCCCGTTTTTAAAGATTTGGGTACGGAGGAAAAGAGAAAGGGTTTTATTTTCTGACGCTGCGTGAGTTCCCTGACACACCGGGGACACATATTGATGTAGAAAAGACATCACAAAGTGCATTTTGCATTTAAGTGACTGTTATACTTCCAGGTATATTTATCCAATTTCATTAGTTGACTTTAGGGATGCACGATATTGGTCTTTTGAAACCGATACCGATAACTTCCTACTTCTCAAGACCGATACCCGATAATAATATAATATATATATATTAAATGTACCTGTAGTTTTTGCACACCTGGTGGTAAAAAACAACTGTAATCAGGTTGGAAGTATTACAGCTCGTTGCCTTGTTCCCTCCTCGTGGAACTTCTGCATTTGTTAATCCAAATAGCAAGCGAACTATCTAACTCTGAAACTTTGAAATAGTCCCATACTACCGACGACATGTTTGTTTACTGTCCTGGCTTCACGGCCGTACACCATTTACGTCACAGCCAGGCGTGAGTTAGGGAGCGCTGGATTAGTGAAAAGCTCCCCTCTCCCTAAACCACTAATACCACAGTACTGGCAACACGGGAGGAGCCGAGTGAAAAACAAGCGCCCCTCATCCCAATCCACCCACACCGCAGTATCTTCTTCTTTAACCCAAAAAATATATTGTATATTATCGGGGCTATTAATACTTTTATCGGGTTTATCGGGATGACGTCATAATTCCTAATATCGGACCGATAATTATCGTGCACCACTAGTTGATTTAATTAAATGTAGCATAAAATGGAAATACTCTTTCAAAAACAAACAAGAAATTCTCCACAGATTATTTAAGAACTTTAAAAAAGGTACATGCAGCAACATGTAACATTTAATCAGGTTAATAAACACAAGGAGGTAAAAGGTATGATATTAAAAATGAAATAAAATAAATAATGGTTTCTCTCTGACAGATATATATATATAGAAGACAACTGAGTCGATGCAATAATATAAAATATGCTATTAAAATGTATGCTTTGTGAATATTTTCTTAAAATGCAAATAAAAAAATGGAAATACTCAGGTTGAAGTACTCGTCCTAAATGTACTGACCGTTGCTGTGGTGGGGGGCGGCTGGGCGAGTACATCCCAGTTTCGGCTCCTGAAGGCATCATGTTGGGCTGAGGGGCTCCGGGGCCCATGCTGCCTTCAGGGCCCATGCCTGGCTCCTGTCTGCAAACACAACAAACACAATTCATTAGAAACGTCTCTTTTCATCACATTTTATTCAACAAGTACGACGGCGACTTCTTACATTTTTAACCCAAATACCTGTACTTTCTACTTCTTCCATTTTCCAAACAGACTAGATACTTTAGTTTGAATGTGTGTTTGGTGGCGTGATCATTATTATTTAGAGTCATTAGCCGCTTTCACACCAAGTACTTTGCCGTACTTAGTTCCCAGCTCTTACTTCCCCCATGGAATGTTGCCATAAGTTATTCTCTCTCCGTTGGTGCGCGGGGCTAATGCTAATGCCAGCAAATACAATGGCGGCTTCACAACACTTTTCCGAGTTTTACGGGGCGTGGTTTGCAATTCGCCCAGCCAATCAGAAATTGGAACTTTTTTCTAAACGGGAAAAGTACTCCGGTGTGAAAGCGCCTATTGCGTGGATATTGATTTGAACACGATCCGTGTATCCATCATTTCCTGGTCTTCTCTAAAGAAGAGGGACCAATGGAAACGTTGTCATGTTGCCGTTGTTCAGCATGGAAACATTCATTAGTTAACAATGACATTATTGTTCTATTAATATAAAGGGAGGTCAGGTACTCTTTAAAGCAGCTGCTAGCTATGGGTACTTTTTACTTAAGTACATTTCAAAGCCTCTTTACTTTGACTTGAGTAAAGAAGTTTAGTCAGTACTTTTTAAATGCGAGTATCTGTACTTCTACTTGAGTACAGGATGTGTGTACTTTTGCCATCTCTGGTTAATAATGCCAATAACTCAGATTCTTTACCTTCTGTCATATCCATAAGGGTACTGTTGTCTCTGGCCCATCTGCATGTTCCCCATTGGTCCTGGGGGGCCTCTGTTATACTGCTCTCCCATCCCACTGTTGGGCCCCGGCTGCATGAACTGCTCTCCGGCTGAAAACAAGGGAAACAATCACAGATTATAATAATACCTTTCATTTTGATAGCGCTTTTCCCAGTGCTCAAAGACACTTTACACAAAATCAGAAACAGCAGAAAGAAAACTAAAAACACAAAGAGTAGTCCTAATCCAAGTGCGAGTAAAGTAAGATAAGAAGTACTTTATTGATCCTAATTTGGGAAATGCATAAAAAGACATTGTAGAAATTAAAAGACTAGAAATAATCCAAAATGTAAACGTCTCAAATATATCAAAAATATACATGAATGTAAAATGTGTGATTTTCCAGTCGACAGAATTTCATAGTGTTTTAATTGTTCTGCTTTAGGTGTCGCTCACCTTTCCTCATACCACCAAAGGGGTCTTTGTTTGTTTCGTAGGGGCCCATTCGAGCAATCATCTCTGGGCCCCCCATGCCGGGTTGATAGCCCTGTGAATTGGGGGTCAGAGCGTTTCTCCTGGAGAAAGCGGGGTCTCCTCCGTCAGCAAAAGGGTCCTGCAGACTCACACTACTCCTAAAAAGAGAGAGGAATACAGACATGATTTTACTTCTTGTACGCAGACAAAGACCACCAGACTAAAAGTAAAGTGCCCCGATAAACATTCAACCGTTTGTCATCTTGCAATCTACTATAGTTATGCACCGCAATAAACCGTATTTAGAGATATGAAATACTATGTGGGGAATATTTACTGTGTATATTCTACAGTTATTTTTAATAATATACTTATTATTCCATATAGAGTTTTATTGCAGTCATTTAAGCCACAAATACTTAATTTAAAGGTGGGGTAGGTAATTTTGGAGAAACCGGCTCGAGTGCGCTAGAATTTGAAAATACACAACCGGAAAAAATCTGCCACTTCCTCACAGAGCCCCTCCTCCAACACACACGAACATGACCAATGAGGGCACGAGATAAGTCTGTGCCCAGATGGAAGGCTGACAGGCAGGTAGGCCATCCAGTTACTTTAGCCGGCTCAGATGATTGGTCGTGCTTTCTACAGCGCCACGGCTTCTACTGATGATATTTCTTTATGGATTTTTAGTCAAAGCACTTCAGATATTCATTGCTATCGGGATGTTAAGAGCATTCCATGGAATATAACATATCTCGAGCCGGTTTCTCAAACGTACCTACCCCACCTTTAAAGCATTTTTTGTAACTATTATTGTGGAAATTATTACTACTACAATTACTTTTTTTAATTATTGTATTTATTATAATTATTAGTATTTTTAATAATTATGTATTTATGATTGCATTTCAAATTTTCCATTTATTTCTATCTAATTTATTTTTTAATATTTTATTTTTTGAAGAGTGCTCTTGTGTCCTACGTCTTTTTTTCTACAGTGTATTCAAGTATCATAGGCAATACCATGTTTTGTTATCTTCAAATATGCCTCACTTCTTTGTAAAGAACAAAGAAGAAATCTGTTTTTCTTTCTCAATTATTACTCAATTTTTTACACGTATTAACACGCCGTTTAGTTGTGTGTGTATTTTAACACCTTTCCACTACACCACTGTTTTCCTGTATATATTATATATATATATATATATATTTCTAACATGGTACCTGGCTCCTGGCATTGGAGGCAGCTGGGGGGTGGAGGCGGGGGTGGGGGGCTTCAGGTCTCCCCCCTCTGCCATGGAGCTGCTGGTGGACTGAGGAGTCTGGGGGCCCTGCAGGGATCCAGAGCCAGCTGAGGAACAAGGACACTCAGTTAGTGCTTAGGACAGGAAAAAGATGTGTGGGTTTTATTATTTACATTTTATAAACACACACAGATCCGAATACACACATGGATATTAAAAACACCACATTTCTAACAACCAGAAAAAGTGTTATATAGAGCATTATTTTTGTAACTTGACATATTGCCTGTATACAGGGAAGATGATCAATATAATAAAAAAGTTTTACTGCATTCTGGATCAATTCAAAAGCACCACTAAGTGTCACATTTGAAAGATCCCACACTAGCAAAGAACACCATGGCAGCCGCCAGAGTCCTCACCCACACCAAATCATGGCATCACATCACCCCGGTCCTCAAAGAACTCCACTGGCTTTCCGTTTCTCACCGCATCCACTACAAACTCCTGGTCCTCACTTACAAAGCCCTCCACCATCTGGCCCCCCCCCCTACCTCACTGACCTCCTCATCCTCCCCGGACCCTCAGATCCACCTCAGCCGGTTTGCTTTCCACCCCCAGGGCCAAACTCCGGAGCTTTGGGGACAGAGCCTTCTCATACCTCATTCACACCAACGGTGTTTCGGGGCCGGTTCGGAGCTGGAGCTTGAAAAGCACCGGGTTTTCTTGTTCACACCGCAGCGGAGCAGCCTCTTAGCTCCGGAATGCGGTTCGTTTCAAGCACCAAAAAATTGTCCGGCTAGAGCAAAAGCACCGCATACGTCACACTTACGTCGAGGCGGGGGCAGGGGCGGGATCAACTCCTGAACAACAACAAGAAGCCCACGTTTTATCCAGTTTGTACACAACGATGGAGAAACTTAACAAGCAGCAGTGGTCCACTGGAGAGACCAGCTACCTGCTGGGAACCTGGTCTCTTTAGGGGTCCCCTGGAGAGACCAGCTACCTGCTGGGAACCTGGAGAGACCAGCTACCTGCTGGGAACCTGGTCTTCCGAAGAGGTGCAGAGGAAGCTGGAGCACAATCGGCCATTGTTGTTGTTGTCGGTGTCAGCTGTGAGGGGTTTCCGCGCGGTTTGGCTTTATGAAGCAGGCACGCAAACGGTTACCTCATGACGCAAACGATGACGCAGCACCAGTCAGACTCTGGGCGGTGTGAAAAGAGCCGGAGCTAAACCGAAGAACCGGTTCTGAACCTGAAAAGCTCTAGCACGGAGCTTGAACCGGAGTTGGGTTGGTGTGAATGAGGTGTCAGTGGCAGCCACGAAGCTCTGGAACTCCCTCTCCCAAGCCCTCCGTGAGTCTGAGTCCCTCATCTTGTTCCAGTCCCGCCTCAAAACCCATCTCTTCAACTCTGTCTATCCATAATAAAAAGCATATCTATGTATAAAAAAAATATTCAAACAATTATTTGACTCTGTATTTGGTCCGATCTGGACTTTAATCAGCGGCCCTTTGGTTCCCAAGCCAAGTCTCAACAGACTCAACTACTAAAAAGGACAGAAATCATCTTGGTTTGAGTTATCCTGCAGGATTCAGAGAACATCCTTTAACTCCAGGCATAAAAGGCGAGCGTTGCTGGTGGATTGTGGGTAAACTGAGCCCTGCTGTGGGGCTTTCAGGGAACACACGCTGCTTTCAGCAATCCTAAATCCCATTAAGGTATTTCTGAGCGCAGCACAGAGAAAACACAGGTCGGTGTCAAGCTGACTGGATTTTTTTGTGTGTGTGAAGACAGCAATAGAAAGTGTTGAGTCTTACGGATCCATCACAGCATGACATAGACACCCCCCCCCCACCCCCCTTTGAGTAACCAGGAAATAATGATCTAAAACATGACTGATGTTATCAAGCTGGTGAAAAGGGTAAAAGGCATTGAAGTCCCTGCATAGCCCCTGTATCAGGAACTGTCCAGTCGCCCAGTAAATCCCAAATTATCAATTTAAGCATCTGTATCATAATTTCACAACTTGGAAAACATTTTAAATTCGTTATACCATCATAGTAACAACCATAAAAAGTTACATTTAACATTATTTCAGCACTTTCAGTACAGATTTGCAGGAAAATATTTTGCATAATGCTGCGCTATACTTTGCGGCCTCACCCGGTTGCATAGCAACGCTTATCGTTTAGGTGTCTTTTAATAAGCAGGTAGTCATATCATGAGCTAGAACCAGCTGGATCTGATCGATATGGACATAAACGCGAGTGAAATCTGACGAGAGAGAGAGATCAGCCGGTGAGCGGAACAAAACACACACTTCCGGTTAGAATATCACACGTAGCAATTTTAATGACCTCTCAAACTACCGTAACTGGTTATAGATATGTTTAGTTTTACTGTTGGGTCACTCTGGATTCGCGAGCTGTCAGGAGAGGGAGAGAGCGCTCCGTTTATTATTCCTGTGTTATTAAAAGTTGTACGCTTTTGAATAATGTAGTTAATCCACTATAATTAGTTTGTTTAATATCGAATCATATCAATTAGTTTTAAAGCTCAATAAATAACAAAGAATACCTTTGACCGGCACTTTTCACATTTTGTCCGGGAAGATTTAAACTTTAACGGACATGTTGACCGGCGACGGGAACTCTGGATCCTACAATACCTTACAACATGTAAACTTTATACTAAGTATTGCTTAAAGTTAGGGTTCAAATATGTCAACGTAAACGCATAAAACGAACGCAGTTAATCTAGAAACCTTAACGCGTGGAGCAAAAAAAAAAAATCATTGTCAGACTTCATGCCAATAATTCAGAAATCACGTCATAATAAAGTAAAAAACCTTCTGATTTCTCATACCAGTGTGTCATGCATTCCTTCACTACAACACCACACCTGTATTTGATTCATTTCCCTACGAAAAAACAAGTAGATACTAGTATTTAAAACTTGTGATGAATCAAAACAAGTTAAAAAAAGACGGCTGCCTCACCTGTATAGACAACCAGTGTGTGTGTGTGTGTGTGTGTGTGTGTGTGTGTTTGACATCTCATACTTTACTTTCCGCTAACACTATTAGCACGCCAGTCTGATGACTCACAGGTTCCCATTCATTAAACAGCCACACACACATACAGGCAAAGTGGGGTCAGTTGAAGGTCACATTTATTCCACACACCACACACACACACACACACACACACACCACACACACACACCACACACACACACACACACACACACACACACACACACACACACACACACACACACACACACACACACACACACACACACACACACACACACACACACACACACACACACACACCACACACACACACACACACACTACACACACACACACACACACACACACACACACACACCAGGGTCAGTTGCAGGTCACATGTATCACATGTATTCACATCACTGTCTCTCTCTTACACACAGACACATTACACACAGACACATTACACACAGACACATTACACACAGACACATTACACACAGACACATTACACACACACATTGCACACACACATTGCACACACACATTACTCCAACTCCCTCCTCCCTCTGGGCAGGGATTTCCCTCCACTAAAGATAAAGGGGAGGAGGAGGGGGATGTCGTGAGAATGGAAACAAAACGAGTAGAGAGAGAGAGAGAGAGAGAGAGTGACTTTTACACACACATTCAACCCCATTCATCATTTCTGGCTCAGCACTAATCTCCAGGGAGCTCTGTAGCCCTGGGCCAGGGGGGGGGGGGCATCACTATCGCCAAATCACCACCTCCTCCCACCCTTCCTCCCTCCCTTCCTAACTGCAGGGCTCATGCCAGCTGACGGGGTCCCTGATGTCTCCTGTATCGTTTCCCCAGCGCTGACTCAGGGTCTGACAGCAGCACATGGTCTCTGCTGGCAGCTAAAAAATCGAGTCCCTCCAAAACAAACAGCTTCCAGGCGTCACACCCCCCCCCCCCACCCCCCTTTAACCTCTGACTGACTGCCAGTTCACACACACTGACTTTTAGTATCCGACATTCATTGAAAGATTTGGCATGATGCAGGAAACACTGATGATAGGAGATTAAAGACGACACATTCTGCTGATGTTCAGGTGTATATCAGTATGTAGTGTCTCTACTTTAAAGAGTCCTCTCCTGCTGATGTTCAGGTGTATATCAGTATGTAGTGTCTCTACTTTAAAGAGTCCTCTCCTGCTGATGTTCAGGTGTATATCAGTATGTAGTGCCTCTACTTTAAAGAGTCCTCTCCTGCTGATGTTCAGGTGTATATCAGTATGTAGTGTCTCTACTTTAAAGAGTCCTCTCCTACTGATGTTCAGGTGTATATCAGTTATGTAGTGTCTCTACTTTAAAGAGTCCTCTCCTGCTGATGTTCAGGTGTATATCAGTATGTAGTGTCTCTACTTTAAAGAGTCCTCCTCCAGCTGATGGTTCAGGTGTATATCAGTATGTAGTGTCTCTACTTTAAAGAGTCCTCTCCTGCTGATGTTCAGGTGTATATCAGTATGTAGTGTCTCTACTTTAAAGAGTCCTCTCCTGCTGATGTTCAGGTGTATATCAGTATGTAGTGCCTCTACTTTAAAGAGTCCTCTCCTGCTGATGTTCAGGTGTATATCAGTATGTAGTGTCTCTACTTTAAAGAGTCCTCTCCTACTGATGTTCAGGTGTATATCAGTATGTAGTGTCTCTACTTTAAAGAGTCCTCTCCTGCTGATGTTCAGGTGTATATCAGTATGTAGTGTCTCTACTTTAAAGAGTCCTCTCCTGCTGATGTTCAGGTGTATATCAGTATGTAGTGTCTCTACTTTAAAGAGTCCTCTCCTGCTGATGTTCAGGTGTATATCAGTATGTTGTGTCTCTACTTTAAAGAGTCCTCTCCTGCTGATGTTCAGGTGTATATCAGTATGTAGTGTCTCTACTTTAAAGAGTCCTCTCCTGCTGATGTTCAGGTGTATATCAGTATGTAGTGTCTCTACTTTAAAGAGTCCTCTCCAGCTGATGGTTCAGGTGTATATCAGTATGTAGTGTCTCTACTTTAAAGAGTCCTCTCCTGCTGATGTTCAGGTGTATCATCAGTATGTAGTGTCTCTACTTTAAAGAGTCCTCTCCTGCTGATGTTCAGGTGTATATCAGTATGTTGTGTCTCTACTTAAAGAGTCCTCTCCTGCTGATGTTCAGGTGTATATCAGTATGTAGTGTCTCTACTTTAAAGAGTCCTCTCCAGCTGATGTTCAGGTGTATATCAGTATGTAGTGTTTCTACTTTAAAGAGTCCTCTCCTGCTGATGTTCAGGTGTATATCAGTATGTAGTGTCTCTACTTTAAAGAGTCCTCTCCAGCTGATGTTCAGGTGTATATCAGTATGTAGTGTCTCTACTTTAAAGAGTCCTCTCCTGCTGATGTTCAGGTGTATATCAGTATGTAGTGTCTCTACTTTAAAGAGTCCTCTCCTGCTGATGTTCAGGTGTATATCAGTATGTTGTGTCTCTACTTTAAAGAGTCCTCTCCTGCTGATGTTCAGGTGTACATCAGTATGTAGTGTCTCTACTGTCTCCATGCTTTAATGTTCAAAAAGCTCTTTATTTCTCTCATACTGCCTGAGCTGCAGCACCTCTTTTCACCCTCTGTCTGAAACCAGAGCCCAGTCTGCTCTGATTGGTTAGCTGGCCGGCTCTGTTGTGATTGGTCAACCGCCTAGAGATGTCCCGCCCCTTAGCCTATCACATACAATGCGTTTTGAAAAGAAATTTAAAAAAGCATGAGTGTTATATAGTGATGTCACTTTGACCCTGAATTAAAAAAATGAAAGTGGTGTTTATGTGTGCCGATTATCCCGCTGAAGGAAACGTGTAAGTATCATAAACGTTTGTTTGCCAAGAACCGTATTTATAATTTCCGGTTCAGCCTACAAAAACCTCACTGCAACACTGAACTGCAGTGTGATTAATCTCTAATCTCACATTGAGAAACACTAATCTGGAACCCATTCATTGATACATTTAATTCATAATCCTCATTCCCATATCAGACATTTCAACCCCATTAACCAGTTTTTCAGGCTTCAGGCTCGAAAAGGACATGTCTAGAACAAATGACTATATCTTCCTTTCTAAAAGGGGTAAATTAATAATCTTTTTTCTCAAAGCAAGGATAAACCTGTGAGTTGGATGTAGAGAAGTCAGAATCAATATCGATGTTTTTATTTTAAAGTAAATTCAGATTGAACATAGTGAATAAATGATAGTGTCCGTCCAAAAAGAAAACATTACTTATAGTGAAAACCAGCCTTGAATGATGGGATCGGAGACTAAAGGCTTTAGGAATCCAAACTATAACATATAATAAGAACCCTGTATCAAGATTGATGCAGAACAAGTGACATTTGACCTTTTTGGAGAGATTTAGCAAAAAAACACTTCTGGGGTCATTTGGTGTATTTGCCGTTTCTCTGGAACCCATTGGTCGATTTTGATGATTGACATCTCTTTTGAACCGTTAGAGCCAATAGAATCGAAGGGAAAGTTCCACATACACACACACGTTACCATTGAGAAGTGAAAGCTATGCGCAGGCAGTCGAAAGCTATTTTACGCTCTGAAATCTGAAAACTGAAAACTAGGTTTATTGCTTATGGATTATCAGTAATCATTTCAAAGTGACAGACACATTGGATTAACCTATGCATTAACCTTCAGCAGCGTTTTTATCGTTTTTATTGAACGCAACTTTTGATCAGAACAACAGCAAAAGGTAAATATTGCCGTTTTTCCTCCGTAATGCTACGTGTTACGTCTGGTTTTGTTTCCCATGTCGCGTTATGATGATGTGCTATATGTGACATGTATGTAGTAACGTGGTGTTTGCATGTCATTGTTCTCTTTTATCCGTTCGCCTTTATCTACTTTTCTTCATCGTTCTTTATAACTGTTGATGTGTTGTGATTTAAAGAAAGGTGTCTATTACCATCTGGCCGGGGACAACAGCTGGAAATTAGCAATGTTGGCTAAAGCTAATGCCCCGTTTACTGTTTTTTGTGACCGTTGATCAATGGGACACTATAAACAAATAAACTAAACACTTGCTAGTGCTTCTGATTTGGGGAACTCTCACCTGGGCTGGGGGGCTGGGCCTTGGGCGGGTTCTTTTTGGAGTCGGTGTTGAAAAAGGTCCGCTGGTGGGGTCTTCGCCGCGCTCGATCTTGCACTCGAAGGCGTACAAACACTGGATGTACTGTTTCTTTAGCGAGCTGGCAGCGCTGCTTGATGTTCCCACGTTCAGGTTGGTAGACAGTTCTCTCCACTTCTTGTTCTTGTTCACCTGGTGGGCGAGAGACAAGAGAGGAAGACTTGAGGAACTATTGTCTGTTAATAAAACACTGATATTCTGATATTCTGTTCAGAATGAGACGACACTGCTGTGCAATAACAGTGGGATATATACTTTTTTTAATTCATTTTTTGTGTTATTACTGGCTGCTACTTTAATATATTCACTTACTCTTATGGTGCTAGTTCTTGTTTTTATTAATGTACTGTTTTAAATTGGTTTGTCCATGCATGTAATTCGCTCAAATATACAAGACATATATTTTGTTGATGCGCGTTTGCCTCTTATCTAATTATGTTAGTCTACTTGTTTCATTTCTCCTTTATCTCCTGTAGATTTCCCCGTTGTTGGACGAATGAAAGTTTTCCTTATTCTGATTAAAGTACCTGTGTGAGGCCTCCGATCTCTTTGACGGACACGTAGAGTCTGAAGAGGTCCAGAGGTTTGCGTCCCACAGCAGGAAGGTTGTTCATTCCCATCGCCTTTTCCTCCGCGAAAGCCAGAAATCGATCGACCCACATCTTCCGCTCCGGCTCCGGGCCGAGCTCATACAGACGGGTGATCTTTTCGTTAGTGAGGGTGGAAGAGCTCGACTTCTGCAATGGAGAAAGAAGGGAAGAAATCGTGAGGAAAAGCTTCTATACAGGGATGCTCCGATCGCCAATTTTGGGGCCGATCGCCGGAATCAGTATCGGCCGATACCGATCGCCAATCCGATCGAGTGGGCGTGGCCTATGCAGATCTTAAATTTAAAGTGTTGTTTAAAACTCAGTTAATGGGGCTCAGTTAATGGGGCTCCTTTTCTGGCGCTTCCACAAACAACAACCAACATAAGTATTACATTCAAATGAAGTACATTACTCTGTCTCTCCCCCGGTCTCACTCTCTCTCCCTCCCTCTCCTGACAGACCGTCAGGTTCTCATGCAGCTCACTGATGGAGTAATGAGTGACCCGACAGTGAAGAATAAATATATTTATGACTATTTTAGCTTGTTCCAGAGGTAGATAGGTAGAGCCCGACATGTCGTTTCATGTCGTTGCTGTGGATCTTCTTAATACCTTGGAAAATGCCGTTTAATACTTTTTAATAGCCTTAATTTTCGCTAAATTGATTTATCAACTGTTAATACTTTTTAAGACCCCGCGGACACCCTGAATACAAGTAAATTAATAAAAAATCCTCAACCCAATTTTTTTTAATTCAAAACAGCAAAAGGTTTCCATATTTGATTGAAATGATTATCAGCAATTATCCAAATAATTGCTGATAATTACTTCTGCAGATTAACTTGTTAATTTACTGCAGAATTGTTTTACTAAGATCATTTCATTCTACCTTTTTTGTTGTTGTTGGTGTTGTTGTTGTTTCGGGCTTGGGAGTCCCCTCCACTTTGTTGTTGATCTTCTGAGCAGGGTTCATTTTCTCCATGGCAAACTCCGTACTGGGAGGCATTCCTGGATGAAAAAAACAACATTTTACCAATCTTTCCTAGCCTTCTAACCACATAGAGTGGTGCAGGAATGAGTCCTCAAACCTGGAAATGGGTTAGCATTAACACAAGCTGAAGAGATGTTTGTTTTACGACCTAAAATACATCAGTAAATACTCCACAAGTGAAGTAAAAAACGGCAGTTGCTAACAAGTGTCTAATGAAACGACTAAAAAGCCCAACATTAGCCGCCTTTAGCTTAGCGGTGGTGACGTGAAGTCATGTGACCGTGCTGTAGTTCCTTTATAGCCCAACATTAGCCGCCTTTAGCTTAGCGGTGGTGACGTGAAGTCATGTGACCGTGCTGTAGTTCCATTATAGCCCAACATTAGGTTTTTACTTCAAAAGTCCTTAAGTGGTGTTAATATGTGGAGATTATCCTGCTTAACAAAACGTGTAAGTATCATAAATGTGTGTTTGCCAAAGATCGCATTTTCTGAAATAATCCAAAATCCAGTGGGAAACTCCCATTGGCTGTTTGTCGAGGGAACCAATGAGATGCTACCTTCAGGGTCGGCTGCCCTACTCTACATTTTAACATTCTTTCAATGTTTTTACTCACCAGGACTGTTGTTGGGTAGGTTTGTTCCCATTGGATACGGCCCTGGCCCTCCCTGGTTCATCATCCCATGCATGCTGTTCATACCCGGCCCGTACGGAGATCCTGTTCCCATCATGCCTTGGGACATGTTAGGATATCCAGGTGGCCTGCAGAAGAGAAAGCTTGCTTAGAAACTCAGAAACAGAGGTGGAATTTTTCTGGTATCAGTACTTTACTCCACTACTTATTTTATTTTTCGACTTTTTACTTTGACTTCTTACATTGAACCCAAATACCTGTACTTTCTACTTCTTACATGTTGAACCCAAATACCTGTACTTTCTACTTCTTACATGTTGAACTCAAATACCTGTACTTTCTACATCTTACATGTTGAACTCAAATACCTGTACTTTCTACTTCTTACATGTTGAACCCAAATACCTGTACTTTCTACTTCTTACATGTTGAACTCAAATACCTGTACTTTCTACTTCTTACATGTTGAACTCAAATACCTGTACTTTCTACTTCTTACATGTTGAACCCAAATACCTGTACTTTCTACTTCTTACATGTTGAACCCAAATACCTGTACTTTCTACTTCTTACATGTTGAACTCAAATACCTGTACTTTCTACTTCTTACATGTTGAACACAAATACCTGTACTTTCTACTTCTTACATGTTGAACCCAAATACCTGTACTTTCTACTTCTTACATGTTGAACCCAAATACCTGTACTTTCTACGTCTTACATGTTGAACTCAAATACCTGTACTTTCTACTTCTTACATGTTGAACCCAAATACCTGTACTTTCTACTTCTTACATGTTGAACCCAAATACCTGTACTTTCTACTTCTTACATGTTGAACTCAAATACCTGTACTTTCTACTTCTTACATGTTGAACTCAAATACCTGTACTTTCTACTTCTTACATGTTGAACTCAAATACCTGTACTTTCTACTTCTCACATTTCAAAGCCTTTACTTTTACTTGAGTAAAGAAGTTTAGTCAGTACTTCTACTTTTACCAGAGTATGTTTAAACACGAGTATCTGTACTTCTACTTGAGTAAAGGTTGTGTGCACTTCTGCCATCTCGGCTCAGAAATAAAAAGTTTTCTGGATCAATTTTCCTCATTTTCAGCTTTCTAGGTTTAGCTCTTTTCTGCAGGAACCATCCATTTACGTCATATGACTCGAGCATTTGCCAGACCCACGAGTGTTTCTCTCTGTAGGCTGCGCTGGCATCCTCGCAGGGGAAATATGTGATTCACTCATCTCAAAAACCATCTCCTGCTTTCACACTCTCTCCACTTTTCCATTTTCTCTCACAAATAAGTGTTTGGTCTACTGCCATCCAGTCTGCGGCAACTCGAGCACACAGCGGACCGGCTTGCACGTGGGAAGAAGCTAAAATTTTTTATGGTAACACACAAAAACCTGCATATTCAACCAAGGAAACACACACACACACACACACACACAGCTAAAAGATGGGACTGCAGACTCTCAATGCAAAGTGTCATACTGACCCTCAAATGCTTCACAACGTCTCACTGAGAGAGCAAAGCTACATCAGCAATTATACGTTTATGCATGGCGTCCAGAGACTTTTCAAAAAGTATCTAATCAAATAAGCACTAGGAAAAGCTCTATAAAAAATGTATAATTATTATTAATCACCTGTTGTGTATGGAGTTTGTTGGTCCGTGGTGCATCGAGGGTCCTCCGTCCTTCCTGTTCATGCCTGGAGGCGGACACATCCCAGACGCCACCTGAGGAGGCATGCCGGCCATGTTTGCTGCCATCCCGGGCCAAAAGGCCGAGGACCCATCTGTCCGAGGCCTAATCTACCGGGTGGGATGCCTCCGTACGGGACCCCCCCACCCTGACCAGGCATGGGGTTCATGGAGCCGCTCATAATTCTATCAGGCCCCGGACCTGTGGGGTAGTTAGCGTTGGGCATGCCTGTGTATCCGGGCTGCCGGGGGTAACCTGGAGTTACAGAGACACAGAAATAAGGTAAGATAAAAATAAGATTGAACTGTATTTATCCCCGTGGGGAAATGCAGGCGTTTATAGCAGCGGGTTAAAATATTGCAACGTGCTTGCTAGCGCCACCAATGAAAGTCGGAAAAATGTACAAAGTCGCACCGTAACTCCGAATGACCTGAAATGTTGCACACTTATCCGTCTCCACCTGCTCTACAAATAATCCTCTTGGACCCCTAAGCTCCGCCTACTTTTATTACTTCACACAGGGTAAAAATTAAATAGAATACAAATTAAAATAATAATACAGCAAGTGATAAAGTAACTATTAAAACAAGGTATCACCACACACACCTTTACTGTTTTATTTTATTATTATTATGTGTATGTACTTATCTTATGTCTATTTCATTATTATTATTGATTTTTTTGTATGTAGATACAGCTAAATGAAAATACTGTTGATCAAAACGTGAACATGTATGTATAATGAAACTGAATCTGAAATAAAAAAGTAAAAACAAGATATCACAGTAAAAACATGTTAAATATATTTACATCCAACCCAGTCTCACGGCATTTTGTGTTATAGTCACGATATTTATTAAATCTATTGATTCGTGTTCACCAACACGATTTTCGCATTTTTTTCGTGTCACACAGAACGATTTTAGAAGCAATGTATTTCTATTGGTAGTATGTCTCATGGCTGCACCACGTCTTTTTGTCCGGTCGGGTCTTGGAAGACCGGAAGCTGTGGGGTTCATAAAAACATTTTCTTACTCAATATCTTACCCTAACCCTATCCCTTTTATTTTAAATTGTACAAGGTCTGAATTTTGTTGCCGTCCCTGAGGAAAAGAAATGGCTCAGAGCCTCAGAATACTGACATCTGTCTAATGTGTTATTATTTGGTGCAGGCACGAAACACGCTACATTGCTTTTAAAATCGTTCTGTGTGACACGGACGCCAAATCGTCTTGTTGGTGAACACGATTAATTTCGTGACTATAACACGAAATGCCGTGAGACTGTGTTGTTACATCAGAGTGAAGGTTAAAGTCTTGTAAAACAGTGTAGGAGTTATGTTTGAACAGTCCTGGTTATGCCGATTTAGCCAAAAAGATTCTTCAGATAGGTTTCCATTTCCTCCGGTCTATAAAGTCTTCTGCTTCCCTGATGAGCTGCAGACGTCCTGATCTAAAATGTTCCTCTGCAGCCCGATGGATCACAACTTCTTCAAAAGCACAGAAACCATCTGAGACTTCAAAGTGCAGCGTGTGTGATTTCATAAATACATGAAGTGAGAGGGAACTTCAAAGCCTTATTTTTAAAATATATAAATCTGGGCCATCTATGAAAGTGGGATGATAGAGCGACAACTCATTCATAATATTTTTTTACGAGTTGCCAAGCAACACATTGCATTCCCTGCGAACACCGTCACTTTGCCATTTAAATAATTGAAGCAATATGAAGGGAAGATATGAAGCTGCAGCTGTAGGAAATATCAGGTTTGCAACTCAATAAAGTAGTATGGTATAATTATTGCAATATTTGTTATCAATGTGCCATAGGCTCATCTCCCTTATATATATATATATATTGAAGATCACAGGACCCGTTCACAATATTCTTTACGAGCTGCAGAGAGAACGCATGCATTTAAAAACACTTTGCAATAGCAGTAACTTATTATATATTTGCAGTTTTAATAAATAAAGTATTGAAATCATTTGATTCAATGTTTCCTTTTGCAGTGGCTTATTTATCGAAGTATACATTGATGACTGCAGGACGACAAGACTTCATCATATTTACGATTTTACGAAAGCGACTGTATAATTGACTTCGCTCCGCTGTCCTCACACAGACGAGCAGTAGAAGTAGGGAGGAAGAAGGGAGGAAAGAAGGGAAGTAGTAGGAAAGAAGTAGGGAAGAAGGATGGAGAAAAGTAGGGAGGAAGGACGGATTAAGTAGGGAGGAAGTAGGAAAGAAGTAGGGAAGGAAGTAAGGAAGAAGTAGGAAGGAAGTAGGGAAGAAGTAAGGAGGAAGTAGCGAGGAAGGACGGAGGTAGTAGGGAAGACGTAGGGAAGACGTAGGGAGAAAGTAGGGAAGTAGGGAAGAAGTAGAGAGGAAGGACAGAGGAAGTAGGAAGAAGTAGGAAGGAAGTAAGGAAGAAGTAGGAAGGGAAGAAGTAAGGAGGAAGTAGGGAAGAAGTAGGGAAGAAGTAAGAAGGAAGTAGGACGTAGGTGGTGGCAGACAGCAGGGAGCCACACACACACACTTAATAACTTTGATGGGAAGTTGCAGCCATAGGAAATATTGACTTTCTTAAAACTGCAAATATATAAGCATTGCAACACTTTAATGAATGGCTCATTTACCTTTTCATTTGTCCATTATGATATATCATTAATAGTTGCAGGATTCATAATATTTGGAGGATTGGAAAAAAGAACCCTGACTAACTGACACTGTTCTCTCCTACGTTTTTGTCCACCAGTGAAGAGGGCATATAAAGCTGTTGCCCCCCACCCCCCCCCCCCTTGCCTCACCTTGCGGACCGTACTGGACCCCCTGAGGCCCGTAGTTTCCCATGGAGTTGTTCTGGGGATATGGTCCCATCCCAGCATGCATCTGGCCTCCAGAAGACTGGCGTGGAGATAAGGCGGAGCCAGGCTGTCCCGGGGACCCGTACGGAGGCATCTGAGGGTTACGCATGTACACTGGAGAGGATCGTGAGAGAACGTCATTCAGGGTTCTGCAGCTTAGGGCGCTTTAGATTTAACACTTCTTTGAAATAACCCTCGGAAATAAAGTTAGGACAAATTGTCTGCACATCTCTATGCAATTCGGATACCTGCATGATGTCAATGAGAGAAGCATACGTAATTTTATAGAGATAAGATCATTTATTTTAATAACAAATTAAGGCCTTTTTGACCAATACATTCAAGGCTTTTAACGCCCTTTTAAAGACTTTATTACGCTATCAGGACTTGCATGACCTTAATGCGAGAGGCATTATTTGAAAATAATATCTCAGAAGAAATCCATACATAACCAAAAAAATTGTTTTACTTTTGAAAAATGTATTTAAGTCATTTTTGTACCAATAATGCATTTTAGGCCCAATCCCAAACCGCTCCCTAGACCCTATCCCTACCCGTCCGTTTGCGCGGAGGGTCCGCCATATTGAGGGCTGTTCCAAACCAACGAGTGTGGAGGGGGAGTGGGCTATCAAGCCCTCAAACAGCGAGTCTGCAGCGGTGCTGACTGGAGGCCGGTCTCTACCTGACCGGAGTCACGCTGTGTGTGTCTGTCAGGAAACAAGCTGTTTACAAGTAGTTCCAGCAAACATCCACTGATAAACTGCATGTTAACAACCTCATGATGACCTCATATGTTTTAACTTAGGATCAAACCTGTGTTTAGTCTAGAAAAAGGTAAATGTGTGCATTTTATTATAAAGTTGTGTATATTTACAGACCGTTTCAAAAACTAAGAAGCTTATAAAAATCAGGTTTAAAATGAAAGAGCTTAAACACAATTAAAGATGTTTGGAGTTTTATTTTAGTTATTCATTTTTAAGAGATGCTGATTTGAAACCGTTGTTACATACAGTTACGGCATTTCCTGTTTCTGCCGGAGAGAGGGGAGAGAGGGGAGGCCGTCCCAAAGCTTGCTGCTGTATTTACTCCCTCCATCTGACAGGAGGGAGCCTCGTTGAGCTGCGAGTGTCACTCCACGGAGTTCACTCCGTCACGGAGGGGAGTGTGTAGGGGTAGGGTGTAGGGCGTGGTTTGGGATTCAGCCATAGAGTGATCAATTCAAGGTCTTTTAAGACTTTGAGGTTTTGAATAAGATATATAGTTCTTAGTAAAACACCTCTCTTCTCTGTTAATGCTTAAGTTCAGTAACACATCATGTCGCTGTGTGAAGAACTTCGCTCTTCACTTCCTCACAAACACACAGTGTGTGTGCGGTTACCCTCGGTTGAGGAAGTGTTTACAAATGCAATAAAAAACACACCTACGAGCAGCTGAGGACGGAGCCCTGTTGCTGCTTCTTTAAAACACACCTTATAAGCATGATTTGAACCCGTGTTGTGCAGAAAAAGTCTTGATACAGGATGTTTAACACTCACCCCTTTCCTGGCCCATGGCTGACTGGTTCATGGGAGAGTGCATGATGCTGTCTGACTGAACGCTGGGCGGCCGTGGAGGCATCGGATTACCTGAGGAGAGAAAACACACAAAGAATAAACTTTAAATGGACTTCAGAGTACATTTGTTCGTCTCTGTAGCAGCGATTTTTCGAGAAACTGTGTTAAATCTGTCAGGAAGAAATGGAAAAGACAGCTAACCAACTACTTTACTTTTACTGTTCTGACTTGTTGATCATAGAGTTATGGAAAAAGGCATCTTTGTTGAAACACACACACGATTTTCACTGTCATAACTCCACTGTAGCTATGACAATAAAAGCCTTATTAAAAATGACAACACTTTTTGTTGCTGCCCCTTGGTATTCTGGGAGCTGTAGTTTTATAACAACAGTTGTTACAACCACGACTAAATGGAGTGTCGCCAAATGACTAAAATCTTACAGATGTCCACTCCAATCTTTTTGAAATACTGGCCATCAAAGCACCATAAGCCGATCAAATAAAAATTAAAATAGACACTCTGACAGCGTCCCGTTAATATGCGCTGAACAATGAGTCGTCGTAACTTCTGAGTCTCTGCCGTCTGGAAGCTTTCTGGCACCATGTTGGGAGAAACCGTCCCATCTGGCACGGCACTCCATGAATTACAAATGTTATCTGTTATGGATTTGTGAGGGGAATTAAAATCTCTAGATCTGTCTGCTGTTAGTTTACTCCATGTTTCACACCGCATCCAACTCCATATCTGACAACAAAGCTCCTATTTTTTTTAGCAGGTGTTATTTTTACCTGCAGGATAACTAGTATTATTAAATGGACTGTACTTACATAGCGCTTTATCCAGTCTTTAAGATCCATCAAAGCGCTTTACATTAGGGCAGTTCGACTATGGCTATAATCACGATTATTTTGGTCAATAATTGATATCACGATTATTAAAAACGATTATCCATTTACTTTGAAAACATGCATTTATTGAAAAAATTGAACAGTATGTTTTTAACATTATAATTAAACTGAAAAACCAATTAAAAAAAATTATAATTATTATTATTATTTTTTTTAAATAAAAATAATAATCATTTTATTTCGATTACGTTGTTTTCGTAATCGTTGCGAGCCAAAATCGAGATTAAAATACGATTAATTGCACAACCCAACTTTACATACTACATTCACCCATTCATACAGAGCAGTGTACATTACTCTATGAACTAATATTCATACACACTCACACACCGTTGGCCATCAGGAGCAACTCAGGGTTAAGTATCTTGCCCAAGGATACATCAACATGTTGACTGCATGGGCTGGGATCAAACCCACAAGCTTCTGGTTGAAAGACGACCGCACTCCCTCGCAGCCACAGTCGCCCTTATTATATCTTAAGCTGCTCAATTAATTAACATTTGATCGGATATAATTTGCAATCGCACTGAAGTAAGAAGCGCTGAAGTAGACCTTTGAAACCTCTTTCTGAATTAAATAAAACCAACACAGAGGACAAGGGCAGACTTTATATTCAACAGAACCAGAATGACTTCTCAATTATACTGAAGTTATTCAATTTAATGACATGAAACGAAACCAGAGGACAAAAGAGAGTCAGAGAACAGACAGACAAACAGACAGACAGACAGACAGACAGACAGACAGACAGACAAACAGAGAGACAGACAGACAGACAGACAGAGAGACAGACAAACAGACAGACAGACAGAGAGACAGACAAACAGACAGACAGACAGACAAACAGACAGACAGACAGACAAACAAACAGACAGACAGACAGACAGACAGACAGAGAGACAGAGAGACAGACAGACAGACAGACAGACAAACAGAGAGACAGACAAACAGACAAACAGACAGACAGACAGAGAGACAGACAGACAGACAAACAGACAGACAGAGAGACAGACAGACAGACAGACAGAGAGACAGACAGACAGACAGACAGACAGACAGAGAGACAAACAGACAAACAGACAGACAGACCGGGTGTTTCTCAATGTCGAGGAAGGCTGCTCCAGAGCCACTATTTCAAGGATGCTACGTCATCGAGTGCCGCAGAAGGACTGTTCCAATGTCCAGGATGCTTGGAATTCATTCATTGATTATTGTTGGTAAATATTGTGATTATTTTTTTTTGGATTAATTTTACATTATTGTTATTTATTTGTGAAATTATTATTTCATTTTTATTTTACACCGATTATTTTTGGAAAAAATTATAATCTTTCTAATTTCTTATTTATTTCACTTTATTGTTTTTCTATTATTATAATTTATATATTTATTTTTTTATCACTGATTATGGTTGAAAAGAAAGAAAATATATATTTCAAACAGTACTGTGTCTTTACCTTGTATAGTTACGTCTGTAAATACAAAATGAGACGGGGGAGAGGGGGCCAGTGAATACAAAATAAATATATATTTCAAACACCAGTGCTGTGTTTTACCTGGCACAGCAGCGGGGGAGAGGGGTCCGGTTCGGGACGGGGTGACGCTGGCAGGTGAGCCCACAGGTGAGGGGGAGGGTCCTCTGAGGCCCGGCAGGTGAGGAGAGGTGTGCGGAGAGAAGGGAGACTGGGCCGGGTTGCTCTGTTCTCCCTGACTGCTGGAAACACCTGACGTGCTGACCCCTGGACTCAGAGCCCCCTCGGTGCCGGTGGGGAGGTCGTCTATGGAGCCCGAAAGATCCTGGGAAAAGAAGAGAGAAACGTTAAATATGGGTTTTACAGAAAAAGTTATTTAAGTCTCGAATTCTGGCACACTTAGGGTTTTCATCAGAGGACTTTAAGGTCCCCTATTATACTGTTTTTCATCAATATATCACAGGTCTCAGATATATCCAGAACCTGTCTCTGATTGGCTGAAACACCAAACAGATCATGGCAGCATTACCCATAATCCCCTCTGTTTCCAAAGTGCTGATTCTCCGTCTGTTACTTTAGATGAAAATAAGGAGCCCCTCCCCACGCCCCTCTGAGAGAGATTTGGTTACAAAGAACACAATGGTGCTCTAGGCGGACATTCAGGTGATTCGTGTGGTTTCCAGAGAGAAAGAAGGGGTAAAATAAATAAATATTTGAAGCAAATTATCTCATGATTGTGTTTTTGGGAAGGTGAATGTTTACACACACTTTCCGCTCACGTGGAGCCCATGTGTTCAGCTCAGAAATGCAAGCTCATCTGCCAGTCACATCAGAGTAGGAGTAGGAGGAGGGATGGGGGGAAAAAACACCAGGGAGGAGGAGGGAGAGCTCTCATTGGAAGGTGGCCAAACTATTCCCATAGAAATCTCACACTCTCAGGCTGGCTGCAGCCCCGAAGCCGGCGGTTTTGCACTTGAAACGGCGCCCGATGCTATTTTTGGGACATGACCTGATGGAGGAACCCCAGAGGGAGTGACGGGAGGAGAACGCTGATTCAGAATCCTCCCCCACCCTTTCTCTCTGTCTCCCTCACTCTCTGGTGAATGCACACATGTAGGCCTTTTTCTGACCCGCTACTAAACCATGCAACCCTAAACTGAGGGCTTAATGGTTGAGAATCACAAGTGTTTAATTGGTGGACATTCAAGATTCAAGGCTTTTATTGTAATGCCTACATAGCTACAGTGTATTTATGTCGATGAAAATCTTAGGCTCCTCCAACAGTGTAACACAATATAACATAAAATAGTGCAAGTAAATAGAATAGAAGTAGTGCCATAAGAGTCTATATACAAGTGGTAAATAATGCTCGAAAACTAGGGCTCGACGATTCGAACAAATAATCAAATATCAGGATTTCTTTAGGTTTGTATGGATATTTATGATATTGTAAAATTAACCATTTTAATTTCTCTTAGTTGGTGAATGCACAAACTTAGGGCTTTCTGAACCGCTACCATTGGCTGATCACCAAGTTTTGTTTACAGAAGGACTAGGCGAAGAAAAATCTAATACCCAAATCTTTTTGTACCAAATATCTTACATAAGCTTGCACATTCATCCGTGGGTTTTGCATATTTTGGTCCCGAGCGGCTCTTCCACTTCTTTTAAACTTGTAAATAAGTCTGTGGCACACTATATTGGTTTGCTCGTCTAACACACATTCAAGCCTTATTTCAGCGAGCTTTTGTAAAGCCTGCTATTTCTCACGATAGAATAGTATTAACCTTTATCCATGTCTCAAACTATGTCCTGTTGGGCTCATAATGGAATTGGGCTTGAAACGTGTTTAAAAGTCTTTACATCTGAACATTTAGTAAGGTATGGTAACCTTGAATGAGTGAATCTTATTGTCCCCATCTTTCCATCGGGAGTATCGTTCTTTCCATGCAATTCATCTTGCTTTATTTATCCACATCATCTGACCAATAAAGTACTGTATATCCTGTCTATTGTATATCACAAATTGATAAAGTACTAATATATTTCTCAGCTCTAGTTCACAGATCTGTGTGAGTGTCACGGAGACGCGCCGGACTTAAAGAGCAGAGATCAAACAGCACATTCATGATTAAACAACCATGGCGGGATCCTTTTCTCCAGGAGAAAGCCTCGTCACATGACCTACATCCCACCCACTCCCCTTCATCCAAACCCCCGTCTCCCGCACTCAGACATCACAAGACCGGTCATCTGACGGCTCATTCTCCACGATGGCCGCCTCAAAAGCTGCCATTCATCAGAGATGGCAAAAGTCCACACAACCTTTACTCAAGTAGAAGTACAGATACTCGTGTTTAAACATACTCTGGTGAAAGTAGAAGTACTGACTAAACTTCTCAAGTCAAAGTAAAGAGGCTTTGAAATGTACTTCAATAAAAAGTACCCATAGCTAGCAGCTGTTTTAAAGAGTACCTGACCTCCCTTTATATTAATAGAACAATAATGTCATTGTTAGCTAATGAATGTTTCCATGCTGAACAACGGCAACATGACAACGTTTCCATTGGTCCCTCTTCTTTAGAGAAGACCAGGAAGTGATGGATACACGGATCGTGTTCAAATCAATAGGCACGCAATGACTCTACAGAATAATGATCACGCATCAAACACACATTCAGACTAAAGGAACCAGCTGTTTGGAAAATGTGAGAAGTAGAAAGTACAGGTATTTGGGTTCAACATGTAAGAAGTAGAAAGTACAGGTATTTGAGTTCAACATGTAAGAGTAGAAAGTACAGGTATTTGAGTTCAACATGTAAGAAGTAGAAAGTACAGGTATTTGGGTTCAACATGTAAGAAGTAGAAAGTACAGGTATTTGGGTTCAACATGTAAGAAGTAGAAAGTACAGGTATTTGAGTTCAACATGTAAGAAGTAGAAAGTACAGGTATTTGGGTTCAACATGTAAGAAGTAGAAAGTACAGGTATTTGAGTTCAACATGTAAGAAGTAGAAAGTACAGGTATTTGTGTTCAACATGTAAGAAGTAGAAAGTACAGGTATTTGAGTTCAACATGTAAGAAGTAGAAAGTACAGGTATTTGAGTTCAACATGTAAGAAGTAGAAAGTACAGGTATTTGGGTTCAACATGTAAGAAGTAGAAAGTACAGGTATTTGGGTTCAACATGTAAGAAGTAGAAAGTACAGGTATTTGAGTTCAACATGTAAGAAGTAGAAAGTACAGGTATTTGAGTTCAACATGTAAGAAGTAGAAAGTACAGGTATTTGTGTTCAACATGTAAGAAGTAGAAAGTACAGGTATTTGGGTTCAACATGTAAGAAGTAGAAAGTACAGGTATTTGAGTTCAACATGTAAGAAGTAGAAAGTACAGGTATTTGTGTTCAACATGTAAGAAGTCAAAGTAAAAAGTCGTCAGAAAAATAAGTAGTGGAGTAAAGTACCGATACCAGAAAAATGTACTTAAGTACAGTAACAAAGTATTTGTACTTCAATACTTCCCACCTCAGCCATTCATCAGAAAAACTCATTCTGCTCCACCAACCCCTCTCTGACCCAGACCACGGGGGTCAAAAGGTTAAGGGTCAATTCCTGCACAAGATAATGTCACGAGTCACACTGAGGGAACGAGGGTATTAACAAGGCAGGATCCTTCCTTTATAGAAGCAACCTTTAAAAGTGGGATTCAGAGAACTCAGAAGGTCCTTAAATGAGAATGAATTGAGTAAAAGTATACAAGAATAAGCCAATAAGGTTACTTAAACTACCTTATGTAATACACTTAAGGTTGTGATTTATGCAAAACATTTCCTTAACCTAAAGGGTTAATAAAAAATGCATAAAACCGCTTAGTCTGTCACCTTGCCAAAGTGCTTTTGGTAGTTTCTGTCACAGCATATGGCGCTTCAGTTAGCATGGATACGCTTCAGTTATATTATTTAATATATGGACATTTAAAAAAAACTTATTTGAAGATAGACTGACGCTGAAGATGCAGATCTTTAACCATCATACATTAAAGTTATCTCCTTTTTAAGAGACTGCTACGAATTCCTTAAATGTTCGTAACTAAGGCCCGTAGCAACAAATAAGGGAATAGTTAAGTAGCTGTGGGAAAACACTTACACATGAAAGGGTTTTCCTTTAAAAGACCTTAAAAAGATCCTGAGGGTGATTTTAGGCAACATGACCTTAGCTAATAATAAAGAGGTATTCAAAAATATATAGTTTTGTTATTGATGTCCCTCAAAACAACAATAAGCGCACACACACACACATACACACACACACACACACACACACACACGATTTTTCCCAGCTCAATACTGCACAGCATCAGCCTGTTCTGCTGACTGCACAAACCGGACAGAAACGAAGGGGGAGGAGAGGAAAGGAGGCGAGTGATACTGAGAGACTCTGCTTCTCAACCCGCTCATTACGAGAAGCCAAATGAGGAAGAGGATGAGCATCAGCAGGAGTTGAGGGTGAAGTTGTGAAGGTGTGTGATTTCACAGAGAGAGCAGCTTTATACAACAAAAATATCTAGTAGAAAGAAAAGGGGGGAGATGTGCCGAGCTGTGTTGTGTAGAGAAGCACAGAGCTGCAGTTCTTTCTGTGGAGCTCCTCTCTACGGCAGCCATTTTGTGCCGGTTTCCCAGCACTGCACTAACATGGAACTAACGGCAGAACAGCGACGGCAAAAAATACTGCAAAGTTAATTTAAAAAAATGCAATCTAACGCAATTATTGTTGGTGAATGTGGGGAAAAGTCTTTTAAGTATTATTCCAATATCCTCCTCTCTGAGTCATCTGCTCTCTGCTCCACTAATGTATTCCATTTGCAGATTACTTCACTGAATCAATCAAGCAGAGCCATTAGTCTGCCGACGTCTTTCCCTTTTTTCTCCTCATGAGGAACAGAGAGCGGGAGAGATAATGAATCGGATGTGGAATGTGTGACCCTGCTCTGTAGTGTAACTAGATCTGGCGGTGGAGGTGGTGTGTGTGTTCAGAGTTCATCCCTCAGTCACACACTCTCTCTGACCCACTCTTCTGTCATTCTCAGACCTCAGGGTTGCTCTGGTTGGCAGAGTTCCCTTTTTCTCAAGCCTCCAGATGCTGAACATAATGGAAAGTAGTGAAGGAATGACTCTCGAAAATGAAACAGAAAATGAGTCAGCACATTAGCGTTATATTTGTGTATATTCTGCTATGAATAACTCTGCACTTTACAACTGCTCACTGCATTTTGATGTCAAACTACTTGACAATAAAGTTGTATCTAATCTAGCACTTTTGCTTTGCTCGTGCAGTTGTTGATAGAATCATCTTAGAAGTGTCATAAAAACAACGGTTGCTAACAAGTGAATAAATGAGACGACTAAACGTCTTCACACCAAACATTAGCCACCTTTAGCTTAGCGGTGGTGACGTGAAGTCATGTGACCGTGCTGTAGTTCCTTTATAGCCCAACAATAGCCTCCTTTAGCTTAGCGGTGGTGAAGTCATGTGACCGTGCTATAGTTCCTTTATAGCCCAACAATAGCCTCCTTTAGCTTAGCGGTGGTGACGTAAAGTCATGTGACCGTGCTGTAGTTCCTTTATAGCCCAACAATAGCCTCCTTTAGCTTAGCGGTGGTGAAGTCATGTGACCGTGCTGTAGTTCCTTTATAGCCCAACATTAGCCACCTTTAGCTTAGCGGTGGTGACGTAAAGTCATGTGACCGTGCTGTAGTTCCTTTATAGCCCAACATTAGCTGCATTTAGCTTAGCGGTGGTGACGTAAAGTCATGTGACCGTGCTGTAGTTCCTTTATAGCCCAACATTAGCCTCCTTTAGCTTAGCGGTGGTGACGTGAAGTCATGTGACCGTGCTGTAGTTCCTTTATAGCCCAACATTAGCTGCCTTTAGCTTAGCGGTGGTAAATGTCCTGTTCACTGTCATGTGCATTAAAGACTTTTCCTAATATTAATGTATGTTATTACTGGCTGCTACTTCAGTCTAAAATAGTCACTTACTTTCTTTATAATGACGCTAATTATTGCTCCCTATAGGTGTGTACATATTTGTTTTTGTATTACCATGTTCTTGCCTCTTTATTTAATATACCTACCCTTATTTTTGCCTTTGCATCTGCACTGTCCCTAACAACTTCTCCACTGATTTCTAAGCATTTCAAAATCAAAAAAATTACAAAACTGATGAATTCCTCTAACATTACAAATCATACTGAAATCTGTAAAAAAAATATTTGCTTTTTTGTTCCAAATCCTTCAGCTCCACTCAGGAGCACTAAGGGGGGAGGGGGGGAGATAAAGATGAAAAAAACAATGGCTGCATCTGAAGGGCTGCCATGGTTACTGGGATCCACGTGGTTGACACATTAGAGTCGACACACACTCACCCCCTCCCCCTTTCTCTCTGTCTCTCAGGGTCACGGTGCAGTCAGCTACTACAAAAGAAAAAGCCGTCATTGTTACCGGAAGCACAGACGCACCAAAGCTGTGTCCCCCTTCCCTCCCACTCCTCCCCCTCCACCACCACCACATGCGCTTTAATTACACACTGCAGGCCTTCAGAGACACACAGCTCACTTATGTCCTGATGTTATTATGTTTACTCTCGCCGCTCATTCACAGTAACGTGGGCTTTGGATTTCCTGAACAAGGTCATGAGAAAAGTCATATCTTCCCTTGTAAAAGGACTCAAGATCTGAGAGGAGGTTTCTTCTACTTCTTTTTGAAGTACTACTCATTTTTTAAGGTGATTCTGATTCCTCCTCGTGCCTCAGCTTCTGAAGTGGTCTTAACTAGAAGGCAGATCGCCATCAAAATGCATCAGAAACGCTCATGGAAAACATCAAATAGGCTGCTTTGAAACCACCTGTGCTGACGTCCTGCTGAAGCATCGTGACATGACAGCATTTAACGGACACCTGGAGGTCCGACCTGCATCTAGGTTTCTCATCGAGCTACCAGGAGCTTCTAGGAAGTCCTTGGGAAACTTAAAGAGAGGAATCTTCAGCCCCAGATCCAGGTTTGCAGGGCTGAGCTCAACCATAAGGGGGCACTCCCATCCCACTATGAGGGAAGAAGTGTAGAACAGGAGGAGAAGCAAAGCAGGCCTCATACAGCAACAGCAGCAGCAGCAGCCATTACAGGCTTCACATGCTGCACAGTGAGGAGAAACCTTCCATAAAACCAGCCTATAGCTTCACAATGCAACTGTAAAAGCAATCGATACGATGATGTAAATGTAAGCAATGAGCAGATGGCTGAAAAACTCCTCAAAACACCTCTGTTATGTTATTCCGAGACGTTATTCGACAAATCGGTTATTCAAACGAGAGAAAAACTATATTATGCACAAATGGTAATATCGTGCTTTTTGAGGATCTGCAATGAATATTCACCACTATTTTATTGACGATTAATCGAGAATATAACCTGCAAATTAACTGAAAACGCTAAAATATCTCGACCATGCAACTGTAACACGATTCAAAACACGTTTCAGTCCTAAAAGATTAATAATTTCACATTATTTTATGTCTTTTAGTTTAATGATAGGGATGTTGGAGGAGCGTTATAATTAATATTTTTTGTAGCTCTCGACAAATAAAGCCTTTGAATCCTTTGAGATAAATGCAAACGACTAACGTGGATAGTGAGCAACAGAACATATTGATTATTTAATTAACGTTTAATCACTGGCCAACTATAATTTGTTACATTTGTTATGCATACATGTCAGAAAATGCTATTTCCATCCTTCTCACATGATGTTGTTCTCTGTTGAATATCAAATTAAAAATGAATATCTTTGGATTTTGGATTGACAACACAAGCATATCAAGACATTTAAAAAGGAACTGCGATGCATATTTACCACTATTTTATAGAAGATTTATCGAGAGTATAACCTGCTAATTATCCGATTGTGAAACTAATAGTGTGTTTCATTCCTTGACGTCACTAGCTGCTGGCGTTGGAGTATCACAGACACAATGTCTACTATCTCCCCAGAGATCAGCGTTACACTGAGGCTTCATCACCAGCAGCCACGTGGGAACGACAATAACAAGACTAAAAAAAAGTAATAGATGAAAGGGCGAAGCAGCAAAATTCAGGAAAAGAATCTCGTAGTGATTTAAATAAATGATACAATTCATTTGAGACTGATCAATACTGCGCTAACTTTCCTGTGTGATGCAGAGTTTGTATTTTAATCAATATAGAGGGAGATCTTTTTTTAGATGGATGGATAGATAGATAGATAGATAGATAGATAGATAGATAGATAGATAGATAGATAGATAGATAGATAGATAGATAGATAGATAGATAGATAGATAGATAGATAGATAGATAGATAGATAGATAGATAGATAGATAGATACTTTATTGATTGATACAATTTGGGAAATTCTTTCGTCACAGTTAATTGTAATAATAATAAAGTAAATATCTCCAACAAAAAAAGGAATTCTGATCTGATTCTGTGTGTAAGGGTAACACACAAACACAGCTGTGTGTGGAGCTAACAGGGAGCAATGGGGGGGATGAAGGGAGGGTAATGGGTGAGGAAGAAGGGGGGAGTGATTGCTGTGAATAATGGGGAGACGGTGTGTGCGTGAGGGGCCTTTTGTAGAGATCACAATAGTATCAGGGCGGCACACAGATGCCCGGGTGAGACAGGCAGCTGCCCAGAAAGGGTGAGGGATGCTGGGGTAGGGAGGGTGGAGGATGGGGGTGAGGAAGAGGGTGTGAGGAAGAGGAGAGTGAGGATGTCACACAGGCTTGGGGAGTAACGGATGAGGTCATCAGGATACAGAAAGAACTGTATTCGATTACAATTACATTTAAATAATAAGTTACTGTTAAAAAAAATGTACAACACAGATATTGATTGTACTAAGTTTTTGGGTTTCTTTTGTAAATACGTGTGTTTTAAAAAAGATATATTTTGTTTTTAATAATCATTTTATTTTCAATCTTCACTCACAACTTATTTTCTTATGTTACAAAAATACCGTCTGAGCTTAAACAGCGTTAGTAAACTATTAGTGTTACGACATTTCTGTTATAACATCTTATTTTCTGAGGTTAATGCTACATGCACTTAACTAAGAAACATCTCGTTGTTTACAGTGTAAGTATTCAAAATAAACAAAGAATACTTACAGGATTACAGTGTTTTAATACATTTTTAAATTACATTGGTTGACATGTAACTAGTTATTGTAACAGATATACATATTTTAAAGTAACCCTCTTACTGTCACCAACATATAGAGGGCGCTACCAAAGCAGGAGGATTAACTACGGAGAGACGTCTTATTAAAATGTTCTTATTAATGTATTATATTAATTTACTATCAGCATTTTCAACAGCAACTCAATTTAACTTTTCTATTGTTGTGTTTTAAAAAGTATATTAATTTCCTTCTAAAGGGAAACGTGTTATTCTTCATGTGTTATCAGAATGTTTGTTTAGATTGTACTTTGGGCAAAACTGTATGTCATTTTGGTCATGCCAATAAAGCTATTTGATTTAAATTGAAAGAGGGGAGAGAGGGGGAGCAGAGTGTGTGTGTGTTGGGGGGTAATATAGAGGTTATTTCATAGAGTGAGAGTTAATTTCATTGTGAGGTTGCTTTCATCCATCCAGCGAGAGAACGAACAGTGCTGCAGTCAGCCTCAGTCTTTGTGCTGCAAAACTAGCTCAGCCCAGCAGAAATGGAGGCAGAGGGGAGGGGTGTGTGTGTGTGTGTGTGTGTGTGTGTGTGTGTGTGTGTGTGTGTGTGTGTGTGTGTGTGTGTGTGTGTGTGTGTGTGTGTGTGTGTGTGTGTGTGTGTGTGTGTGTGTGTGTCAGAGTGAGCAAAGTGTTCTCTGTGAGCAAAACAGGGCTAGGGTTTTTCACGTTGGGAAACAATTCCACTGAATGCAAAACAACACACTTTGTCAGCAGATTGAATTTTCCCAAGTACATTAATTAAAAATCACACAGAGGAGAAAGAAAGAAAGAAAGGGTGAGAGAGAGAGAGAGAGAGAGAGAGAGAGAGAGAGAGAGAGAGAGAGAGAGAGAGAGAGAGAGAGAGAGAGAGAGGGACAGAAAGAGAGAGACGAGCTAGAGGTAGGGAGGGAGGAGGGGTGAGAGTGAGCGAGCGAAAAAAAAGAGAAGCCCTGGAACGTGAATAAAAACGTTCGCTGAACACAGGAAGCTAACGGCCCCCAGAATAGCAACAGGAAACCAGCCCCGGACTCTGAGTAACGTCAAAACAAGGCTGCTCGGCGTTATGAAAGCTGATTTACTGAGAGAGAAGAGAGGGAAGGGGGAGGGGGGGAGGCAGCAAGGGAGGGAAAGAGAAAACAGAAACAGGAACGAGAGGAAGAGAGTGGAATATATATATATATATATATATATATATATATATATATATATATATATATATTCATAAAAACAGAAAGAAATGCAGCAGAAAAACCGAGTTATATTGAGAGAGGGGGAGGGTTGGGAGAGAGAAAAGTGGGCCGGGCTTCCATCAGGATGATTGCTCCAGAGCTATGTCGCAAAAACAAGCTTAGCTGCAGCAGAAGAGAGGGCTGGGCTGAGCGGGGGAGAAAAGATGGGGGAGAAAAGTGGGGGAGGAGGAGTTGATCAGCAACAAGACTGGAAGATCCCTCGGTTCCAGATCAGGAGACTCGGCTCATAACATTAAAGGTCATTAAGGAGGGGAGGGGGGTTGTTTGTTGTGAAGTGGGTGGTCCCTGAGCTTTAAAAATGCACCGGGTAGAAGTGAATGTATGAATAAGAGAAGGGGGACATTTAAGGGATATTTAAAGGTGAGAAAACTAGGATTTTTTTGCTTGTTAAGGAAATAAAAGTAGAATGATGGAAGCAGGAAAGATTTTGAGAAGGGAGAGTTGAAGGGGGATATTTTAAGGTCTAAACTACGATTTCATTGCTTATTCAATTCAAGATTCAATGCTTTTATTGTCATTCAAACAAAGCTACAGTGTAGATATATCAATGGCAATCTTTCATGGCTCCTCCAACAGTGCAACACAATAAAACAGTTCAAGGGAATCCAAATAAAATGGAATAGAAATAGTGCAAGAAGAGTCTATATACAGGTAATATATAATATAGTAGCTTATTAAGGAAATAACAGTAGACTGATGGAAAAGCAGGAAAGAATGTCCTTTTGTGCAGGGAGAGTTGAAGGGGCATATTTTGAGGTGAGATAACTAAACTAAGATTTTAAACTAATTAAAGAAACCAAAATCAACCAATAGAAAAGCTAGAATGCATCCCCTGAATCAAGCAAGCGTAACGTAAGCATCCAGGCATCTTTTATTATTTCTTAAAATCAGAGCATATGCCTCTCCTATACTCCACATTATATATTTTTTTACTTCTTAAAATAAAAGCCCTGTTAAAGCAAGTTCAGTGTGCATTAACCAAAAATGCCCAGCTTTCAAAAGGCTTACTTAAAGGGGACCTATCATGCAAAATGCACATTTGTGATGTCTTCTCTACATCGATGTGTCCCCGGTGTGTCGGGGAACTCACGCAGCGTCAGAGAATAAAACCCTCTCTTTTCCTCCGTACCCAAATCTCTAAAACCGGGGGAACAATGGAGCTGATCCAGATTTGCGTCCGATACGACGTAATATCTGAAATGTGGACCCATGGCCCAATCAGAAAGTTGCTATCAGAAACAATGCCCGACTGTTTTGGACGTAATATGGTCGGTGTTTACATTAGCATCGCTAACACTCAGAGCTAACCTGTACTGGAGAGCATGTGTGTGAAGAAGCAGGAAGTAAAAAGGAACTCACCTTGTGGTATAACCGGCAAGAGAGAAAGCCTTTGAGCTCCAAACTGTTTATGATGTATTGGACAGGATAGGGTTAGGATATTTAAATGTTAAGCTAGAGCAGCGTTTCTCAAAGTTTCTCAGAGATGTGATAGGTGGGTCGCGAATGGACGCAAGATTATTTATTTATTTTGTAATAATTAGTTTGGACCTCAGGCCGGAATCGAACCTGGGTCCTCGCGGGCGGTAGTGGACTGTTACAGCCGGAGACTCGCAACGGCGGGTGTTTGCGGCGGCGGATGCGGTACCGGTGCTGTGAAAGTCCACGGCCCACCTATGCCAGAGCCAGAGGCCCACCGAAGGCAGCAGCCCACCAACGGCAGCGGCCCACCGGGAAAAGTCCCGAATAAGATGACGTTATTTAAATACATTTGACAATTTTAAGCTTCGCCTACCATTGATAACACAATTGCAAAGTAGGCCCTTTTTCTATATGTTTGGAACTCAGCCCATTTGAGGCAAGGATTGACACCATTGCACTTTCAAATTCTCTATTTCAGAACTGTTATTTGTTATTGATTTTCTCTGTTTTTGAACTGACGTTATTTGTTATAGGCATATTGTTATAGAACGATACATTTGACAATTTGAAGCTACCATTTTATTGGAGCGAACAGGTGGGGCTTGAAAAGGCCCACCTGTTCAAAGTGGGGAATGACAGAAAAAGTTTGAGAACCACTGAGCTAGAGGGATTGTTTTACTTCTAATAGAGAAAGATATTTGGTTTGACATACGTTTTTGTGTTGTTAAAGCACCAGATAGTGTTGAAAATAAAGCCTTTTTCAAGCCAAATACACTCCGATTCAAGCTTATTTCTAACCTTGATTACACAACGGCTATAATTAAGCATTTTCTAAATCTTTAAAGATTTTTTATCAAACCCTGAAAAGTGTTAAACTAAAGTATGGCTAAATAAAAAAGTACCACTCCATTACAGCATTGTTCACACATAAAGTAGACTAAACCCCTGGCTCTTCCTTCAAGATAAAGCCCCTCCAGATGAAGGGGTTTGCAAAAATAAATGTGTCTGTGTGTGACCAACATGTGACCCTCCTCTCGAGGCTGGAGCACATTCAGTCACATCAGAAAAGTAGAGCATTGTAACCAGTGGGCGGCTCTGAGTGGGATTAGCTTCCAAACTGGAGAAAGGAGGTACAAAAGACCTGAGGAAAAGGACAAGGAGGAGATTTAGGAAGCTGGTGGCGGTCGGGCGCTTATTCCCCTGGGAGAACACAGAGAGGAAGTGTCATTTCCAGAGGGAGAATGAAAAGCCAGATACAGAGAAGAGCCTGATACCAAAAAAGGACATTATTATTATTGCTTATACCTAATAAAGACAGTAGAAAGAAGTATCTTGAGGAATGCCACATTGGTGTTGCCAACATAAAAGGACATTTTCCTAAAAATAGGTTTAAAAAGGCATGTTTTCGTCACCATAATTACACAATTTCTCGAAGCCAGAATCTGTAAAAACAAAAATATTTGGCGGATTTTCCTGTTTCCAACCCCCTGTGATTGAATCACAAACGCTTCAATCTTTGAAAAATAATCAAACCTAAGCTTAAAATGGGTATTTGTTCATCCAAATCGCTTTAATCCACACATGTCATTGAAAATGTCGCAAAAAATTAACAGTTAGCACGAATTAGACTCTGTGAAAACTATTTAGTTTTACACTCTACAGCGCAACTTGGAAACGATGAATAACTGGACTGAGACCAAGAGTCACGTGGCCAAAATTCAGGAACATGTCCAATGGGCTGCAGGCACAGAGCAGAGCAATAAAGAGGCAGTAAGTATAGGTTGTTAAATGTTAATAATTTAATCTGTATAGCATGCGGAAACCCCATATTTTTCTACAATATTGGTAAGAAACATTGGGAAAAGGTTGTTTTGGGAATAGCACTAATTCAGTTTATTTCCAACATTTTTGAAAATGATCTTTTATGGCATTTTAAACTTTTAATGCACAAAAGGAATATTTGAGCACGTTTCCAAAGAGGTGCAGGATTCAGTACAAAAAACAATCAACCCAATACTGATATTACTAAGATGACACCATGCATTAATGATTAAATCCATAATATGGTGCATTGTGCTCTTAATTAATTTCCTTCTCCTAAAAAATGTAAATGTGTTATAACATTATAACTGTAAGAGCACGCAGACTTGTACATTGTATCTAGGAATGCACAATAAATCTAATTTAAAAACCACACTATTGAAGCTGAAGAGATATTCAAGCCTACCAATCAATTCCTGTTTTGATACAGGTCCTCATCAGGATGCAAAAATTAACAATCCATCCAATATTGTTAATAATTCCCCAATCAGTCAAAAATAATCCCGATAATTAGCTTAGTTTAGCTGCAGTTGCTTGTTGTGCCGTACTCACTGTCAGTTGTTTTAGATTAGCATCATGTCTACTATGTAAAGGAGGTTTCCATGTAGACCGCAGCAGCAGCTCTGAAGAAGCGTCAGCCCGGTAAATACTCAACAGTTAAACTGTGCGCTTGTGTCCTGGAGCAGAAACCAGTTCAACCTGCTCGGCTAGTTCCTCTACGGCTGCCTTTCACTCCCCTCCTCCACAAACCACTCCTCTTATCCGCAGACTTTTCTCAAACTGACTGTTGCTTCCTCTACCTGATTTCTTCCAGCCAGCACTGAGCCTCCTGTCCTCTTTATTCCCACCTCAACAGACGCTGGGTTTTTAGCACCTGGCTCAAAACAGACCCATCTGTGCTGTGGATGTGTCTGGCTCTGAGTGTGAAGATACTAAAGAAGCTAAATGGCTGCTTACTTACCTCTCTGGATCGGGGTTTTTGTTCCAAGGCAGATTAAAATACAAATGTGTCTGTGAAAATCACTGCAGGTGCGTATAAAAAAACACATTTTCCCATGTTAAATAAAACCTGGAGATGTGTAACACACAAATCCCGGCAGGTGTGTTTTAAATGTGCTTTTAAAGTGATACATATTTGGTTAATTTAAAAGGGGACCTATCATGCAAAATGCACTTTTTGATGTCTTCTCTACATACAGGACTGTCTCAGAAAATTAGAATATTGTGATAAAGTTCTTTATTTTCTGTAATGCAATTAAAAAAACAAAAATGTCATACATTCTGGATTCATTACAAATCAACTGAAATATTGCAAGCCTTTTATTATTTTAATATTGCTGATTATGGCATACAGCTTAAGAAAACTCAAATATCCTATCTCTAAATATTAGAATATCATGAAAAAGTATACTAGTAGGGTGTTCAACGAATCACTTGAATCGTCTAATTAACTCGAAACACCTGCAAGGGTTTCCTGAGCCTTGAAAAACACTCAGCTTGGTTCAGTAAAACTAAATCACAAGTATGGGGAAGACTGCTGATCTGACTGCTGTCCAGAGGACCGTCATTGACACCCTCCATCAGGAGGGTAAGACACAAAAAGACATTTCTCAAAGAGCAAGCTGTTCACAGAGTGCAGTTTCAAAGCACATCCACAAAAAGTCTGTTGGAAGGGGGAAATGTGGCAGGAAACGCTGCACAACCAAGAGAGATGACCGCAGCCTTAACAGCATTGTGAAGAAGAGTCGCTTCCAGAATTTGGGGGAGCTTCAAAGACAGTGGACTGAAGCTGGAGTCCAGGTATCAAAAGTCACTGTTCACAGACGTGTCCGGGAAATGGGCTACAATAGCCGTATTCCCATGGTCAAGCCACTTCTGAACTCAAGACAACGGAAGAGGCGTCTGACTTGGGCTAAGGAAAAGAAGCACTGGACAGTTGCAACAGTGGTCCAAAGTCCTCTTTTCAGACGAAAGCAAGTTTTGTATTTCATTGGAAGTCAAGGCGCCAGAGTCTGGAGAAAGGCTGGAGAGGAGCAAAATCCAAGTTGCTTGAAATCCAGTGTGAAGTTCCCACAGTCAGCGATGGTTTGGGGAGCCATGTCAGCTGCTGGTGTTGGTCCACTGTGTTTTCATCAAGCCCAGAGTAAATGCAGCTGTGTACCAAGAGATTTTAGAGCACTACATGCTTCCGTCTGCTGAAAAGCTCTATGGAGATGAGGAATTCATTTTCCAGCATGATCTGGCACCTGCCCACAGTGCCAAAACCACCAGTAACTGGTGTACTGACCATGGCATTACTGTCCTCGATTGGCCTGCAAATTCCCCTGACCTGAACCCCATAGAGAATATGTGGGGTATTGTGAAGAAGAAGCTGAAAGACACCAGACCCAACAATGCTAATGAGCTAAAGGCCGCTATTGAAGCATCCTGGGAATCCATAACACCTCAGCAATGCCACAGGCTGATTGCCTCCATGCCACGCCGCATTGATGCAGTAATCCGTGCAAAAGGATTCCCAACCAAGTACTGAGTGCATTAATGGACATTTTCAAATGTTTGATTGTGTTTTGCTGTTATAAATCTTTTTTTTTTACTTGGTCTGAGGAACTATTCTAATTTTTTGAGATAGGATTTTTGAGTTTTCTTAAGCTGTATGCCATAATCAGCAATATTAAAATAATAAAAGGCTTGCAATATTTCAGTTGATTTGTAATGAATCCAGAATGTATGACATTTTTTGTTTTTTTAATTGCATTACAGAAAATAAAGAACTTTATCACAATATTCTAATTTTCTGAGACAGTCCTGTAAAGATGAGTCCCCGGTGTGTCAGGGAACTCACGCAGCGTCAGAAAATAAAACCCTCTCTCTTTTCCTCCGTACCCAAATCTCTAAAAACGGGGAACAACGGAGCGGATCCAGATTTGCGTCCGATATGACGTAATATCTGAAATGTGGACCCACGGCCCAATCAGAAACGTTGCTATCAGAAACAATGCCCGACTGTTTTGGACGTAATATGGTCGGTGTTCACATTAGCATCGCTAACACTCAGAGCTAACCTGTACTGGAGAGCATGTGTGTGAAGAAGCAGGAAGTAAAAAGGAACTCACCTTGTGGTATAACCAAGAGAGAAAGCCTTTGAGCTCCAGACTGTTTCAGATCCTTGATAACCCATGATATGGCGTTTCATCACGGCAGCATTTAGTTTAGACGGTAGCTGCCGGGTCCCGCATGAGCTCAGACCCCTCCTAAAGCTTTATACCCAAATCAGCACGTTTGAAACAGGAAGTGAAATAGAGGGACACGAGGCATGGCTAGAATGGGTGATCTGTTTGGTATTTTGAGCAAAACACTTCATAGACATGTTTTTTATATATTTGTATCTGAGACCTGTGCTATTGCCTAAAGATAGCATGATAGGTGACCTTTAAGATTAACTACCCAACACTTCCTTTCCTTAAGCTTTACAGCTACTAACTGCAGTTATTATGTTCATTGACCCATCATTCAATTAGGAATAAATACAGTTAAGATAGAAAATCTGATACAAATGGATTTTGGAATGATGCCTGCTAATGAGGCTTAGAAAAGCCACGGGCTGGATACGGTTTGAGTTGTTTTTCAATACACCAAAAGTGCCAAAATAATATTGAACAGTCAGTATTTCAAGGTCATACTTTTCTTTAACAACATATTTAAAATAGTATATATTATCTCCTAACAAAATCCTTTCATTTATATTTTACTGAATTCATTTAATTATTTCTTTTCTTTTAATGCCTACAATAATTTTTCGAAAAAAGGCAGTCTATAGAATAGAATTGGGAGGGATGAAGCCCGCTTTAATCGTCACATATGCAGAGCACACAGCACACAGTGAAATGTGTTCTCTGCTTTTAACCCATCCTAGTCCCAGGAGTCTAGCCCCAGGAGGCTAGCACCAGGAGGCTAGCACCAGGAGGCTAGCACCAGGAGTCTAGCCCCAGGAGCCTAGCCCCAGGAGCCTAGCCCCAGGAGACTAGCCCCAGGAGACTAGCCCCAGGAGACTAGCCCCAGGAGACTAGCCCCAGGAGTCTAGCACCAGGAGTCTAGCACCAGGGGTCTAGTGCCCCAGGAGTCTAGCACCAGGAGTCTAGCCCCAGGAGTTTAGCACCAGGAGTCTAGCACCAGGAGACTAGTACCAGGAGTCTAGCACTAGGAGTGGATAGTGCGTTGGTGTTCGGATCAGGAGGGCACCAGGTTCAAACCCACTGCATGTCGTTGTGTCCTTGGGCAAACACTTCACCCCAAATGGCTCCTGTGGGGGATTGCCACAGTAATTGAGTGTGTTAGTCGCTTTGGATAAAATGTCTAACAAGTGACATGTAATGTGATGGAGAAATCGTTTTAAAAAAATGATCCTTTTCCAACATATCTTTCGCTCAAAAAATAGACATGAATTTTTCCAAATCGTGCAGCTCTAGTCAAGTGTGTATTAGATGAAAAATGCTATCTTGCATAATTTCTTAGGATTTCCCGGCAACAACAGATTCTCTCTGGCAATCGCCTCCTGACACCCTGCGAGGAGTCAGCAGAAGGAAGCGGAATCTCTACCTTAACCAGATTAATGTCTCTCACAGCCAATCACGAGGCGTCAATAGGGAATCCCCCGTGAAGTCGGAGTGAGATAAATAAAAATAGCCCTGGCCTGGCAGCTCGTCCAATGGCTGAGCCCGCTGAGAGATGTATAAATAAATAAGATAAATAAATAAAGAGTAGGGAAACACATCCTGAGGGCATCCCCTTCTGCATAGACACTCTTCCCTCCCTCCCTTCCTCTACAACCAATCACTCACACTATTCCAAGTTATTTGCTTGCACTACCTCAATCCCCCCCCCCTCACTTTCATTCTCTCTCATTAATGATCTCATTTCTCACTCTCCTTCCCCGAGGCCCAGAATGAGGTTAGCTCCGCAGTCTGACCTATAAACAGAGCCATGGAAACTGCAACGTGTTACAGCGAGACACCTCTTTAACGGGAGGTGGATATTTGGGGAGGGGCTTCTCTCTCCCTTTTATTTAAACCAAGGGGCTATCAGACGCCATATTTACTTCATTTCAATCACACAGAAATATTTCTTTCCCTTAATTTCGCAATTTCTTCCCCTAACAAGTCAATAGAAACCTGGACCGCTTGAACACGCTCAATATTAAAAGAGGCTTTATTGATCTTTTGGGGGTTTTCCCTTTCCTGTAGTGTGTTATAGGAATGTTGGCAGACTTCAGTAACATGTCACTGATTTAGCAGACAAGGGTAAACAGAGCTGGGGTTAAACCAGTCCAAAGTACTGACCTTTCTCTACTAAAGCATGCAATGTCCAAAGCAGATATCGCTCTAAAAAGGCAGGATGTGTCCTTACCTTGCTCTAAATAGGTTGTGAAGCTTTATTTAGAACTTTGGTAGTTAATTGATTGCAAAGTTTCGCCCAAAATCTAAAATGTTTCCATGTATCCAATATTTCTTCACTTGGACTTCAAACTTTGGTTTTGATCATTCCTACTAATATCTTACTCCTGTAGGGTTACTTTTCAGATTTAATATATATATATAACATTATATATAATACCTTATTTCTTTTATACTTCATGGACTGTTGTCTCAAATGCATTTGGCCTGGTAAAACCGTTGAAGATTATAATTTGGTTCTACTTATTTATACTTAAAGGTAGGGTAGGCAATTCACTACAGAAACACTTGTTGTTATATTCCATGGAATGCTCTTAACCCTCTGGAGTCGGTGGACGCGCCGGCGCATCCAGGTGCGCATAATTTTACGTAATTAATCATATATTTTCGATTATAGGGAGTAGAAACATGATTCAGATATCCGCGGAATCGCTGAGAGGGTAGCTTTCCAGCGGTATTCTCCTGTGAGACTGTA